>JACAXG010000210.1:621453-1041978 GCA_018881555.1 Amblyornis subalaris
CCTTTGTGCAAACCCAGCTCCGCTGTTGGGAAGCCAGGAGAGAGCAAGCAGCTCCCCTTGGCAAGCACTCCAAAGAGAGACTGGAGGGGGAATAACCTTCTCCTGAGGAGGAGCATCCCTTGGGTTGAGCAAAACTGGGCTAATGATGTGAGTCTGTTAAAGGAGGGTAAAATACAGGTTGTATAAGCTCTTGGAGAGTCGCTGTTGCCAGACTCCATAGCTTTAGATTTGGGGAAATCAAGCCTTTATGATTTTTATCCTCTCTTTTGTCCTCCTATTTCCTGCATCTCACAGCGGAGCAGGGTCCATGGTTTCCATCCTAAGTTCATGTTTGGCTTGTCTTACAGGCTGTCAAACACTCATGCTGGAGGATTGAACCCAGCAAAGGAGTGATCAACCCTAAGGCTGAGGTGTCTGTGATTGTCACAGCAAACCTGGATGATTCAGAGAAATTCCAGGTGAAGCTGTTCGTTGAGAACAGCCATATGAATGTCATCCCTGCCTGGGCTGTGGGCATTGGCCCCACAATTGTCACAGACAAACTGTTTGCTCTAGAGCTCAAGCTGGGACCCTGCTTCAGGTAGGAGACTCTCAGCTCCCACTTCTCCTGTGGGCTCAGCAAGGAGTTTTGCTGTAGTCCTTCAAACTAGATCCTTCATCAGTGCCCAAGGTCCGGTCTCTGTTTCCCTGAAGGCAGAGTTTCCTTTAGAAATATGTGATGGCCATTTGAGAGTTTGTTAGATACCCTCGAAAGCCACTGAAATGGACACCAGTTGCTAAATTGTCACTGAATTGTCTTTAGTTCTAATACATTTATTTCCTCACTTTATCAAGTAACAATTGGGGGAAAACAGCATGTCCCAGCAGCATCTGGTTGGAAAAAGCTACATTACCAGTATAACCATATTTGTCTTTGCAATAACATTGCTTGCTTTTCTGTTCCCTTTGGAGTATCATCTCACAACAGCGCAAACCTTGGCGGTAGCTTCTTGGCAGTTCCTCGATGAAATGAATGGTGCTGTTTTATTTCCCCTCTGCCTGGGAGTCTGGGAGGAGCAGCAGAATTTGTCTTTGCCCTGTATTACCCTCGGTTCGTTCTTCCCCCGCTGCCCTGCTGGGCTGTGCTTTATCAGAGCAGACCCAGTGGCTTTTTCCTCATGTCTTTTGCCTCCTCCCTCACTGTCTCCTCTGCAGCAGAAGCCAGAGGCACAGACAGGCGAGGGCGCTTGCAGGACCAGCTCCGAAAGGCAGAGGGAAAGCCCGGTGAACTTGGGCGAGATACACTGAGAGCGTTAACTGAGCTGAGCTCRAAGGAGGGGCTTCACTGATCCTATTGCCTGTGTCTGAAGTCAGACAYGTTCTTGTAAACGGGATAAAGAGAAGCCTTTTCAAAGTGCTGTTTGCCTTGTTCTGGAGAGCTCTTGGGATGAGAATAGTCTTCTCGAGGTGCCTGTTTTTTCCTCTGGCTGAAAGAGGGTCCACAGTGTTCCCAATACCTAAATTCTGGAGTAGAAAGAGTAGGTAAATCCTACCATAGGCGTTTAGGATAGACTGGTGGGGGAGGTGGTTAAATAAGCACCTACCGGCTACCCACATAAGCAGGGACATTGCAGGGAGGTGGATCCTAGTCCAGCATGTCCTGTGCTCTGTGCAGCCACAAACTGGCTACACGACAGAGCAGACAACACCAGTGTGATTGGTGTCATCATCCTCTGCTCCTTCCCATCCGTGCCCGCAGGTTTGGTTTAGGGTTGTTGCCAGGGCTGCCAGCTGCAGAGCTACTACTGGGTAAGCTGAGACCTCAGGGAACAGCTCAAATGCCCTGGCTGTTCCCAGAGCCACAAATTCTGCACCTACCTAGAGCTTCTCCAAACTTTCATCCCTTGCTGTCTCCAACATAAACCATTTTATACTAAGCTGGTACACATCATTTGTTAACAGTCTGTTCCAAAGCAAGTTTCTTCTATACCATCTCTTCTGCTGGTGGCAGACAGACACATTTTCTGTGCCTTTCAAAAAACCAGTAACTGCTCCAGGAACAATTTGTTTCCTGGTCATGCTCAGATTTATTGAGAGTAAAATAACAGCTCCAGACTAGCCTGCAGTTAGGGTTTCTTTACATGCAGGAATCAATTTCCATTGAACATTCATTTTGTTTTCCGTCTAGCCGGAGTTATTCATCTCTTGTTGTCACTCCATTCCCTCAGTAGCTAGACCTGGTCTTGCAGCCATCTTCATATTGCGGAAACTTCTGTTGATCCTGTGTTCTCACAGTGCATTTCTCTTTCTAAAACACAAATCCAGCTGCACTGTTCAGGCAAAGGTTGATATATTGGGAGCGATTAGGGTTGGATGCTCTTTAAGAGCTGGGGCGATGAGGGGGTGCCAGGGCAAGTGCCCCACCAGTGAGGCAAGTGGTGCTCAGGTCACCAGACAAGTCTCTATACCCTGCAGTTCCCCAACAGCATCCTCAGAGGAAGCCACCTGAGGCAGCAGCTCCCAAGGGAAAGGTGAAATGGCAGCAAAGCTGTTCCTCCCTCTGCCTGCAGCCAGGACAGGCCAGCTCCATGTCTGATACAGTGAGACCTGCAGGAAGCACCTTGGAAAAACCCTCAGTGTTAAGCAACAAAGGCTGGGGATGCTCTGAGATGAGGCAGCAATGGAGAAGATGCTTTTCATGAAGCTTTTCCTGGCTATATGCAAACAGAGCAGCTGCTGGGCGGTGATAAACTCTGGGGCAGCCAAGACCTGGCTGTGGCTTAAGCTTTGAGCTCGGGCAGCCTTTCGGGTGGAAGTTTTATGCAGAGTATGCAGTCAGGGAATGCCATCAGGGTGCTGAAGCTGAGTGACTGCAGGGAAATAGCAGCTCCCATGACATTTTCCATCTCTGCTTCTCTTCTAGCCTCACTCCCTGCTGTTACCAGTTCCAAGTGACAAAGGACAATGCATCCATCAGCTGTACTGGACCACAGAGGGTTTCAACATCTTTTGGTGGAATACTCGTCCCCCTGCCCTCGGTGGCACCAAGAGTAAAGATGCTTCTCAGACCCCCAGACCTGGCAGCCCCGTGTTCAAGCTGCGGCCAGCTCAGGTGGGCTTGCGGCCGGGCCAGACTGTGGAGATGGTGCTRGAAGGCTGCTCCAGCACTGCCCAGGTGAGGCCCCTGCAAAGGGCTGAGCCCTCCCTATCACATGCCCTTCACTGGGGCTTCTTATGCAGCCCCTTGACATTTGCCTGGGAAAAGGAGCAAGTGACTTCAAAAACCCGTTTCAAGGCCACAAGTTTCCATGGCAGCACCAGTTGCTTTCCTTGCTGGCCACCATCAGTTGCTAAGGCTTTTTAGTGTTTCCATAGCTACCAAAACCCAGTGCTGATCCCAAAATACAGTCTGACGGAAATATTGCTCCTTTGGGGCAAACAGGAGGTTACCAGTGTCGTGTGCTGAGGCAGAAAGGAAGCACAGAGAAAGTAAGTTACACCTAGACTAGAAACCCAGGCAGGAAGTGAATTAAACAAATCCCAAGTGCTTTACTCAGGAGAAGCAGGGAGTAAAACAAAAGCCCTGTGAAGGGTGGGAGTGTCTGGGAGCAGCTTTGCTTTTCCTCTGCAGACAAACACGAGCAGAGGGCTGGTCTAGTCCTGAGTCCTGGAGAAGGAAAACACAGTGTGCCAGCTCTAATGATCAGTGTGATGTCCATCCACGTGGGAAGCTGTTCCCAGTGATCATTATAATTGACAGCTTGCCTTTTGTCAATATTTCCATAACCACTCACCCCAGTCTCTCAGCCAGCCCTGGTGTCCCAAGGACATCCAGGTTTTGCAGCACCCTTGGAGAGCAGCTCGGAGGGGGAGATTTTAGCAGGATCACGAGGTGTTCTCCTCTCTGTACCTTTCTTTCTAGGGGAAATGCAACTCCACAGAGAAAATGCCAGCTAACCCTGGTGTGCATTCCCTGGCTCCAGGACCACTGAGCACACATATGGAAGTGACCGTGAAATGTGTCTGCATGAAGCTCCTGCTGATACTGATGCTCTGGAAAGTGTTTTAAAGGGTTGCCTCAGCAGTAGCTTGAGAAAGACTTGCTCAATCACCTCCAGTGGGACTGTCCCTGTGCAGTTCTGAGCCCAAGGGTTTTGCTGGAGAGGGAAAAAGATTCTAGAAAGCAAATAAAGTGATCAGGGCACTGGTGTGGATGTCTTGCCTGGATATCCAAAACAGCATCTGTGAGCTCAGCTGTGGCTACCTGGCTCCTGCAGTCAGTCTGACTCTCTGGTAGTGGGCTTTCCACCCTCCTTGGGTCTGGAGAGATTCATAGTCTTCAGGCTGGTCAGCAGCCCAACTCCCTGCATTGCATGTGCAACACAGATGATTGTCAAGTCTGTAGGCTCTAAGGAGCAGTTGGGTTGTGGTGCTGAATCAGAGGGAGGAGTGAGAAACTAAGGGAGGCATCTAGGGAAGCAAAACCATGATAAATTGGGAAAAAGTCTTGGATATCCAGCTTAGGCAGAGTGTTTTCATGTGAAGTGCAAGACATGTCTGTTCCTGAGGAGGTTTCTTTTAAAACCAGCCCTAAAAGGGCAGACGAATGCTAGGAACAAGTGATCCCTTCCTTACCTGAAGCCATGCTGGCTGTTTGGGTTTTTCATATGGATTATTTCCCCTCCGCTTCCCAGAGAGGCTTTGCTGGCACTGATCCTTCTATCACCTGTTTCCCTTAATACATGGATTTATTTTTTTATCGATTCCTACAGATTTCTGTAAGCATTATGCTTACAAGAGCACCTTATTTTACAGAAACAAGGAGGAGATCATGCCTGCTGACTTGCTGGCACAGAAACTGTTTCATCTAAGCCTTTGTCCTTGGAAAGCTCCAGCTCAGTTGTTGCATATCTCAATAACTTCCAGTTGGCTACATAATGTTGCCCTGTCTTCACAGTCATTTACACAGGCTAAACTATCATCCTCATTTTTCTGCTCTGCTCTAACAGTCACTGCCTCCCAGATCATCTCATCCCAAGCCCTCTGCCTAAGGGAACTGAAAGCATTAGAGTGAACAAGAGGGCTGTCTGTTCCCAGAGGAGAAGCAGCAGTCAGAAGGGTCCCCCCAGTATTTCCCAGGGCCACTTACCTTGTCTGGGCATCAAGAGAGGGAAGCCTTGAAAGAGCACTGGTGGTTCTGCACTTTTTGTGGCGTGAAGGTCACTATGGCAAAGGTGAGGGAGAAGCCAGGCACACACATCCAAAYGGGATCCACCTTGAAAATGTTGCTGACATGGCTGTCAGGCTTGGGGGAACCCACAGAGTGGTATTGGGGGAAAACATCTTTCAATGTGATGCAATCTGATTCATATATACATGACTGGGAACAGCCCCAGGCAGAGTGTCTGCCATCCTGCATCCCTGGGCAGCCTCCCTCCATCCCAGGGGATGCTGACCTTGYGCTACAGCCCAKGAACGCAAAAGCTGGCTTTGAGCACTGGGCAGCCACCCCAGAATACATGGGAGGTGGGGACTGCATGGAAAACCCTGAAAATAACTTGGAACTGGCCTTGAAAGAGAAGGAAAAGCCAAGGAGCCTGAGGAAATGCTCAGCTTTGAGCCCTGGCACTTCAGTCTGTAACAGCCCCTCTCTGAGGGTGCTTCCAAGAGATCTTCAGAAGGATTCAGGTCTCCCACCAAAGACCCACAGCTGTGAGCCAAAGCCTTGCTTGAGACATGAGGAAATTCAACCCAACTGTCCCCTCAGCTTTGCTGCTCTCTGCTGCAGTTTGGCCTGCACTGAGCTGGCCTAGTCCAGGCCAGAGGAAGCTGGAGAACAAGGCAGGCTCCCACAGATCCCAATGTGGTGCTTGCTGTAAAGAAACGAAGGATGAACTGAGAAGCCCCTGCTGGGGTCACGCTTTGAATGTTTTCTGTTTCAGGCTCTCAGACCTTGGGACTTCATTACACATGGGACAAAACAGCTCTTGGGTGTCTGACAGAGATCAGCAGGTTCTGCTGTAGCTTTAGGGATGGCTGCAGCTGCTGGTGGGAGCACCTGTCTGAACATCCCTGGAAGCAGGGCCAGCCAGGGCTGGGCTRTGCTTTCCAAGCCCAAGAGCAATCCTGCAGTCGTGCTGGGGCACATCTATAAACRCAYTTCTGGCAGTTCCTCCTGCTGTGACCTCCCTGCAGAGTGCAGGAGTCTGGGCTGGGCAGTTTTCATGACAGAAGTGAACGGTTTTTCCATAATGCCCCCGGAAACCAAGCCAAGTTAAACACTGGGCATYGAAGTGCTGCTGTCACAAAGAACAGGGCTCATCCAGAACCAGTTTTGTTCAGAGGACACAGCCTCTTGGGAGCTCTAAATTAGCTATGGCTCTGAGGAGGGCTTGGGGGAGAAGCCCTGGCCASTGGGGAAGCCCATTTCCAGCTGGGTCTTATCAAATCCCAAGAAGTTTTTTGTGTGGCCCTTCTTGATGCACAGCACCTTCCTGAGCAGACCCTGGAATGCAGAGAAAAGTTGGCAAAAGCAGGTGGAAGGAGGTGCAGAAGAAGGAGCTGGGCTGTTAGCTCTGCTTGGAGGCCCCTGTTATTTTCTGGCAAATTAAATTAGGGTTTAATTACAAGATAAAGGGGAAATCTAATTTTGATGCTAGAACAATGCATATATTTTATAATAACAGAGAAACAAGCACATTCCAGGGAAGCCCATGAGGAATTAATTTCCTCTGGGGCCACTTGTTGGCYGCTTGCCTGTTTCTCTTTACTCCCATTTTTTTAGAACCAATTTAGGTTTTTGGAAATGGGAATGCTGAATCAGTGTTCAGCTTTTAATCACCCCATCTCCCCCTCAATTGGCTTTGCTGGACCTGAGCCTGCAGGCACTTGCTCTTCCTCATGCTGAGTCACCTGAGTCTGCTGAGTTGGTGGCAGCTGAGGGTCCCAAGCATCTGGCAGGAGAGCAGCCTCTGCTCCAAAGGGTTTGGCATGGCCCTTTGCTGGCTCTTTACTGCTGTGGATGGTGTGACAGCTCCCTGTTCTGCTCTGCATGTTAATTAAGCAGGAATGTATTTTCTCTGGGTCCCTCAGCAGCTACCATGTGATTCTGCATGGCAGAGCTGCAAATGAAGATGGTCTCCAAGCTATTAACACCTCAAATTGCTCATCAAGAGCCCGGCAGAAGGGCAGCATGTCAGATATTATTTCTGGTTCACATTAAGCACTGTTGGTATTCTAAGTGATCAGATTAGACTAATTCAGTCTGACACCAAGGGAATCAAATATCAACTCTCAGGAAGGTGAGATCAGTAGAATTTAACCATCCATACATCCAACCTTGCTGCAGCCCATCAGCAGAGCCTCCCAGCATCCATCAGACACACACATTTATTTTGACCAAGAGAGAAAAATGTTTTTCTGCTTGGACAAGATTCTTGTGTGCTTAGATTTTTTTTTTCTTCCAAGTGTTCAACCCATTCATTCCTCCTCGCTCTCTAGTCCCTGCTGCTGCCTCGAGCAGAGCAATGGTAGAAGCAGCACAGTCCACGTCTAGCTGTGGGGTTGGACATGCCCAACTTGTGCCAATCCATGCTCCCTCCCTGACACTGCAGAGCCATTAAACTCCTGTGGTTACTCTTTGCTACACCTACAGGGTTAGAGACAGACTGAGAACAGGCTCTCTTCACCTCTTGGGCCTTTGGTAGCTCAAAGCTGAGTTAAGCCTTTGCACCAAGAGGTTTTCTGTAGCATTGGAATGGATCTCCAGAATCTCCCCACAGGAAATACTAAATCTGGGATCCAATTCAAACAGTTCATCCTATTTTTTACCTTCAAGATTTCTTCTTGAAAGACTAATTTGTCCCCTTTCTAAGGGCAGTAACCAGCTGCTCAGCTTTCTTTGGGTTTCCCCTCAAAAGAAAGACATTCAATACAAAGGATATACAGGGCTATTCTTAGAGATCTGTGACAGAGGCTGCCACAGGCTCATCCTCAAATGTAGCTGTTCTCTAGAGCTTTCATCCTTTATTCAGGACCCATGCCTTGTCATTTGCATTGATCATTGCTGTTTCTGCATCACCTTTTTTCTCCCCTTCGTGTGAGATATGTTCCCTCCCTGGGACAGAGCTAACAGGCACCAAGCAGTCCATGTGCCAGGATGGATCAGCAGGGAGCTCTGCGCCTCCGTGGCACATGTCAAACCACCCTCGTGTGTTGATCTGACGTCTCTGGAGAGCGGGAACTTCTTGGCTACAGATCCAGGGTAATGAATTGCTAATAGATTCTTTGGGGAAAGGATTTGTTGAGTTAAACCTGTAGAAAATTATTATTTCCTTTCCATTCTGGATATTCTCAGCCAATTTGTTTTGAACAGGAGCCTTCCTCCTCCCAAGTGGTTTTCCTATAGCATTAGTGATTTCCCCTGTCTCCGTCCTCTTTCACTCCATGTCCTCTGGCAAGTGTCACTGCAGGGACCCTGTGAGCCAGATCCCAGCCTTGGTGCTGACCAGAAAAAAACCAATTCTGTGTTATAGTTGATGGGTTTTTGCTTTGTTGTTTTTATAACAAGGAAGAAATGGAAAATGCAGACAGTGAAAAAGAGTGCAAGGCAGAAATGTGACAGCAGCGCTCTGTCAGCCACCGTCGGGGAGAGGCAGGAACACTGGGAACATCCATCAGAAATGCATTTATCCCCCGTGCCCCTGGTGCTGAGGAGTCTCAGATGAGTGACAGTAGTGCACACCCCCTTCTTGCCCCCTGGTGCTCTCAGGTCCTTGCAGCCATATGTTTTGGGCTTTGGTAGCCCCACAAGTGCTGTTTCCCTGCCTAAATCCCCTGAGTAACTTAGAAAAGGAGGGCTGAGTTGTGAGGGAAAGGTGCTGCTGAACGTGTCTTTTCAGCTGCGAGAGGTTTGGCAGCAGCAGAGCAGTGGTTTGCTGGGTGTAACAGAGAAGTGGTTTCCTGTTTCTCAGAGCTGGAGGCTCTTGGAGCAAGTGGCGAGTGCTGGGCAGGGATCACCCCTGGGGTGGCCATGTGACTGCTAGCAGAGAGTCTCTCTACTCATGGGCAGAGGCACTGGGGAGCTGAGGCAAGGGAGACTTGAAAATTTGCTATTTGTTCCGTTCAGACAGAATGAAGAGTAGATAAGGTGCTTGCCAAGCCCTGAGCAGGCTGTGGGGGGTTGGGTGGCGGTTGCCTTCTGATTTTAGAGCCAGTCAGCAAAYACTGGCTGGAAGGTGACTTCCTGCTCTGCCAGCACTGTCCAGCTACAAACCTGGGGAGCAGCCAGCTTCTGCCCTTGCTCTCTGCACATCTTCATTAGCCAAGGCTCACAGTGGGAGACCAAGGTACATGGGCTCTGCAAAGGGCATCCCTCTCCCCATCCATGCCATTCCACCAGTGCTGCCTGGATGCCTCCTGAATGAATTCCCTCTGGACAGGAGGCTCAAGGCCTGTATCTGCAGAGCTTTACTGTTTATGAAACAAAATGTTGATGTTTCTTTTTGGTTTGTTGGCCCTCACTGCATGTGGCAGTTATGGGTAAGGTGACATCTTCCAGACCTCATTTCTCTTAATTCCTCCATCTTTTCTCACCCTTCATTATTTTCCTGATTCCTGTGAGCTGTGCATCAGACAGCTTTCCCACAGAAAATCCATCTAATCCCCTGGCATTGCTCTGCCCAGAAGTGCAGTTTCTAGTATGGCTGTGCTCTTTTGTGGCGCTTCCCTGTCTTCACCAGGTACCTGAGAAATCTTTAAACTCTTAGGAGAAGAGTTTACTGAGTAAATTTGAACCCAGGTGCCAAATCTTCACATGTTTTTTCATGTAAGTCTGCACTGGGGATTTTTGTGCTGATTCCTTCTAGCCCAAGGTGCTTCCCAGCGTACAGATGATGGGGATCCCAACCTAAACCTAAATCATATGACAAGGAGCATTGTTCAGATCTCCTTGAACTCTCACAGATTGCTGTGTATTGTCTTTGCCAACTCAGAGAACAAGTAGCAGTTGGGTTAAGGTGAGGACTTTGAGATGTTAGGAATGTGTCACCATTCATCTGTATCTCCCGACTGGGACAGGGAGGCAGCCAGAAGCAGAGAGAGGGGAGGACTTCAGCTGCCAAGGAGATTGAATGAAGTTCAGCAAAGAGCGGAGCAGTCCAAAGACATGCCCATCCCAGAATTAGTGGTGTGGAATGCCATGAGGAGGATTGATTTACTCTCCACTCTGCACTTTGTGTAGCAGGGG
Source organism: Amblyornis subalaris (assembly GCA_018881555.1). Lineage (NCBI taxonomy): Eukaryota > Metazoa > Chordata > Aves > Passeriformes > Ptilonorhynchidae > Amblyornis > Amblyornis subalaris. Next base: position 631,679 of record JACAXG010000210.1, read on the forward strand.
GAGGCAGGAGTCCCAGGGGGATCCAGGCACCCCAGGGGTCCTCTGGGCCCAGCTGCCAAGCCTTTCATTTTTGACAGCGCCTGACTCAAAGCCGCCTTTTCAGTGGCTCTGTCCTCAGGAGAGTCATCTTTCTCCTCTGCAGGAAACCTTTCCAGCTGGGAGCTTGCTTTGCATGTTCCCTCTTGCTGGTAACTGTCACCTCTCCCCTGCCTGCTGGCCTCCGTCACCATCCACTTGTCCCCAGCTGTCCCCAGTGTCACTTGGACCAAGTCAATCCCGTCAGGCATCCCTTGTCCCATCTCCAGGAGCTCTGTGGGGCCATTGGACTGTGAGCACACGTCCTGGGAGTACGCCTGCCTCCCTCTAGGTAAAATAGTAACTCAGCAACAATGCTAACTCGGCTTTTACACGGGGTAAAAGCCCCCCACAGCCTTAATCTGATTTCTGCCAGGGTGAGGATCCTTGCTTCTTCTGCGTAGGAGATGGATGGTGATGCCAGCATACTCAGCAGGGTGGAGCTTCAGTGTCTGTCTGATTTATTTTGGGATTCGACCCTAGGAAGTATATTAAACTGGAGCGCTTTTTTTGTTTGCTTTTCATTCTGTGCTCATTATCATTGCAGCTTTACCTTCTCCTTCCTTTCCCCGTGGTGASCTGCTGCAGAATCCCATTTGGAGGGTGTGCTGGGCTGGGGCTTCGCTGCCTGCCCGGGAGGTGCCGCATCAGCGCAGGCCGGTGGAGACACCTTCTGGGGTTCAGCAGAAGTGGCCCAGACGAGCGGGGATGTTTTCTCTTCGGTGAGGACTTCAGGACATGCTCCATCATTTTACCTCCCTCCTTTTCCTTGCCCTGCTCTTGGCCCCGTGGAAGGACAGCAATGCTGGCAGGCAGGGAGGCCACCAGTCGTGCCATGAGCTTGTCCTCAGGGTTCAGATTTTGACATCCAGCTTCCATCTCCTGCAGCCTTTGCCCTAGGAAGAGGACAGATTGAGAATCTCTCTTTCCATGGTTGGAAGCCTTCCGCTTGCCTGTCTGGTCCCACCAGGAGAAGCCTGCTGCTCTGGTTATGCGCATGGTCTTTGGCTTCCTGCTGCTTCCTAATGTTGTTAACCCTTGCAGCCATACTCTTGATGTTTCCAAGCTCTCAGTACCTGCCCCCATGAAGGCATCTTAAAATGGTGAATATCCAGATCCTGGCCACACAGATAGCAGGAACACACTTCTCTCCTTTGCTCTCCATTAGGGGAGTCAATAATCATGTGTTTGCAGAGCTGATTTTTGAAGTAGCTGGTAAGATTGTAGTTGGTGCTGATTGCTATAAATAGCACCTCCAAATTACAGCTGTCGGGGCTTGTTTAATTTTGAACAAAGACTACAAATTGTATTTATTGTTAGGGCTACTGATTTGTTCAGAGGGACCTTTGGCTCGAGTCTGATGGAGAAGCATTTTTCTGTCTCATAGAGAATCAGGAGCTAACCTGATGCTTATAAATCCCCTGGCTGCTGTGCAAAGCATGAGGAAGAAGACTTAATGGCTTCTGTCATCTGTAAAACCAGTGCAAGTCAGGAAAACGGCAGTAAAGTCAGTGGAGACTACTTCCAGGGCCAWAACTTGTCAGGAGGGGGGAGTACTGCTACCTAAGGATGATCTGCACAAGGACTGCCAGCCTGCAGTGCTGATTGTGGCTGGCCCTGGTCCAGCTTACCTTGGACCAAGTGGCTGAGGAGCTTTAGCGCCTGCACCCTGAAAAATCGGATGAGCYACATCCCATAGGAATACTCTGAGAGAGGTATGAGCTATGTCGGATGAAGCCTGAGGGGCCTCAGACCCTCCTCTGACTTCTCTTGTTGAAAGTGATTTTACAGTTGAGGTCTGTGGGTTTCAGCAGGAGCTGAGGACTCTTAGTGAACCCAAAAATCAGATTTTGCAAACACCCTTGAGCTGTCCATGGTTTGCTCCAAAGTGCCCTTTGAATCTGAATCTGATTGCCCAGTGGAGAAACTCAAGTGCATCATGTAAGCCCATTTAGATACCTCCTGGGTGTGTGGTCTCTGGTGCTTTGCCCTGGGATCACCTGGAAAGAGCTTGTGCTTTTTTGGGATGCTGGTTTTCACCTGGCACCCTCCTGTGCTTAACGTGTGGCTATGCATGTAGTCCCTAGGGRCCTGACCAAGGATGCTGCATGTGTGGGTGCTGTGGGGAAGCAATCTTGGCACTGTTGAGTGTCCAGGAGTTGGCCTCCATGATCCTTGTGGATCCTTTCCTACTCAGGACATTGTATCAAACTCTTGCATTTAATGGGGAGAGAGGTGGTGACTTCTGGGAGGGACCTCAGGCACTGTCACTACCTCTCTAGGGTGACTGTCCTGATGTTGGTGGCTCTCACACAGCCTGAGCTGGCAGGGTCATGTCATTCCACGTGAATCTTCACATGTGATTTGCAGAAGCCGTGTGATTTCTGTCTCCTCTATTTTGGGAGGTGGGTGTGGGAAGTGGTGTGAAGCCATGTCCTGAGCAGGCTCAGAAACCAACACGCAGGCTGAGRCTTTTTTTTTTTGTAGCATCTCGGAGGTTGGGAGCAGTAGGTGGCACAGGGTTGTCCTAGCCTTAGTAGGAAAAACTCCTCCTCTCCCTGGTGCCAATCCACCTGTGCTCCCATTAAATCCCCACGTTAATTCCTGGATGCGTTTTGTCTCATGTRAGGAATGGCTGGGTTGGGTGAGCAGGAGCCAGAGGGGTTGGACACTTTGCTGTCTGTCCCTTCAGTTGCAAGCTGACCTGCTTCTGTCAGGAGGCTTAGTATCAGCTCCACAGTGCTGGTGGAAGCACTTCCACAGCCCTTTGGCCCCGCTCCTTTGGTCCGCTCTGCAGGCAGAGGAGATGCTCTCTGCTCCTTGCCTTCCTCCCTGCATTCCCAGCCTTGGCCTGCAGTGTTTTCCTGTTAAGTGCAAGACATCTCTGTTCCTGAGGAAGTTTCTTTTAAAACCAGCCCTAGAAGGGCACAGGAGATCATAAAAATAAGTGAGTCYCTCCTTACCTGGAGGCAGGCTGGCTATTTGGGGTTTTCACATGGATTCTTTCCCCTCAGCTTCCAAGAGAGGGTTTGCTGGCATTGGCCCTTCTATCACATGTTTCCCTTGATATATGGATTTTTTTGTTATTTTTTGTTTGTTGTTTTTTTGCACAAATCAAAGCAATAATCACTTAAGGCAGGCATTATTACAGTTGTAGGCAGCACATGACTCACAAGTGCCTTTTCTGGCTATTGGGTGCAGCATTTGGGATGCTGAAATTTGAGTGCAGAATAAATAGGCTGCAACACAGAAAGAAAAGTGGGCTATTGAGGAGAGCAGGGATTTTGTGGCAGGAATAGGACCCCTGGGTGAGTGGTGAGCCAGTGGGGGGTGTTCACTGGATGCCCTGCCAGCACCCACTGGGTGATGAGTAACTTTTGCATGCAGGAGGTCATAAAATTGTAGATTGGTCTGAGTTGGAAGGAGACCTTGAAGATCATCTCTTTGCAACCCCCCTGCTAYGGGCAGGGACATCTTCCACTAGATGAGGTTGCTCAGAGCCCCATCCAACCCAGCCTTGAGCACCTCCAGGGATGTGCTGTGAAYAGCTTAGGAAAAAGGATCAGTTAGTGGAATGTTGAGAGCTCTGTAACCACCTTTGGAACAAGTCAAACCAGCCCAACCCAGTTTGTTCAGGTATATCCTGCAGCCTAGAAAACCAAGGTGAAAACAACATCTTTGATCACTATCAAAGTTCAGAGACTCAACGACCAGCAGGGCTGCCTAAGAAGACACTCTGAGACAAACTGTGCAGACTCCAGTGGCTTAATAAGTATGTGTATCATCTTGAGCCAAGCATGCRCCTTAGGCACGAGTCGTTCCCTGGCATCCAGCACTGCACTAAACTAATGCCTGCTTCTTCATACTACAYTGGTGTTAAGGAGYTTTATTCCTGATTTTCAGTGACACAACCTGGCCTTGAACACTTCCAGGTATAGGACATCCACAACTTCCCTGGGCAACTTRTGCCAGTGCCTCACCACCCTCACAGGGAAGAATTTTTTCCTAATATCTAAACCTACTCTCTTTCAGTTTGAAGCCTTCCCCCTTCTCCTGTCACTACATGTTCTTGTAAATAGTCTTGCTCCATCTTTCCTGTAAGTTCCCTTCAGGTACTGGAAGGCTGCAATTAGGTCCCCCCAAAGCCTTCTCTTTTCCAGGCTGAACAATCCCAGTTCTCTCATCCTTTCCTCATAGGAGAGGTGCTCCRTCCCTCTGATGAATTTGGTGGCCTCCTCTGGACTCCCCTCAGAGGTGAAGGGGTGGCTGCCATGTCACAGCATCGTGGGCAGAGAGACAACGCAGACRGAGTTAACTCAAGTGATGGTCACCTGCGTGTTCATTTCTCCCACTGTGCAAATGCCTTCCAAAGAGATCCCTTTCCAGGTGAAGAAGGTAAGTCCGGATTGCATCCCGGCATTTAACAGCGTGGCTGACGGCTGAGAAGCCTGTGGGCTGCGTGTTCTTGGGTTCAGACAAGCAAGTTCAGCAGCTCCTCCGCGGCCAGGGGGAAGTGTGCGAGCGGGCGCGGGGCGGGCGGAGCCTTTGCCCCGTGTCCGTGTGTCCGTGGGCCGCGGTGCCCGGGCCCTGCCCGGCGCCCAAGTCCCGCCGCCGCGTCCCTCAGAGCCGGAGCGTTGCCGGCGCCATGCCGGGGTTAGGGCGCGCCCGTGTGGCCGAGCGCCGCCATTGCAGCGCGGCCTTTCCGCGGGCTCGGTGCTTCCCCTCCGCGCTCTGGGGCTCGGGACGGCCTCGCCCGCCCTGTTCCGCCCTTCTTGCTGTGGAGACAGAATTCAGCTGCTGGGCCCAGGGCACGGGCTGAGCGGTGTGGGACCCCCGAGAGCAGCCCCCTCGTGTACTGCGGCTGCGGGTGGGAGAGCAGGTCACTGCGCTGAGTGAGCCTAAACGCCCTCCCCACCCTTCCTGAGGCACTTGGTAAAGTAAGTGAGGGTGTTTTTAGAGATGAGACTGGTTTTGAATCTGTAAGCACGATGTCCCCTGCATTCATTAGTTCCTGAATTTCTTTTTGAAGGTGTTGGTATTTCCTCACCTTTTCCATCGCGGCCTCTTCTAAAGATGTTTCAGTATATTTGCATCTCACATTGACATCCACCATATATGCCTGGTTTTCTTTCACACATATTAGGTCTGGTTTATATAACTAATTGTTGTTATCTCTTAGATGTGGTTTCTGGAACAGCATCCAGGCTTTCTTTTTAGCTTCTTTTGATAACACTTCACAGATGTAGTTGTGCCTTTTAATTCTCGCAGTGGGGTGTGGTTTTTCAGGACCAGAGTCTTGCTGTCTGTCCTGCAGAGACAGGAGGACTCTCAGCATCGGCTGCTTGACGGTCACACCAGTCTCCTCGCCACTGAATACTGCTTGGAGCAGCTCCATCCGTGCCTTACTTTGATGCCTCTGTACTTGGTGCCTCCACATCAGAAGCCTGACAATGCATAGGCCACTTCAAGAGAGTTTTACATGAAATAAATTCAAAAGTCCCTGGAAAAATAATAGTACACCAGGCACAAGGCTTCTTTCCCTTTCTTTCTTGGGTTGTCTTCCCCGCAGGGAAGGCTTTTCTCTATAGAAAGGCATTTGAAAACATGTTTTAAAAATAGTTTAGCTTATCTCTTTCAGAAAAGTCATGAGACTGCCTTGGATTTCATGGATTAGCTCAAAATCTGAGGGAAAGAAATAAAGGGTCAATTCCCAAGCAGAATGCAAAAGATAACAAATGACCCATCTTTCCGGTGTGGAACTGAATTTGGAATGAAAGGGTTAAAGGGGCAAACAGAAATCCCAGACCATACACCAGACTGGCTAAAGATCCTCTTCAGTTTTTAAACTATTTTGATTGAATGTCTCTGGGTTGTCAAAATACCCCTAGATCTCCAGAGCTCCCATGGAGAAAAGAACTTAATTTCAAATGTTATTTAAAATAAATTAAAAAAAGGAGTGACATTAAAAMTAGAAATATGCCAGCAGTTACGACAACATTTTTAGGCAGACTTTATCCAGCAGTGAGGATGCAATATAATTACAGGAAAATGCAATTCCCACTGTGATTTCTCTGTAGGTTCCCCTACAACACAAACATAGTGGCAGGTCAAATCATAAAATCTTAGCACTATTACAGATTAATGAAAGGTTGACGTGTATTGGGTTGGTGTGGCAACATTTTGGTAGTGTGGGGGGGCTACAGGGATGGCTTCTGTTAGAACCTGCCAGAAGCTTCCTCAATGTCTGAGAGAGCCAATGCCAGGTGGCTTCAAGATGGAACCACCACTGGCCAAGGCCAAGATTTTAGTAATGCCCCAGGAAGAGAAGCTGAGTGGCCAGAATACAATCCAGAGACTTCTCCCCATGGAAAGGGATTTCTCCAGAAGACATTTRAGGGATTAGAGAGTAAAGAAGAAAGAATGAGTTGAACAGTTCAAAGACAAAAAAGAACTAAGCACACAGAATCTTGTCCAGACTGAAAAACAATATTTTGCTTCCTGGTCAAAATAAATGTGCATGTCTGATGGATGCTGGGAGGCTCTGCTGATGGGCTGTAGCAAGGTTGGATGTATGGATGGTTAAATYCTACTGATCTCACCTTCCTGAGAGTTGATATTTGATTCTGTTGGAACCATGTCAGACTGAATTAGTCTAATCTGATCACTTAGAATACCAACAGTGCTTAATATGGACCAGAAATAATATCTGACATGCTGCCCTTCTGCCGGGCTCTTGATGAGCAATTTGAGGTGTTAATAGCTTGGAGACCATCTTCATTTGCAGCTCTGCCATGCAGAATCACATGGTAGCTGCTGAGGGACCCAGAGAAAATACATTCCTGCTTAATTAACATGCAGAGCAGAACAGGGAGCTGTCACACCATCCACAGCAGTAAAGAGCCAGCAAAGGGCCATGCCAAACCCTTTGGAGCAGAGGCTGCTCTCCTGCCAGATGCTTGGGACCCTCAGCTGCCACCAACTCAGCAGACTCAGGTGACTCAGCATGAGGAAGAGCAAGTGCCTGCAGGCTCAGGTCCAGCAAAGCCAATTGAGGGGGAGATGGGGTGATTAAAAGCTGAACACTGATTCAGCATTCCCATTTCCAAAAACCTAAATTGGTTCTAAAAAAATGGGAGTAAAGAGAAACAGGCAAGCRGCCAACAAGTGGCCCCAGAGGAAATTAATTCCTCATGGGCTTCCCTGGAATGTGCTTGTTTCTCTGTTATTATAAAATATATGCATTGTTCTAGCATCAAAATTAGATTTCCCCTTTATCTTGTAATTAAACCCTAATTTAATTTGCCAGAAAATAACAGGGGCCTCCAAGCAGAGCTAACAGCCCAGCTCCTTCTTCTGCACCTCCTTCCACCTGCTTTTGCCAACTTTTCTCTGCATTCCAGGGTCTGCTCAGGAAGGTGCTGTGCATCAAGAAGGGCCACACAAAAAACTTCTTGGGATTTGATAAGACCCAGCTGGAAATGGGCTTCCCCASTGGCCAGGGCTTCTCCCCCAAGCCCTCCTCAGAGCCATAGCTAATTTAGAGCTCCCAAGAGGCTGTGTCCTCTGAACAAAACTGGTTCTGGATGAGCCCTGTTCTTTGTGACAGCAGCACTTCAATGCCCAGTGTTTAACTTGGCTTGGTTTCCGGGGGCATTATGGAAAAACCGTTCACTTCTGTCATGAAAACTGCCCAGCCCAGACTCCTGCACTCTGCAGGGAGGTCACAGCAGGAGGAACTGCCAGAAGTGTGTTTATAGATGTGCCCCAGCACGACTGCAGGATTGCTCTTGGGCTTGGAAAGCACAGCCCAGCCCTGGCTGGCCCTGCTTCCAGGGATGTTCAGACAGGTGCTCCCACCAGCAGCTGCAGCCATCCCTAAAGCTACAGCAGAACCTGCTGATCTCTGTCAGACACCCAAGAGCTGTTTTGTCCCATGTGTAATGAAGTCCCAAGGTCTGAGAGCCTGAAACAGAAAACATTCAAAGCGTGACCCCAGCAGGGGCTTCTCAGAAAACATTCAAAGCGTGACCCCAGCAGGGGCTTCTCAGTTCATCCTTCGTTTCTTTACAGCAAGCACCACATTGGGATCTGTGGGAGCCTGCCTTGTTCTCCAGCTTCCTCTGGCCTGGACTAGGCCAGCTCAGTGCAGGCCAAACTGCAGCAGAGAGCAGCAAAGCTGAGGGGACAGTTGGGTTGAATTTCCTCATGTCTCAAGCAAGGCTTTGGCTCACAGCTGTGGGTCTTTGGTGGGAGACCTGAATCCTTCTGAAGATCTCTTGGAAGCACCCTCAGAGAGGGGCTGTTACAGACTGAAGTGCCAGGGCTCAAAGCTGAGCATTTCCTCAGGCTCCTTGGCTTTTCCTTCTCTTTCAAGGCCAGTTCCAAGTTATTTTCAGGGTTTTCCATGCAGTCCCCACCTCCCATGTATTCTGGGGTGGCTGCCCAGTGCTCAAAGCCAGCTTTTGCGTTCMTGGGCTGTAGCRCAAGGTCAGCATCCCCTGGGATGGAGGGAGGCTGCCCAGGGATGCAGGATGGCAGACACTCTGCCTGGGGCTGTTCCCAGTCATGTATATATGAATCAGATTGCATCACATTGAAAGATGTTTTCCCCCAATACCACTCTGTGGGTTCCCCCAAGCCTGACAGCCATGTCAGCAACATTTTCAAGGTGGATCCCRTTTGGATGTGTGTGCCTGGCTTCTCCCTCACCTTTGCCACGGTGACCTTCACGCCACAAAAAGTGCAGAACCACCAGTGCTCTTTCAAGGCTTCCCTCTCTTGATGCCCAGACAAGGTAAGTGGCCCTGGGAAATACTGGGAGGACCCTTCTGACAGCTGCTTCTCCTCTGGGAACAGACAGCCCTCTTGTTCACTCTAATGCTTTCAGTTCCCTTAGGCAGAGGGCTTGGGATGAGATGATCTGGGAGGCAGTGACTGTTAGAGCAGAGCAGAAAAATGAGGATGATAGTTTAGCCTGTGTAAATGACTGTGAAGACAGGGCAACATTATGTAGCCAACTGGAAGTTATTGAGATATGCAACAACTGAGCTGGAGCTTTCCAAGGACAAAGGCTTAGATGAAGCAGTTTCTGTGCCAGCAAGTCAGCAGGCATGATTTCTTGTTTCTGTAAAATGAGATGATCCTCGGTGATTCCCTGGTGTGTATTAAGCTATTTTGGGTTAAGGGAGTGATTAGGGCCCTTATCAAAGAGGAGCCCAGTTCCTCTGCCCTAGGACATGTGTACTGGGCCTCTGACCTGGCCTCCCCCAACCGTTTGGTGGTTGAACTGGAACAAGGGAAGTCAGCTTTCTGCTCTAATAGGCAATTCCTTTTTTAGTGTCCTTGGAAATAATCTTTACTGATGGTGTTGTTGATTTATTTTTCCCTTCTTGCTTCCATACTGTTTTCATGCTGTGCTTGTGCTTATTGCATATGTCTCATATCACTGCAACCAGGGGATTTGCCATGTCTCATCTGGTGCCTCATTATTTACCTGCTGTACTGCATGATTCAATTGAGTGAAATGATTCTTAACTGTTATTCTGGAAGGCTCTGCCTCTTCGGAGCAGATTCCTCTTGTGAATGGCCCTGAATTGACTGGAAGGGAGAGGAGTGAGGTGGGGCTGTGTTGTGGGGTACAGGAGCACCAGTCAGGGAAAACACAGTAGGGTGTTTTGCTGCAATGCTTGCCCAGTGGGAAATGGGTTAGTGCCAGCTGAAATTATTTCTGTGCCTCTCCTGCAGCCGCATGGAGCTAAAGCCAAAATCCTGACCTTCAGTATCAGTGGAGAGGGGCATCTGCCTTGGGTGAGGGTCCTGCACCAGGGCCTTCATAATGGGAGAGGGGACCCCGTGCTGTGCTTCAAGAGGCACCTGCTGGGTGATTCAGGGAAACTCCCTCTGGTCCTTTGTAACCATGGCATTGTACCCGTCCACATGAGGACCTGCTCAGGGAATGCTCTGGTCTGGGAACCACTGCTTGTCCTATGGAGGAAAGGTCCCCCAAAATATGGCAGACCTGGGAACAAGGCTCAGAAATTCTTTTTAAGCAAATGGCTGACTTCTGCTCTGAGGTTCTTCTTGGAAATGTGACTTTTTGGCCAGTCTGTTCTCTTCAGCTGAACACAACACAGGGAAGGTGGTGGAGTATTTTCTGCCCTGTCCTTCAACTCACATTTTGTTCTCATGGGCATGTGTGATGTCCCAGTTCCATTAGATTGTATTTGATCCTGGTTTACTACATTTTAATTAAACTTGGTTGTGGTTTAATTACAATCTCCTCATTACTTTTAGTATCTTTTTTCTGTCTGATTTTACTTAACCTTTGAGCCAAGCACTGTGTTTGAAGCAGGGAGATGTACTGGGGTTCCCCGTGCTGGACCAGTGGCACTGTGGCGTCAATCCACATGCCATCCTATACTCACACCAGGGTCGTTGTGCTCTGTGTTCCCTTTCCTCAGTTTATTTTGAGGACTTTTGTGGAGAAGGTAAATTCATTAACCATGAAGCATGATCATCCACAGAGGGAAAACATGTGCCCTGCTCTTGACTTGGCCAAGCAGCAGTCAGATGTTAGACATCGTTTTCTTCCTTGGGCTTTCTCTCTCCCAAGCTTTTCTTGTGGACTCTTTGCAGGGTTTCCTCCTAGCAAGTTGTAGCAAGCTTTTCTGTTCTTCCAGACATGGTAGGTTTAGTTGTGGGGCACTATCACCACATCAATGGACTGAGTTCTTTGCTGCATGTGGGAAGGTACCAGCCTGAACAAAGGCAGCCCTTGAGCCCATAGCCAGCCAGCAGAAACCAAAACCACTCTTTGGCTCAGTTTTCCGTATGGGAGGAGCTGGCTGGAAGCAGATGGAATGAGAGTTGGGCGTCAGCACCACAGAAAAGGCTCCATGTTATGGGAAGTGGCATCTTCCATTCCTACTTTTCTCTATCAAACCTCGGATAAATCCACAGTGAGGTGCAGATTCCTGATGCAGCTGCTCACCATATCCATCCCTTCTGCTGTCAATCCTGCCCTTGCCAGTAATTYCAGTTTGGTCTGGACTTTCCGGTTCTCCCTAAGTGGGACACCTCCATTCTGGCTGTGCCAAAGACGTCACAGGCATCTTGAAATCAGATGTCCTGGTCACCTTCAAAAGGCACCCTGTGAAGTGTGAGGTGACCAGATCTGCTCACGTAAGAGGGGGAATTCTTTGGACAAGAGACGTTTAGCCACCCACAAACTATCAGTCTGTGCCACAAGCTGAAGTGCTGCAGCCTGGCCCTACACCCCGCTCCATGAGGCTCAACCCTCGCCCCTTGAGGTATTCGACCCAGGTATCTCACTGGCACTTAAGCAGAATTTTTAATAGGTATAGCTGGGTGCATTTACCTATATCTACCTTCATATCTGTGAGGGTGCAGGTGTGAGTTTAATTTGAACACCTTAGAGATAATCGTATGACTGTTGCCATTATAGCTAATCCTGTCGAGTCACTTTGTAAATGTTAAATTAATCAATGATTAAGTACTGCTAAACCCTTTTAGACATAAACCGGTGACCAGGACCGGGACCGGGACCGTCCCACCTCGGGGTGCCCGGGCGAAGGCGCCTCGTTAATGAGCGGAGGGCGTTAATTAGCCGGGGGTGCAGGGGGTCTCCGCGCCGCGCGAGGGCGCTGTGCGGCCGGCGGGGTCACGTGTGCGCGCCGCCCGCCGGGGTCACGTGGGCGCACCGCTCGGTCGGGGTCACGTGGCCGCCGGTGGCGGCGGCGGCGGGGCCATGAACGCGGAGCGGGACCTGTCGCCGCTGGCGCCCGGCGTGGTGCGGGCGCTGACTGACAAGCTCTACGAGAAGAGGAAGGTGGCGGCTCTGGAGATTGAGAAGTGAGGGGCGGGAGCCGCCGGGAACCGGGAAGGCAGCGGGAATGAGGGCGGCGCCGGTGCGGGCGGCCCCGGGGCTGGGGTCAGGGAGCCCAGCCCGGCGCCCCGGGGAAGGGCGGGGAGTGGTGTGGCGGTGCTGGGGCTCCCCGCGGTGGCGGGAGCCGGCTCGTGATGCTTGGGTGGTCGCAGCCGGCGGCGGGAGGGACCTGCCCGGTGGGACCTGGGGACTGCGGGGCTGGGGGTCCCACTGGAACGTCCGGGGTACCGGGGCTGCTGGGCGGGTCCCTGCGGGCCTGGCAGCCCCGGGAAGGGGCTCGGGTGACGCGGTGACCCTGTGGGAGACAGTGCCATGGGCGGTGCCCGGGCAGGAGGGATCTCTCCCAAAGCTGCTCCCCGTCTCCCAGCCCCATCCCACCGGGCACTGAAGTTTAWCCCCGAGTGCGTCGACTCCCGGTTGTCAGTGAGGACCCGCTGGCTCCGGGCGCATCCCGGGCGGGATCGTGCCCACGAGCCCCTGACAGAAGGCTCGTTCTGATGGTGGGTCCCCGGTGCAGTTGCAGGTGAATACATGAGTGGTATCACTGTAGGAATTCCTTGGAAGTGCACTGCTTGCTCTGCTGCGACACATCCAGCTGCACACCCTGCCCTGGCCGGGGGACACGGGGGTCTTGCTGGGCAGTGGCAGGAGGCACAACAGGGGCAGCAGTGCCCAACTGTGCCCATCACCAAGGGCCCATCTCATGTCCGCCTGGGTTCATCACCTCGTGGTGCCATCCTACCTATCCCCCGAGGGCTCACCCAAGCTTGTTCCATGCTGGGTGCCGGCTAGAGAGGTGGGAAGTGCCATCAGTTGTTGCCCTTGGTTCTTCCTGCACAGCTGCTGTTCCAGCAGATCTCGGGCCTTCCATTCAGAGCATGCAAGGCAAAGGTCTGTCGGTGCCTGCTGGCATGGCCRTGCCCCACTGATATTGCTTGTGTTCCCTGCAAGTCTTCTCACCATCACTATTCTGGTCTGGGTGCTGCACTGGGCCACAGCTTTTCCTGGGAAGGGCTGTGTTATCCTTGGGCACTGCCTGAGAGCTCAGCTCCCAGAGGAGGTCTGAAGCATTGCCTCAGGGTGCAGCACAGCACAGGACTGGGAGTGCAGGTCCAAGCTGGTGGCTGAGTTTTGGGTGGGAGATGAGGCCACGGTGAGCCTGCAAGGGGAGCAGCCATCTGCTCATGACAGTCAATGATGTGGAGATGGAGCTGCTCTGCTGAGGGTTTGATGACAGATATGGGGTGGGAACTGCCTGTCTCGAATGTAGAAGGTCCTGTGTGGGAGGTCAGCAGAGAAGAATGTCACTTGGGACAAGGGTGAGTGTGTGCTCTGGTACAAACTCAACCCAGCGAGCCCGTTCTGCTATTCGGTGTGTTTACCTTTCCCTCATTTTCTTTCTTTGTTGTAGGAATAATTTATTGTGGATGAGTTTAATTTAACAACTGTGTTGCAGGTTGGGATTCTTGAAGCGTCCTCATAACTCCAGCCTTGGGGGTACTTCAGTAACCCCTTTCCTGCAGTGTGGGGGGTGATACTCCGTGCCTTATCCAAGCAGCTCTGCTCCGACTTACTCTGCCCCGGTATTAGGGGTTTGTGCTTGGCTTATACCAACCAAAATCTGCTCTGCAGTCAGACATTTCAGCTGATGGAGCTGGAAACAGAACTCGGTAAGGGTGTAAGGAGGAAGAAGGCAAGGGCCAACCTTTTCTACAGATTTCACAGGTTTAGTTCAGCTAAAACCCATCACAGAACGGCCGCAGCAGCATCACTCCCGTGTCCGTGGCATTGAGCCAGGAGTGACTTGCTGCCTCTTGACTCAGGAACCTCCTTATCCTTTGGCTGGTAATGTGGGAGCAGCTCCTGCTGCTTGCAGGCTCTCTGATGCTGCACGTTGCTTTTTGCCTGWTTAGTTAAATCTTAAGTCCTTTAAACTCATGAAGGAAGTTGTAAAACTCGCGATGGAGTTCAAACAGAGCTCCATCTGTGAAATGTAGGCAGTAAAATGATCACCCCAGTGGTCTGTTTTGCTCGAGCTCGGTGTTCCTCTTCTTGGAACAGGACTGGAAATGGAGYCATTATCCCTAAAGCAGCAGTCTGTGAGAGTAGATCAGGCTGTCGGTGTTGGAGAACTTGGTTTCGGAGTAGGGAGAGTGAGGGAGGGGCTGCCTGGTGCCCCCGGGGTGAAAGGGAGCAGCTTCTTTGCACAGGCCAAGACGAGATCAGAGCTGGTGTTCATAATTTGGCGGGGGGGGGGAGGAGTTCATAAACATCTTCTGTAATGATTTTCCTGGATTATAAAGTGCGTCACTGGCTGGTGGAACTTGTTTGGGAGAGGARAATGCCGAAGAAACCCTGTATGGAGTTAGACAGTGAAAGCTTTTGCACCTTTACTGACAATTAAGATAAAAATGATTATTTAAGCTGAGATTTTGGAATGCCTGGGTCTGCATTATGGATAGAAATCCGAGAAAAAAGGAGGAAAACAGCACTGCATTGGCCGGGAATCGAACCCGGGCCTCCCGCGTGGCAGGCGAGAATTCTACCACTGAACCACCAATGCTACAGCTGCCAGCACAGCTGCCGGCACAGCTGCCGGCACAGCTGCCTGCACAGCTTCCTGTGCCTCCCTACCTGGCCAGGGGCTCTGCCCCTGTGAAAATGGGGCTGAAGAGCTGAGTGGACAAGCTGGGACCTGGAAGCAGTTCCGTAGGCTGGAGCAGGGATATGGATCTCTTCATTTAAGCACAGCTGATGTGTTAATTAACTCTGGGTAACRAGCTTCAAGTTCCTGGGGAGGAGCAGGTATTACTTATGGAAACTGGGTTGGCTTTCTGTTAAGTCTTTTACTGTTTAAGAGTATATTTAAATATACTACTAGTAGTAAAATAAAATATATGGGATATCAACTGAAGCACTGTGTGGGAGGCTGGAAAGGTCCAAAACCTTCGCACTGTCCGTGGGTCTGSTCGGCAGCAATTCCTTACTGAGCCACCAGTGCTCCAGGTGCCTGCTGAGCTCCCATCCTGTGCCGTGCTGGGAGTAAATGACCCCCATAACTTGCCCTGTTGGAGRCCTGGTGGCTTCTCTGTAAGCACACAGCTGCACTGGGTTGGCCCTTGAGAGCACATCCTGTGCTGGGGGTTTGCGAATGGTGAAGGAGGCTGCAGGCTGGAGCAACAGGAGGGCAGGGAGCTGCTGGTGGATGTGAGCAGGGAGGAACGGAGAGCTGTGGTTTCACTTGTAGGTTCATTCAGCATTCCCCRTTTCAGTACCGCTTTCTCTGGTGCTTGTTGTGGCTGAAAAGTCCCTGTTTCTGACACCAAGCCCCTCAGYGTTTGTATCAGGCAGAACCTAACCCTCCCTGTGTGCTTCTCCCTACTCTCYCCAGGCTGGTGCGAGAATTTGTGGCTCAGAACAACACAACTCAGATCAAACACGTGATCCAGATCCTGTCGCAGGAGTTCGCGCTCTCCCAACACCCCCACAGCCGCAAAGGGGGACTCATTGGCCTGGCCGCTTGCTCCATCGCCCTGGGCAAGGTAGGTATGGTGAGTTTGTTGGCTTGTGCAGGTTGTGCTGAGAGAACAGCAGCTCCTCTTGGGTCAGTGTGAGGGAGAGACTCAGGCTGACTGCAGCTCCCAGCTCCCTCCCTGCATTGCAGTGTACAACCAGGTTGTGTTGGAGTTTACCAAGCACACCCAGCTGCATCCTTTAGGCCTGGGAGCACTTCCTGGGTTACATCTTAACAGCTCCCTAGGCATGGTTCAAGGGCTTCTGTCCATCCTGAGTCTCCAGCAGCTGGACTAGACTCTGCAGGTTGGGTGCTAATTTGTGTTAACAGAGCTGACAAGAGTTGCAGCCCTTCCATCTCCTGCTGTGCACTGCTGAGACTGACCCACACAGAAATCTATCCCTGGCTCCCTCTGCCCTGCAGGCAGGAGATGAGACAGATGCCCAGCAAACCTGATTGCTTCTGTTGCTGGTGTGGACTCCATTGACAGAACTCAGCTTGCTCTGTCGGCTGTTACTGTACCTGAATAAAAAGTTCAGCAATAGAATTTAAAATTCATTATTAAATCCTGTCCAGTGTAGGTGCACTAAAGCCATCACAGGCCTGAATATTTGCAGTATATTCCAGGGCAACACCATCTCTTCCCACTCCCTGTGGTATGGTCCTTAGCTAACCAGTCTCCTCCTGTCCCCCAGGACTCTGGGCTGTACCTGAAGGAGCTGATCGAGCCGGTGCTGACGTGTTTCAATGATGCCGACAGTCGACTGCGGTACTACGCCTGCGAGGCTCTCTACAATATTGTCAAGGTGGCCAGGGGCTCTGTCCTCCCACACTTCAACGTGCTCTTCGATGGCCTCAGCAAGGTAAGATGCTTCCTCTTAACGCCCATGTGATTTCAAGGGCTAGTCCTCATCATCTCCAAGTCAAACCAAGTTGTCCAAGGTTTTCTTTCCAAGCAAACTGGTTTACTTTGACCCAGACAGGTCTGAAGGACAGAATCACAGAATATTCTGAGTGCCCACAAGGATCATCAAAATGAGCAGCTTCTACACAGTAGCCACTGATACTGTGGGTATGAAGTTGACAGTAAGATACCCTCTTCTCTGTCCTCACTTCCAGGATGTATTTTTCTGCTCCTTGTTGAATGGTGTTAGGAAATGAGGCTGAGAGAACTGTTGCAGGCAACATGGCTCTGCAGCACTTTGACTTCCTGGGGTCTATAGGGTCAAAACTATGTCTATGTATGTCTGCCTTTGCAGATTTTCACTGGTAACCTGCATTTCTCCACTTCTTGGGAGCATAACTGCTGGCCCATGAAAACCTGCATAGCTGGGGGAGGTGATGTGTGCTTGATATTCCCCTTAGGAAGTCTCTCAGGAGAATGTGTTGGAGCCTAATGAGAAGTTGGAGATAGAGACTTCTGTATGCCTGTCCCTGTATTGTCAAAGAGCAACAGTCCTGTGAGCCTGTTGAAGCTGCACTACAGAGCAGGGAGCAGACCTGGGACCCACTGCTGCAATGTCTCTTCGTTTCTGTCGTTCACAGCTGGCTGCTGATCCTGACCCAAATGTCAAAAGCGGCTCTGAGCTCCTTGATCGGCTCCTCAAGGTATTTTTCCTCTCCATCTAAGAGTCCTTGGTGCAAGCTGGAGGCACGTCCTGGCCGGGGACATCTCAGTCTCTGAGGCTGCTGCTGCCAAAACCATCCCAGCTCAGGCCYGTGGCTACTGTTAAAACATTTCTTTCCCTCACTGACTGCAGCCTCTTCAATCAAGGGTCTGGTGGCCTTCTCAGGCATCTGGATGGAGGGGCTGGTGGGCTGTTGCAGTGCCCTGTGTGCATTCAACTCACAGGAGCTGGGGAAGCAAGGTTTGAGTACGAGGGCTGCAGTGCTGTTCCAGCCAGGAGAAGGGATGTTCCTCTGCTCTCCCTCCCTTGCCTAAGGGAATGATGATGTGAGCAGAGCTGCTCTGCTGCCGCTTCAGGGTGTGGGCTTGGTTCCCGTTCCTGTTCTGCCTGCTGACGGGCTTTTAGTGTCAAAGACCTCCCAGTTCCTTTTCTGCTGCTGTTCAGAGGTGAGCAGCTCCCTGCCAGATCCCACCCTCACTCTTTATTATCACAGCAGTTAACCTAGTCTCCTGCTGCAGACCTACAGCTGGGAGATCTGCTCCACTGCATGGGGGCCAGAGTCGGCCATGCAGCAAAATCCACCAAGCGTGTAGAAAGAGCTGTAGAGGGAAGTCAGGGGACTCTCCCACCCCAATCCACGTGGCTACATCAGAAGTGCTTGCTCATGTGCAGCATACCACTGAGGCATGAATCAAAGAAGCTCCCATCTTCCTATTCAGCCAGGCTGGCACACAGCAGTAAGGAATATCCCTCTCTGGGTCCTGCTCAGCATTAGTCCCTGCCTGCCTGAGGAGGATTGCCAGCTCATTGCCTGAATA
Organism: Amblyornis subalaris; assembly: GCA_018881555.1. Taxonomy (NCBI): domain Eukaryota; kingdom Metazoa; phylum Chordata; class Aves; order Passeriformes; family Ptilonorhynchidae; genus Amblyornis; species Amblyornis subalaris. The sequence goes on from JACAXG010000210.1 coordinate 649,619, forward strand.
AACTCCATGATTCCTTCTCTCCRGGTCTCCTGACCTGCAGACTCATGCTTGTCATCTTTTTCCTGTCACGCGCCTTAAAAATACAGGGCGGGGGGGTTGCTGCATGGGTGCATGTTGGCAGACATCCTAACACCCTGTGCTTGGGTTCTGCAGGATATCGTGACAGAGACCAACCAGTTCGACCTGGTAGGTTTCATCCCACTGCTGCGTGAGAGGATTTACTCCAACAACCAGTACGCCCGCCAGTTCATCATATCCTGGGTAGGTACACGGGGTGCCACATGTGCCTGCTGGTCCAAACTCCGGAATACTGTGTCCTATCAGCTTCCCATGTCTGGGCAAACTGCAGATACCCACCACGATGCATGAGCTCAGGCACCTGGATTTATGTGGGCAGGTTTTTAAACCAGCARAGTTTTTCACCTTCTTTAAAAAGCCAGCTCCCTGTTACCTTTTTGTTGCAGTCACAGGGACATCACATTGGGTTTCTGCCAACCTGTTCAGGATGTTGCACACCAAGTTAGAAAGTACTGTTAAAATGTGGCTTGTATAAATAGAYGTACTGTGCTCTAGAGGTTACATTCTCCCAAGGGACAGTGCCAGGCTGCTTTCCGGTATGCAGTGGTGATGGAGGGATGTTGCRCTCCAGAAGGCAGGGGATCTCCACTTACTCTCTCCTTTCTCTGCAAGGCAGGAGTTCCTGRTGCCTGGCCGAAGTCTGGGGAGATGTGTGCCCCTGTGCTCTCTTTCAGCCATACCATTGCCRTCCCGGGTCTGCCTGAATGTGTCTTGGCAGTCGTTCCTGATCCCTGCTTTGTTTTACAGAGCTGTGATTGGAAATGCAGCACTGCTGCAGGCTGATTGCTTGCTTGCTGTGCTAGCTCAGCTGCTTCCTGAGATGGGCAACTCCACAATGTCCTCTTTTCCTTCCCCCCCCATCCCACACAGCCCAGCTCTGAATTCCTCAGTATCCTGCCAGATTTGTGCTGGTGATGTTAGTTGGCTTCTCCAAAACTCACCTCTTCTTTCTTATTCCTTCCGAGCTAGATCCTGGTCTTAGAGTCTGTGCCTGATATCAACCTCTTGGATTACCTGCCGGAAATCCTGGACGGGCTRTTCCAGATCCTGGGAGACAACAGCAAAGAGATACGGAAAATGTGAGTCTGGAGGCTGGCTGGGTGTGAGGGCTGTGTCATGTTGCCTGTCCATCACCTTCTCCATTGGTTTGCAGCTCTTGTGTGTAACTGCAGCAAAGCCCCGTGTGTGTGRTGGGAGACAGGTCAGCGTGGGCAGTGCATCAAAGTGTCCTTGGCAAGGACCTCCTCCATATTGGGGCTGTGGAGGACGCTCTGCTTTGTGTTGGGGGATAAACAGTTTTGGCTTGGTTGAGCTGTTGCCTTCCCAGCACCCATCGGACGCGCAGAGGCTCATGTGTGGTTCTGGGATGGGGCATGACCTCTCCGAAAAAACTTGAAGCATGTGAGCCTCTCTCAGTATCTCTTGGGTGGACAAGAGAAGCAAGCATTGGGAGCTTGCTCCACAGAGACACTGCTGGTCCCAAGATAGAGGCATTTGGAAGCACAGGAGTGTCTGTGTGTTCTCAGGGAGGTCAGAGGATCTTCGCATTTTGTGCTGGGAGAGAATGGCTTGACATGTTTTGTAGGGCATAAGTAAAGTGKTGAGACTGGCCTGGGTCCTGCTGCCAAGCCTTTCTGGATCCTCTCTATACCTTTGTTTCCCAGCATCTACGTGTCAAAGAACAAGCTCTGAAAGCTTTGGGTATCACCTGCCCCACTGCTCCCCTTCTGTGCTCCCCATCCCAGGCACCTTCATATCCACAGAGCCTGGGTGGCTGTGGGGGAGTTGTGGGAAGGTGCAGGGATCTCYGGGCAATCGTCACCTCTGTCCTTGCAGTTGTGTGCAGTCTCTGCTATGGGGCAGGGTGAGCTTGGCAGCCTCATCCTCTCCCTGTCCCTGTGCACAGCAGAAGACACTGTGSCACCAGCTGTGCCTTCTGCTGTGCTACCAGCCTCCTTCCACSTGCACCTGGAGGAGGATGGTCTCCATAACTTCTCCCTAACTTCTCTTGGTCATCTATGGTGACCAAGCACTGACCAGGCTGCTYTGCCTCTCCGCAGGTGTGAGGTGGCTCTTGGGGAATTCCTCAAGGAGATCAAGAAGAATCCCTCCAGTGTGAAGTTTGCAGAAATGGCTAATATCCTGGTGATCCACTGCCAGGCAGCGGGTGAGTGCTCAGGACCAGGCAGTAGCACCAGCCTCCTGGTTTGTGGTGCCCACTGTAGATTTGGACCAGGAGTTTTCCAGCAGGCTGTTCGCCGGCTCACCTGCTTGCCTTATTTTTGTCACTGCACGCAAATCCCGCTGAAAGGGAGGAATAGGCACTCTCCCRCAGTTGGCACAACTGCTTTTGCCCTGCAGCCACAACACAGGTCTGGCATCCTTCAGAAGTGGAGGGGCCTGAAMGAAAAATATCTGGCTGTGGATGACACCTCTGGATATCCAGCACTTCTAGAAGGATCTCACTAGGTGCATAGGCCAGAGAGTTAAACAGGATGTGTGTGGGCTTTGTGCTGGTGATGCACGGTAGCTCCTGTAGGTCTGCTGTGTAGGCAGTGGGAGAGGGTTACAGCTGCAGTTAGATGTATTTCCTGAGAAGGATCTTGTCCCCAGGTTGTGCTCATTGAGCTTAAACTGTTCTTTAAATGTTGCTGAATGGGAGTGGGTTTCTTGAGAGATAGAAAAATATAAATAGACTGAACTCTGAAACCTAAAGATTGTGTTTAATCTCAACCTCACTGCAGATTCAGGTCTTACTGATCTSCTCTGGGACTAAACTGTCTCAGACGAGGATCTCTCTGGAGACTCTGTATGGAGCAGAGACACCTTCCCTTGGCCTGTGGAGTCAGTGCTGTCCTTTCCCTCAACTTTGCTTGTCCCATGTCTTCCAGATGACCTGATCCAGCTGACAGCCATGTGCTGGATGAGGGAATTCATCCAGCTGGCTGGCCGGGTGATGCTGCCTTATTCCTCAGGGATCCTGACCGCTGTCCTGCCTTGTCTCTCCTATGATGATCGCAAGAAGAGTATCCTTGTAACTCAGAGCTACTCCCATTCCTGCTACAGCAACCCACAGGGAAGTGCCTATTCCAGTGCCTGTTTCCTGCCCCTGGGGTGCAGGTCCAGCTGCATGGCTGCAGAGGGCTAGCAGTTCTCCCACCAAGTGCTGGCAGTCACACTGGCCCTTTGGACACGAGGGGAGTTGCAGTAGCTGGGCTGGGGCAGCCCTGGTGGGGCTGCGGTGGCTTCTCCGTGGCCGGCACCTGCCTGTGTGGGACTGCATATTCCTTACACTGCCTTCACTCAGACATCAAGGAGGTGGCGAATGTGTGCAACCAGAGCCTGATGAAGCTGGTCATCCCAGAGGATGATGAAATGGATGAGGCCAAGCCATCAACGACACTACCGGCAGAGCCCACTTCAGAGGAGTCCCTCTCCAAGCCAGAGACAGGAACCAGTGGTGAGTCCCCATTGGTCTGGGTCACTACAGGTGTGAGGATGGTCAAGGGAATGTTCTCAAGGGAAGTTCTGGAGTTGGTTTGGTGTCCTGAAGCAGCTCAGAGCACATGGGACCTCTGTGCTTGTTTTGGAGACCTTTTTCACACATGATCCTCTGCTGAGACAGACACGTTTGTTACAGTCTGCCTAAGARGGTCATTGCTCCGGCCTGGAGCCCAAGTGGTGCTGCAGTGCTGCGTTCCCTGGTGAGCATCCCCATCCCCTCACCATACTCCCCTTCGACTTAGTATGTTGACCTGAAAAGATAGTTTATAGTTTGGGAGCAACTATCATCACCCAAAGGAGAGCTCAGAGAGCTGTCTTAGTCCTGGGAGAGCATCAACACGTGCGTKGAGGATGTCTGTGGTGGGGAAGGGTTAGAAAACAGAATAGAGAAGAATTTTGGATCCTTTCCAGATTCATGGTGCTCTCCAGACCATCTGGCRGTCCCAGTCCTAAAATTTCCAGAACATGAAAGGCAAAAGTTTGCAAGTGGGTTCAAGTGAGAAGAAACTAAGTGATCCCTGTGAACCAGTGCCTGAGAACAGTAGTGTCTTTAGCCCTCCAGCATCCCTTGAATGCTGTTGTCCTGGCATGACTAAACATTTCTTCTGGCACAACACATCTTTGTTCTCCAGGTGTGTGAAATATGTGTTAATGTTTAAATCACGGTGGCTCAGCTGTGTTCTAAAGCTGCACCTTCAGCCCAGTGCTCTCCTGTTAGACACCCGCTGGCAGCTTTTGGAAAATCCTGCCGTGAGAGGGAGCAGGAGGATGGGATTAAGACTGAAGGGTTTTCTTGTCCAACAGCAGTGGTGGAAGGCGGGGAGGCAAGGAGCTGCCGGGGAGGCAGGGAGCTGCCGGGCCAGTGCTCAAGGCGGGCGGCAGCGGGGAGGCAGGCGGGGGCACGGTGGCAGCGGGGACAGCCGCGGGCGGCGCGTGGGGCAGCAGGAGCAGGCRGCGGGTGTGGGAGGCAGCAGGTAGGACAGCATTGGTGGTTCAGTGGTAGAATTCTCGCCTGCCACGCGGGAGGCCCGGGTTCGATTCCCGGCCAATGCAACACTGTTTTTCCTCCTTTTTTTTCCCTTTGATTTCTACCCATAACATGGATCCAGACACCTCAAAATCTCAGCCTAAATAGGCATCTTAATCTTCAATAAAGCTGAAGAGATTTCACTGCCTAAGTCTGTACAAGGTTTCTTATTGGAAGAGATAAAGCAGAAAAATTTACTGCCATAGCACAGCAGCAAAAGCTTTTTTGTTGCTTATTTGTCCTGAGAATACCTCCTCATATTAAAATCTGTCACAGAAGAGCTCTAAAGTATCAGCAGAAAGCTTAATAGCTTTAATCTCAGCCCGTCTGGGATCGGATTGCACCTTGAAGCAGGCAGGGTCAGATAAAGCTGTGATGCCTTTCTATCAGAAACTCAGCTTTGCTCCCTGGGTGTGCTGATGTGGTGGTGATGCTGCCTGTGTGAGTAGAGGCTGTTGGCACAAGGGGGCACAAAGAGTCAAGTTCATCCTGTTGTGCTTTGTCACCATGCTGGTAAGACCCAGTTTTAGCACAAAGCAGAGGTTGGAAAGCTGTTTGAGTCACTTGGCTTTGACATGGAGTCAGGCTATGGCCAGGTGGAGATGTCCTGGGTTGGATTCTACCTTCCCTGTGCATGTGGTGTCTTCAGGTGTTGAAATCAGGACAGTCAAAGGCAGCTCTGCAGTTCTGAGCTACTTCTTTGAGAACGGTTGAAACCATCAGCAGCACATGTCTGGGTCTCTGTTACAGAGGAGGGGGGCCCAGTTTGGGACAGAGGTCTGATGCTGTGTCACCTGTATTTTGCTGGGTAGGTGCAGTTCTGTATCAGCCTCTCTGGCAGTGGAGAAGAGCCTGACAGGGCGTGTAAAATGTTCACTGCAGGCAGAAGGATCCCTTGGGTCCCTGGACCATCAGACAATCACTGGTGATGTCTTTGCAGAAGGTCATGCAGCTCTCCAGCCTTCCAGTCCTGCTGTCTACCTTCCCTATCACCCCACTACCTGTGTCTCCTGTTTTTCTGCCCCCAGGTTCTCTGGATGCATCCGGTGACTCCAGCAACAGCGGTGTCTTCACAGTAACGAGGTAGGGTCTGTTTGTTGCTTCAAARGGGCTTGAGAAGAAGGGAAGGCGTCTGGGGGTACAGACAACAACTGACAGATGCTGGGCTGGGAAGCACTTGGGATCTCTTTGGTCCCAGTAGGGTGGATGACTGGGGATGCTCTAGGAGTTGACTGCTGCTTTCTGATGTGTTTGCACCAAAATGTCTTGACTTGATGGTAAACTGAGGCGTTTCTTCCCCTGAAGAGACCTTGCAAAGCCCCCCAGTGAGGCAGCGAGTGTCTGTGCCCTCAAGGTTCTGCACCTGTCTTCAAGCCCCCATGGCTGTGCACTCTGCCTAAAGAAGAAGGTGAAATTGGAGAGAAGGTGTATGGTTCTCTTGGTTATGGCTTTTCCAGCTTGGCCAAAAGAGAAGGCATTTAGTTCCCTCCTGCCTTTGCAAAGGAATGGTGGGAGAGAAACCACTCATTTTCTGGAGGCACAGAGACCTCATGGGAAGGCTGTATGTGAATGGTCTGGGGCTGGCAGGAGAGCTTGGGGAGCACTGACCCTGTACCATGCTGCTGTCTTGGCAGTCCTCCCCAACACAGGGCTGTGGGGCTGGACCTGGGGCTGCACAGGTCTTGGCCCCCTGCCAGCCTTCCATGGCATTAGTCAGCCCTGCACCAGTTCTGTGCCCAGCACAATCTCTCCCAATATCCCATCTAAATCATCTCCCCTGCAAATACCTTACTTCCCATCCAGCTGAATTTGGGGATAAATCTCTCTGTTCTAATAGCTTTCCTTTCCTCCTGCTGCCTGCAGTTCTTTACTCAGAGGTAGCGATTTCCAACACTTTTATTGTGCTGATGCTTATTTTTGTTTGTTGTTGTGATCCCCAAAATAGGATGTCTTGCTTTAGCTGCATCCTACCAGCGTGATGCCCATCATAACACATCCCAGAGCAATGCAAGCGTCAGCTTTTCAGGTTGATGGTCTGTACTCTGTGTTCCTTTTTTGCATTTCTGCACAGCCCAGCTACTCCCTGGTCTTAATGATGCCCTTAATTTTTTCCTGTCTTGGAAGTACAGGTCATTTCATTTGCACCTAGATGTTGTTTTATGATGTTAAATGATTTTCCCTGGCTTTTTTGTAGTTGCCGCGTCCTGACCATGCTCAGCTGTTAAAGTTTATCRGATGCGAAAGTGGATGTGTGTAGGGCTGAAATGGGCAAGGAGATGTGGCAGGAAGAGTCATTGAATCAGGAGGGCAAGTGATAGCCATGGCTCTATGCTGAAGAGCTTGCACCTGTGGGAGAGAGGGAGTGAAAACTGAAGAGGGACAAGAGTGAAAACTGAAGAAGCAGGGAGAGCTGGGATGACTTGTCCCAGTGTCACTGAGAGCCAGAAGGAGAAGAGCTGCCCAAGCTGAAGCAGTCTGTCAGCAACTCAAGCACTAGGGAAAACCATCCGGGACCCTCCAGATTTCTAAGAGACCTGGTTTTGCGGAGGGACTTTTTCTTGAGCCCTCCTAAGCCCTTTTCAACAGGAAAGGGCTTATCATGTTTTATCATGGGGTTTACCTSCCCTAATTCCTATCTCCACATCCTGTGTGACCTCTCTGCTGGTCCAGCATTGGGACCTGAAGCATTTTGGCCATGGCATCTGTTGTGGGGGATTGACATGGGGCTGGGGGGGGCCTGTACGTGGCTGACGGAAGCCCTGGACATCTGCCTGGTGCTCCATGCATTGCTCAGGCTGTCTGGCTTGGCGCTGGAGCCGCAGGAAGGCGGGAGCTGGCACCCGTAGCCATGAGCGGCCATAATTCACACCAGGGAGCGGCAGCTGCCTGCACGCTGAATGCCCACTGGGTGTCAAGGCAGGACCGCAGGAAGCCGCTGCATTGCTGGGAAAATCTGGAAAGCCTGCAAACAGAGGAAGTTGCAGCTGCCTTTTAAGATGAAGTCACTCTTTGCTTCTGTTTTTGTTCGTTTCCCCCCCCGCTTCCCCCAGCCTTCCCCGGCGAGCAAGTGATGGAGCATGGCCCTGTGCCAGGCATGAAGCTCTCACGCCCCCTTCCCCTGCCCTCCCCAGCCGGCTGTAGAGGGACAGYGCTGCAGCAGCGGGGAAGGGAGGACCTTGGTCAGTGGGGGCAGAGGAGCTCAAGGCCTGGCGTCTGCAGAGGGCCATTTTCCATGAAGATGCCATCCAAGAAGATGACAAGATCTGAATGCTCCATACATGGATGCTGGGCACATTCCTGTGGCCACAAACTGACACACACCCCCTCCCTCTGCTCTTAAAATGTGCTCCAAAATGCTTCCCAAGTATTTGCCAGCTTCACTTGGAGGGAGTTTCCTGGTGGCTTCTACTAGGAAATGGAGACTCTGTCTGTGCCAAGACAAAAACTGGCTGTTGGGAGAGCCTGACTGCTTAGGGCTGGAGGGGTTTTGGGGTTCCCCATCCAGGTGGGGGTCCCCACTGCCAGCTTCTGCAAAAACTGTTGTTGGAAGTGGACCAGAACCGTGTTTCAAAGGCACTGGATCATTCTCGTGGCCTGGCTGACTGTGCTGCTGCAGCCATCGCTGGTGTGAGCCCAGATCAGGAAGGGGAGGTGGAAGTGTGGCTGCTGGAGCAGAGCCCGGGCTTCCTTCTGTTGGTCTGAGCTGCTGCAGGAGAAGATCCAGATGTCTGTATGTGTCAGTGGACCAAAACAGCTGGAAAGTGCTTTTTATGCTCTTGTAACTGCATTGGGGTTTCAAAACAAGACCTGGATGGTTTGAGACAACTTCCTAATGGTGCTACTGGGCAGATGGTTGGGCTCAGCTGGAAGCAGTCAGTGTTAGGCTGTGTGGGTGATGGGACCATGATCCCTCACCAAATTAGATAAGGGACATGAAATGTCCAAGAAGAGCCTTTGTGGTCCTTCCTAATGCAAGGAAGGCTTCATGCTTTGAGTTGTGGTCAGCARCATGGGGACACTTAAAGCTATATGTTGCTCTGCAGAAAGGGCAAGCAGCTGCCACGTGGCTGAACTGCCCAAGCCTGCGTTTAAACCAGGCTTTTAAAGGTGGTAGTTAGGCCTTACTACAATGCTAAAATAGTTGCTGCTTGTCTCATGCTGGAAGTTGCTGTACCCCCATGCCCAGAGCCTGATGCACCTTGGGGGTGCAGCTGGGAAGCTCATGGAGGTGGGAACAGTTGGGTGGAGGGTAGGGATGGTGCTGGGTGCTCTGCAGCACCCAGGGGGTGGTAGGCTGAAAGCTGCTTGATGACTTGCTTTGAGCTCAGGTGCTAAGCCTGCCTTGGAATCCCATTCTCTGCAGCTTGTCTTGCACACCCTGGAGGGTGGGTCCTCCTGGCCCTTCTCTCCAGCCTGGAGTGAGGAGATGGCTTCCCTTTGCTGCTCCCGCTGCATGCTTGGGTGGGAGCTGGAGGGGAACCTTGGGCACACTGCCCCAGCCCTTGTCATGGTGATCTACAGCTCGTTGGACTGGATGCCTCTGCCTAGACCTTGGCCATGTCGCTTCCCTGGAGATCTTGGAAACTGCAGTAAGCAGAAGGAAGCCAAGAGTGCTGAAATGAGAGCGATGGAGGGCAAGAAAGTGACAGCTTGTGGGACCAATAGCAGAGAGGAGCTATTTACCTCCTGGCTGCTGGCTYGAGCCCGTTGAGCAGCACAGCTGCCAGCCTGTATGGGAGCTGCCCTTGTGACTTGGACCACAATGAAAGAACCTGGATATTTCCACCCTTGGCAAGGCTGTTTTGCTGGGCTTGCCTAAAGGCTAGAGCCTGGCCTGGACCTTAACCTTGTCTGAAAATGGGGTCAGGAAAGCAGCTGGGCCAGGCAGGAGGCCAGGAGAGAGATGACAACTCAGGCATTGGCAGAGAAAAGGCGACTGCTGAGGAGAGAGGTGGCAGAAGCCCTTGAAGAAAGGGGAAATGTGAGAAAATGGGTTGATAAAGGATGTGGGGTGAAAAACATTGCTGTGGGCTGAATGTAGTGGGGAAGTGAGCTCTGTTCCCATGCTGAAGGGTGGTTTCTGAAATGGGGGATATGCTGGGGGATGGATCTTCTGCTGTACCACTGAGCTTGAGCGAAGACTCCCAGTATCCAGAGGTGAGAGCCCAGCTCAGCCCCCATCATTGCTCAATTTGCCCTAAAAACATGTTTTCACTGTCACAGGCGAACCACGGGGGTGGTGCCAGGGCCACGTTCATCCTCCGCAGGAGAATCTGGGGTAGTGGGTTAGATGGAAGTGATTGCATCTGACATCTGCCCTGCCGCAGATGCCGGTGCTGGGAGCCGGCGTGGCAGGCCCAGAGGATCACATTAGCGCAATGCCATTACTGCTGCTCCCGCTCCCTCCTGCCTGGGGATTAAGGAAAGCCAGGGCGAGCTGTAAGCCCGGCTCCAGAGCTGCAGCAGCGCTCAGCTGTTGCCTTAACCCCTGGAAAGGTGGCAGCCCATGGTAATCCAGTGTCACTCTACCCTAGAGGCAGAGGACTGTGATTGGTGGGAGGTTTTTAGCCCAATTTCCCATGTTCGTCAGACCTCTCACTCGTGGTGGTGCCCTGGTTTTGTGCTGAGTAAACAAACTGCTGCTCGGCCAGCAAGCCCCCTGAAAGGTTTATCTCAGCAGCTGCGGGCAGTGGGTAGCCAGCAAGGGGCTTTTCCCAGCTGCAATCCCTTCTAGGGGGAGCTGAGCCTGGCAGAGCCCCAGGGCAGTGGAACAYGGCGTGGCTGGGGCTGCCTGGCTCCAGGTCAGCCTGGTGCTCCCAACCACGTCCTGGGCTCTGCTCGGGTGGGATTTGGCTTGAGCCACTTAGGCTCTGCCAAGGTACTGCATCAAAAGTAGTGATGGAGAAGGGATTTCCATGAGTGATTTTGGCACAAACCAGATGTGAAATTGCTTGTAGAAGGAAGTTTCTACTGTGCTGATAAAAGTCCAGCCTCAGCGGCCTAACAATGCTGTGGCAAACCATGGCACCCTGCATCCTGCCCTCCTGCCTTGCAGCAGCACRGAGCCAGTGGGATGTGACAGCATCAAAGCCACCTCCAAACCACCCAGCTTCAGGCACCAATTCTCTGTGCTGTCCTTTTGGCCTCTTCCCTCTGAGATCATGCATTACCCTAAGGCTTCTTTTTTGCCATCCTGTGCAGGCAATGTGTATTTCGGCGTAGAGGTGCTACCAGGTCAAGGTTTAGTTCTCTTCCATCTGAAGCCCTCTGCTGGGCACATGGCAGGCTGGGCTGCTGACATGGGAGATGGTTTTGTAGGAAAACCAGATACAGTGTTCATTCAGGCTGGCTTAAATGAGCTGGGATGCTACTCCGTTGGACATCTCTCCCAAACTCCTCATGCTCTGTGTTCCTCCTTCCCCTCAGTTCCGTGTGTCTGAGCATTTGGCCCTCGGCTGTTGTTTTCAACATCAAAGTGAAATGCAATTTGCAGCCCCCAGCATCTGTTACATGAGGCAGATCAAGCAGTCAGATCCCCACAGGGCTGTGAGGGGCTGCAGCCTCCTCGTCTCGCCCTTACAACGTGTGTCCTGGGGAAGATCAAATCCTATTAAGCCACAGCTCTACTTGCAAATTATACCGTGAGAAATCTGCCCCTTAGGATTTCTTATCAAACAAGATGCACGGCAGCTCAGTGCACGCTGGAAGAATTGGCAAGAGCCTGGTCCAGCCTTGAATAATTCAGTAGCTTGGGTAGGACTGGCATTATATGGCTCTTTAGTGCAGCCTCYTCTTGGTGGTCTCCTCCAACCATCTTGGTTCCAACCATCATCTCTTCTTAAATGAGTCTCCTGTGACAGATACTTCCCATGTCCTTGCTGTCAAGGAGGTGGGAAACCATCAAGTGGATTTCAGGATCACAATCAGGACACTAAAATGCTGTATCATGACGACATCTGTGTTGGAGTCACCTGTCCCAATTCAGATCCCAGCTGTTTGGGAGAAAAACTGGGGAGCAAGAGCTAAGAACCTGCAGCTGTCAACTTCTAGAAGACACAATGTCCTGGTCAACTAAGAGTTACTTCCTTTCATCTCTGGTTGATGTCCAAGAGTTCTCTGACTGCATTTTATGGATCTCTAATCTTCAAACCCCAAATCTGTCAACTACAGTATAGACCAGTTTCTCACACAGCCATGGTACTGGATTCATGTAGAGTGGTGTCTTCTCATGTGTAGGTTCCAGCTGTTTTGGGAAAAGTGGTAACCCTTAGAGCCTGGAAGATTTCTGTTGCTTGCAAAGCATTATAAAAAAGGAGAGTGACTATTTACACAGGTAGATAGCACAAGGTGGAACAGTTTTAAACGAAAAGAGGAGAGATTTAGGTTAGATGTTAGGAAGAAACTCTTTACTCAGAGGATGGTGAGGCACTGGCACAGGTTGCCCAGAGCAGCTGTAGATGGTCTGTTTCTGGGAATGTTCGAGGCCTGGCTGGATTGGACTCTAAGCAACCTGGTCTAGCAAGTGGCATCTACTGAGGATTTGAGCTGAGGTGTTTGATTCAGGCTCTGGAGTGTTGTGTACCTCCCCACCATGGAAGGAATGAGTTGGGTGTTACAGCACTGAACCAGCCTCTCTCTTTTCCATGCAGCTGTGAGAGGATCCAGGTGACCCTGAACCTGGATGGAATAGTTCAGGTGCTGGACTACCACCTTAGCGATACATCCATTGGAATGATGACCAGAATTGCAGTCCTGAAATGGCTCTACCACTTGTACATCAAGACTCCTCGTAAGGTAGGTCGAGGACCCAGCATTTGACTGAGCTTGTCCGCTCCAAACCTGCTCCATGCCCTTGAATGGTCTGTAACTGTCTCAGTAGCTTTGCAAATATGTGTCCACTTGATTTTTCTGAGAAGGCTGTTGCTGCCAGATACCCCATAGCTCGAGGAAGAAGAGCTCTCCAGCTCAAATGGAAGATGCTGGTGAAGCTCTTGGCAGACTCCCTCAGGGCAAGGGGTCTTGTGGCAGGGGTGACCAAGCCTGTAGGACTGATGCCACCCATCCTTCTGCTTCCAGATGTTCCGACACACTGACAGCCTCTTCCCCATCTTGCTGCGGACCCTCTCAGACGAGTCGGATGAGGTAAGTGCTGCAGCTGCTGCAGAAATTCTGGAAGCTTACTATCTCTACATCTGGCTGGGCTTTGGGTTTTTTGATTGAACAGGTATTTTGTGAGTCTTGGCCGGTGTTGGCACTGGGGGGGTTTAACCCTATTGACAAAACTGAAGACCCAATGCAGAGCCTGCAGGTACTTGCCCAGCTGAAGGTCCTGCTGTCCTGGGGGCTCCCTGATGTTTAAACCTTGTTCTCCATCTTTGAGAGTCCACCCTTCAAAGCGAGCTCCTAAGAATCCTTTTTGCCTGCCAGGGAAGGCAGCTGGGGCTTCAGACCCTGGAGCTGGTGTCTTTCCCATGTGCCTGGGTCATGGACAGATCCTTGTTGAACGGGAATTTGGGCACCTTGCAATGACCTCTGTAAAGATGCAAGAGGGATTGTGTCCAGCTGGCATTGCCAAATCTAAGTCATGAGGTGTTCAAGCAGTATCCACTGCTCAGAGGGCAGCAGCAGCAGCATTGCCTGGCAGGCCTGCAGTAGATGACCAGTGGCATCAGGTTGGCTGGGAACCACTCGTCTTGGAAGTGAGCAAAGAAAACCAGGCAGCAAACAGTGCACCAGCTTGCTCCTCATCTCCCAAGCTGCTTCCTTCCCAAGGTGCTGCACCGTTTTCTTGTTTCCTTGTCTTCCTCACCCCTCTTCTCTGGCTCCAGTCATCTCAATTTTGGTGTAGTTGTCTTATCCCCCTCTAAGTTGTTCCCTGGAGCATTTTAGTGCTTGTGTGGGAGCCCGGCAGCCTGGCCCATAGCCGGCCCAGGCACTGGTAGAGCTTCCACCATCAGCTGGATCCTCTTGCCCAGAACTACAAACGATCCTGGCTGGTTTCTCAGCCCAGACCTTCCTCATGGAATAAAAATCACACACTATGCTGTGCCTTACATGCTCAGAGCACCAAACCCCAATCCTGCAATAAATCCCATGTGCAAGGGGGTTGTTAAGAGAGATGGGAAGGGAATGAGCAAGCGAGGGAATGACTTGCAAAGGCAAGCAACTGCTTGGCCATTTTCCATTCCCTGCTGCTTAAATGCAGACCTTTCCAAAAGAGTCCCCAAGCACACATCTGCCTTTGCAACGCTCTAGAAAGCCTGCATCTTGGAGATAGTCTCTCCAGCTTGGCAGGAGATCGCAGTGAGTCATGTTGCAATTACACTGCTTATTAATATTTGAAAAAAACAGTGAAGAAAGGACCCTGGTGATGCATTTCCTCCATGTGACATAACTGGGAATGGCTCAAAAGTAATTTTAAGCTGATTTATTTAATCCWTGCTTCTATTTATTTAAATGTTTGGAGGTGGCTTTTTTTTTTTTTTTTGTTAAGGAAATCCATAGACGAGTCAATCCTTTAAACACCACCGCTCAGCTGGCCCTCAACCACATTTGCTGCTCTCTGCAGAGGAAATAGAAATGGCTGAAATAGTAGCGGGGGTTTGAGCTGGACATTTTTGGGAGTGATGAGGACACTGAGCTAGCTAGCCTGCGGTGTCATTGCCTATTAGAAAAGGGGGTGTGGGGTGCTCACTTAGCCAGTGCAGTATTTGTGTGCGCGGTTTTGTTGTCCTGGAGCAGATTGTGACCCCCAGAAGCTCCTGGATAAAGGCCTGGGGATCACCTGGTCAGCATGGGAGCCTATGTGAGCTAAACATCAGCTCTGATGAGGAAGCATCCTCCTCCCCTTTCCAGATAGGGATCTGCACTTTGTGTGGTGTAGCACACATCTTCAGAGGGTTTTTTTGCTGTCTTCATCCTGCAATGCTGCCCTTCCCAAGGGAACCTGCTGGGCAGCAGTCAGTATCATCTTTCTTCCCAACAAGGCTGAACATCTTTCCACAGTGCCTGTGGTTCCCCTGGCCCCTATACACGGTTTGGAGACTACCTGTCACTCTCCTGATGTGCCCTAGAGTCCTGAAGCAGTTGTTTGTCACCAGCTCCTCACAAAAGGACGATCTGGCTTCGGAAGGTCAGTGCTAGTCCGTGCATGAGACTGAAAGACTGTGTTCAGGCACCTTATTTTTAGGGTCTGGTCTTGCTGAGCTGCTCTCAGTCTCTCTGTGCCCTTGCCATAAATAATCAAGCCCAAAGCAAGGAAGGACTCATGCTGGATGGAGCCAGATCCATGCCCCTTAAGTTCTCACGCCTGTTTTTATCATTCAAGTAGCACAGGGTGTTGCACCACCTCCACTGTGCTGAACAGGGGCCAGTATCTCATGATGCATCTGCAGTGTCCTGAGTCATCTCTGCCTTCTCTCTTGTTCCCCTTCCTACCCAGTTCTCCTGTGCCTGTAAAGAAATGGTCAAGAGACCTAGTTAAGATTCACAAAGACAGCACAGAGAAGTTGGAGCAAAGCTGAAGCAAGCAGTTCCCTTTGATATGTAGACAAGTCAGGATCCAGGATTCCTGGCTGTCAGATGCTGTGCTGCTGCACTGCGTCACCTCGTGCTGCTTCCTGTGCTTCCCCAACAGGGAGATGTTCTGTCCTGCATTTGAAACCTGCTTTTGAAGGCAATCTATAAAAGCCCTGGTTAAAATTTGATGTGCTGAAAAACTTCCTTACAAGACGTAACCAGATCCTGCTGGGAGTAGGATTTTCTACACTGGCTGCTCTGTTTGTCAGTAGGAGTCTCACAGCCCTGGTTAAATAACTGATGTTAGAAAAGGTGAAAAGTCAGAAAATTGTGTTTGGGAGCAGTGGGTTGGACCTTTCCACCTGCAGGCTAAAGGCACCACTGCTGACAGGCACTGCTGAAAAGAAGACATGTTCTTTGGATTACCTCCTTCTGCAAGTTCATGGTGCAAAGGCAGCTTTGGATGTAGCCTTTCAGTTCCCTGGATTCTGAATGGATCCAGGCGCTGAGTTCAAGTGAACACAACAGGAGATGAGGCATCTCTAAGAAAACTGTGAAGCAGTGATGCTGCTCAGTTTCTTTGTTTGCTTTGTTTTCCTTTTTCCGGCTCCAAAACGAAGTGGTTTCTTTATGGCTGAACATGTTCCTGTTTGCTTATCTGCTCCCCTCAATCTTATTGGGGATTGAAAGTTGTACTGGGACTTTTGTCTGAGTCATGCAGGAATGACGCATGAGGTGGAGTTGGTGTCTGATGTGAAGCAGGATAGACTGGCTTCCTCAACTCTGCTAACATGAAAACTTGCTTTATGCAGTGGCTGGGCAAGGCTTTGAGCAGAGAAGTAGTTCCTTCAGAAGTCTCCTCAAGAGTTGGTGACCTTCCCTAGAGAGGGTGAACTGAGCCTGGGCTGCCACTGACTGTGGAGGGCAGGTTTAGATGGGTTACTAAGAAGAAATTCTTCCAGACACTGGCAGAGGTTGCCCAGAGAAGCTGTGGCTGCCCCATCCTTGGAAGTGTTCAATTTGGATGAGGCTCTGAACAAGCTGATCTAATGGAAGGTGTCCCTGCCCATGGCAGGGTAGTTGAAACCAGTTGATCTTTAGGGTACCTTTCAACCCAAACCATTCTGTGATTCTGTGATGTACTTGAACATCTACATGACCTTCAAGCCAACTTCCCACAACAAGCTGAAATGAAACCCTCTCTTGCGTTTGCAGTATTAAACTAGGAGAGAAGAAAACCCTGGGATGGTGGTATGCTGATAGTCATCTCTTTCTTTTGCATGTCCTGCTGCAGTGTCCTGCTACAGCACTGCAGGGTTCCAAAGCCAGGTCTCTGCCCTGCTCTGAGCTCTGCTGTCGCACTAAATCCTGGCAAACTTCTCCCATTGCGCCCGATTCCCAGTACAATGAAGCTGAACAAAGGCTTGTGCCAAAGCGAATAGCTGTCTTAGCGTGGTTTGGTTTGGAGCTTTGCTCTGTTGGGTTTAGAGCCATTGTGCTCCAGCTCCCAGCCTTTCATCCACCACGGCCGAAATATTGTGACCTGATGCAAAGCAGAGGGTTTAAGCTGAAGGCTGCGAAGAGGAGAACTCTAATATATGTGTGCCTGGCTTTATTTGAACTTTTTTGGTGGTAAAACTTCTCTGGAGAGAAACAAAGCTACGAGGTACTGTAGCTCCATAGGGAGCTTCTTGACTCAGCACCAGTTTCAGACCATAATGTGTATGCATATGCAGTTTATACGTATGCTGAACTGGGGTAAACTGGCAGTCTGTGCTCAAGGTGGTGCTTGCAGTGTTTCTGGATGAAGTCATGGAGCAGACTAAAACCACAGAAAACGTGTCTGCCRTGGAGGACAGGCAATCTCTGTCCTGGGGAACGGACTCGAAGAGGGTCCAGAGTGGGATGGAGGTGTTGGATGCAAGATTTGGTGAGCTGGGCTTTGGGTGCCTGGTTCTCTGGGTGCAGAGGGAGATGGTGGGTGGGCGACAGGGTAGCAAATAAAAGCAAACCCTTTGCCTGTCATAAGCTCTGGGCCTGTGGGTGTTGAATTTGAAGGGTTTGCAGGCATCCAGCCTCCCACAGCATGGCCTGCAGGGATACTCCAGGGCTGTTTTCAGCTTCCTCCAGCCCCGTCCTGCTAGCTGGAATGTTGCTCATTCCCTGCCCTTCAATGCACGAAGAAATAGCACTTTTGGCACTTGGACGTGGCTTAGTTGTGAGCACGGTGGTTGGACTCAGTGATCTTAGAGGTATTTTTCAATCTTAAGGATTCCGTGACTAGATGATCCTTGTGGGTATCTTCCAACTCAGCATATTCTGGGATTCTATGATATACCTCATTGGCATCCCACCCTGACTGGCATCAGGTGGTGCGTTAAGCTCCCTGTACACTAATTAAACACATTTAAAGAGGTCCTCTGAGCTGTAACAGTGCTGGGTGCTGCAGCCCTGGCCCTCACACCCCCAGCAGTAGGGATTTGCAAAAGCAGGAGGGTGGACAGAGTTTTCAGGTTCCAGCTTGTTTTGGGGTGGTTGTGGCTGTATTACCAAGCGCCTCCCGCCACTGCCTGCTCTATTTGCTGGTGCTGTGAGCGTGACTTGGCAGGATTTGCCCTGGGGAGGAGAGGAGAAGCCCTCAGCCCTGCTGCCTTCCCTCTGCTCCCCATCTCCTCCTGGGAAGGCAGAAAAATAGATCTTGGCAAGATCAGAGAATAAAAGTTGCTCTGCCGGAGACCTGGAAAGAGGTTTGGTTAAATTGGTGTAGGAAGATTAATGGTGAGTTTTCTTTTTCTGTCTTTAAAGCTGGTGGAGGCGGGGGGGACGCAAGTTTGCTTTTCACACCGTATGTGTCTGGGGCTCGGCCAGCCTTGTTCCTGGCCACTCCTGGCTCCAGGACTGCCTGCCCATGCTCGCCTCCCTCCCCTGGCTATGGCTAAAAGCCTTGGAAGGAGGAAAAAGTAAAACAGAAGGGGCTGCATTTGTGTTGTGGAGCAGGCGGAAGCACCCAGCAGCATACCTGGCTTTTCATGCTTCCCCCTGGGTCTCTCCTCCACCTGCCTTGCACATCCTGGAAATGCTGTGGGGTTTTCCACAGCCTTTCTGATTCTTGGGGCCCTTTGAAGTGTTTTGCAGCCCTTGATAATCTTGTTTTCTGTCTTGGTAGCATCTTGCTTCAGCTGAATTTCCATCTTCTCCTTGGTAAGAATAACCTTGTGCTCCCCATTTCATTGCCCAGGGAATACTAGAGATCCACTAGGACATACAAGGCCACCAAGGAGCATCTCCCTGCTGCACACAGGCATTTAAATTTATTCTTTTTTTTTTCCCCAACTTATCTGTAAATACCAGCAAGGACAACACCTTGAGGAGCTCAGTCCATATCCTTGCCACTGCATGTGCCCAAGGAGCTGCTGCTGCTGCCTGCCCTGGTGTCCTGGTAGTCAGCATGTGCTGTGGGATGCTGAGTCTTGCTCCCAGGGGTCTGCAGCACATTTGGAATCACCTCCCCTTCCTCTGCCATGGGCCAGGGCCATCCCAGCATTTTGACCAGAGGCAAATTCCTCCCCTCCTCCAGGAGCATTAAGGTACTACTTTGCACGCGCAGGGAGGTGCATCCTGTCCGGCACACACCATCCGGGGGCTGCTTTCCCCCCATGCTGCCACCGGCAGAGCTGGTCCCGGCTCCGTTCAACCAGAACAAGCGGCAAATTAACCTGACCTAGATCTGGAGAAGCCGACAGTTGTGTGTGCCCTCAAAATCCATGCTCTGAAGGCAAGGCGGGGAGAAATCTTGCCTATTCTCAGAGAGGAGAAACAGCTGCTTATTTATAACTGTCTGAAAACCTGCTTCTCATTCCCCGGCCACCCAGAATTTGTCCTCTTCCGTGCTGCTCTTATCCCTGTGGTGGGAATGGCTTGAGACATTGGACAGGTCTCCCCATCCGTCATGATGCTGCTTTCCCTGCTCCTTCCTGTTTACACTAACCAGGCACACATTTGCCCAGAGCAGGGCACACTGTCCTATGTCTCGTCACCACTGGGAAACGTTACCAGAATTCCCTTTGAGACCAGGAAAACATCCTTGGGGGTTGATCCTCCAGGCTGGCTGTCAGGATCCCACCTTTGCCTGGCAGCTGGGAAGGGATCTGGCCCTCGTGCTCCAGCGCTGTTGGGTCCGATGGCTGCTGGGTTCCTGACGGATGGGACCAGCTCGCTCCTGGCGCAGCCGGTCGTTGCCATGGCAATGGCAGGATATTGCTTTCTTACAGCCTCCTGGCTCGCACAAAGCCAGCCGCCAGCTCCAGCTTTGCTTAGCACAGGGATGTGCAGTGCATACCAAGCACTGCTGCCTTTCCTCTGTCCCCAGCTGGGAACCCACTCCAGAGCATGCGGGGAAGAAGCAGCAGGAGCTCGGGCTTCCTGCCTCTTTCCCACGGCTGGAAAACCCCAGGTCTTTGCAGCTGTCTGCCCTTCCTCCCCGTGCTCATGCACCCATCCCTCCTGCTTCTTACTTCCTCCATGTTTTTCTGTTGCAAAATTCAGCCTATGCTGCTTTTTCTACCTCCTGCCTGTGACCTACATGGGGGGACACCCCTGAACMTCTCCAGAGCTCCAGAGGTCCATCCATGCCCTCCAGGGGTGCTGGTTGCTGCTGCTCTGGCCACCTTKGCCAGAGCATCCTGAGCCCRAGCAGCATCTCAGAGATGGGGCTCRTCATACAGCTSTGAGAGGTTGGATTAAGGATCTGACCTTAAGACATGGCTCCAAAAGCTTTGGGAAGCAGCAGGGTTGATTTGTGCCCAGCCTGGGGTCCTGGTCATGTTTCCTGATGCTGCCGGAGCGGCTGGTGAAGAATAAGCTGGATGATGTGGCTGGGAGGGGGGACTGGGCAGCAGGGAGGCAGTCACAAGTGACTGGGTCATGTACATCAACCACATCCAGCCTCAGCTCCTGGTTGTGTTCRGTTTGGCAAATGCACCACGTGAACGCAAGTCCTGGCTCTTGCTTGCCTGCCAGCCCTCATAGCCAAGCCCTGAGTCCCTTTGCCAGTTTCAGCCAACAAGACTTGGAAACTTTATGGGTATTATTTCCCTGTTGTGAGAGCCTGAGACCCAAGTTGATGCCTGTTCAAAGGCTGCAAGTTCAGCTGAATCACATGATTAGCCACTAGAGAATGTACATAGGGCTTCAGGAGACCAGGCATCCTGAGCTCTGCTGAAGGACATCCTCCACTTGAAACAAGATTACCGCCAGCATCGCTTTGTCTGAGCCACCGACGCTAGAAATTCAGGCAGAGAGGGAGGACCAAGGTCTTGCCTCTGCCAGGAACCACAGACTCCCCTCCCTGGAAGAGGATGAAGGCTGGCAACGGCAGGGTCCTCCCAGCTGGCAACGAGATCCCAGCCTTGACAACACCACAGAGGTGCTGTGTTCTTCAGGGACAGCAGTACAAGTTATTGTCTAATTTTTTTTCCTCCTCTTGGGAGCTGTGAGTTGAGACTTAATCATTTTTATAGGCACAGGGTCGTCCCAAGCATGCTGGAGCCTCATGGTGTGCGTGGCAGGCTGCTTTTCCACCACCGCCTCTGCACCACACACAGCCTGGGCACCACACTGCCCCTTCCGAGGCTGCTGGGGGCTTGAAAATCAGCCCTAATGACAAAAGAAGAACCAAACCAAATGCACCCAGCTTAAGATACCTGTGCAACAGAAAAACCCAGAAGTTTTTCTTTCTGATTTTCAGGGCTTGTTTTCTCTAACATGGTCAGAAAAAAGACATCATTGGCTTTTTGTTTTTCCAGGGGTAAGGGTTTTCTATATTACCTCAGAAACTAAAACTGCCATATAACTGCAGCTCCTCAGAAAGAGGCATTGTGAGAACAGGGAAAGCCTGAGATGCTGTGCTGGTGGTCAAAGAGTGGTTGAGGATGTGCTCTGCCAGATGTTGAGGAGTTAAGACGTGGCAGTCGACCCTTTTTGGCAGCCTTTCTGCTCTGCACAGCCCCGCTGCACTTAGAGCATCAGGGATGGCTGATAAAACATCTCGATCCAAGGGCGTTTGAATGAAGGGGGACCCAAAATAGCCTGAGACTTGAGAAGGGTTGAGGATGGAAAAAAAACCCCACTCAGTAATAACTTCTCCAGAAATGCTATATATAGACTAATTTGGTGACTTCTGGAAGGAAAGAGCTATGAAGTCCGAATGGCAGCTCTGCCTTGACGTCCTGAGCTGAGCCTTCCCTGGGATGCTGCCCTGCATAGGGGAGCTGGCTGGTGTTTGCCCCCAGAACATCCCTGTGTTCTTGCTGGAATTGTTCCAAACCTGTGGTTATGAAAGGGAAGCAAACCCCAGATTTCCCCAAAGTGGGATGAGGGGAAAGCAAGCCCTACTCTTGATTGTGTAAATTTGGTTTAATTCCGYGTGCTCCCTTGTGACTCTCAGAGCAGAAACTGGGTTTTTTTTGCTCTTTTCTCTTTCCTGCCCCATCCCCTCTGCAAGYGTTGGAAATTTCCACTTGGATTTCATAGGTAGTCCTCTTTTACCTATACCTTTCTCAGTGTGCTGGGATTTGGTATTTGCTTCCCATCTCACCCTCTCYGGATGTGGATTTGGAAAGGAAAGCTCACCGAGCTGTCTGCCTCTGTGTATGCTCACCCTGCACCATCCCTCTCTCCGCAGGTTATCCTGAAGGACCTGGAGTTGCTGGCTGAGATCGCTTCTTCCCCAGCGGGACAGACAGAGGAGGGTCACAGTCCCTCCGATGGCTCCGATGTGCGACCTGGCCCGGTGGAGCTTCATGTCCCAGCCAAGGCCGGCCAGCTGAGCTCCTCCAGTGAGTGCCCCTGTGCCACAGCTCCGTGCCTTCCCACTCCTGGGCTCTCTCGGTGTTCCATGGTCAGGTTTCCCCAGGCAGGAGGAGAAGCTTCTTTTACAGTAATAAATCAATGTCTTCGTCCCTCCTGGCATAGTTTGGGGATCAAGTCTGCCGTGGTGCAGACCAGGGCAGTGCTTTTATTTTTACTGCTCTTTCCCCTAGTTCATGTTTTGGGGATTTAGGACTTGGTTTAGCAGCAGGATGCTCCAGGGGCCAGTGTGGAGGTATGTCATTATTGTCCGATTTTTTATGGGACCTTGGGTTCCAGCCTCTTTTCTCTTTATAAAAGCCCTCAGAGCCCTAGAATCAGTCCAGGATGGGATGCTGGCTGCAGTCCCAGACCTCCAAAACATCCGTAGGTCTGCAGAGGGATCCCTGTGCCAGGCTGCCCACATTGGCTATCAACTGCTATGTTGCTCCGAGTGTCTGACAAAACCTCAGGAGAGAGATGAAGAGGGACAATCCTATTTTCTGGAGACTTGAGAGATAAAAAAAAAAACAACCTTTCATTAATTATCCAGACACATGGAGAAATTTTTTCCACCTTCACTTGTCTGTGGTTCATCTTTTACAGTTGCTTGGCTGCTCCTTCTCCTCCTCTGCTGCTATTTAAGGGCCTCCCTGTTGTACTCCCCGGGCCAGGTTGTCCCAGCCAAAAGCACGTTTCTTGTGAGCTTTGGATTGCAACCCGAGCACTGAGCCAAGGCTGCCTCTCCCTGCACAGGATGCAGCCACAGGGCCTTGCAAAATCACCACCAGAGAGGGAGGCTTTGCTTTCCCGTCCCCAGGCTGTGTTTTCTCTGAAGATCCTGAATCACTCACTCCTCCCTGGTCTTATAAATGTCTGTGCCAGCAACCAGCTCAGGTTTTGGGCTGTTCGGGGTGGGATTTTCTTGCAGATCTACCTGTTTCCTGCTGGCAGCTTTATCTCTGCGATGAAGAGGTGAGGGCTGCAGAGCTGGTGACCTCCCCAAGCCCTCTGCAAGTCTCATCCATCCTCCCACTGTCAGAAGTGAGACTGCCTGGGTGGAGCGGCTCCTGCGGTGCTGGCCAAGCAGCTGAGGAGCTGCAGTTCAGCTCACACTGATGGTTGTCTGAGGTTTCCTTCCTTCTGGATGATCTAAAAATAGCAGGCTGGATGGCGTGGATCCTAACGACTGCCGTGGCCCCTGTTAGCTATCTGGAAGAGCAACTTGGCTTCAGTTACTCGAGTGTAACCTTTAAAAAGAGTCTGGCTCTCCCCTCCTGGAGTAGATCTGCTGGAGTCGGAGCTCCTGTTGCCCCAGCATGGAACAACTTGCCCCAACACAGGTCCTAATGGGCCCTGGATTCCTCACCTACTTTCCTCTTCCCTATAATGCACCAAAAAATTGTTCCTTAAGAATTTATTTGGGGCTGAGCTTTGCAGGGTCATTGGCTTTTAAGCAAAGGCAGATGTTTTTGGGGAGGGAAAAAGGAGCTGGTTCATTGGCCTTGGACGTTTATCATGGCCCCAGTCCTGTCTGGCTCTGACCACCCAAGGCTGAGATTGGATGGGCTGCTGGGGAGTTCCCCCAGGGAAATTGAAGGGTCACAGCTGGGCCAGGACCTTCCTGGATTACGCCTGGAAAATCGGAGGCTCCTGGAAAATACTTCTCTTGTCAGAGAGTTGTTTGAAGGGAGGGTTTTTTGGAGCAGGAGGGTGGCCAGTGGAAATCCTTATGTCTGAGCATGGTCCCAGATGGTAAGAGCGAGCCAAAACACTGCCCTTCCCAGGCAAAAATCATGAGGTGCTGGCACCGAAGAGAGCATGTACCCCTTTCTGGAGTCACTGTTTTTTTAATGGGATGTGGGAAGGTTCTCTAGAGCACCGTGGTTCAGACAGTACTGTATTGGCAGTAGGATGGATGCTATTGCCCCATCACAGTGGGGGCTGCAGGGTTCCAACGCTTCTCCCCAGGGTTAAATCTCTCCGTTCCTTTCATCCGCTTCAGACTGAGATGCCGTTGAAGTCGGCAGTGTGAGGAGAGCTGCTGAGCCATCCTGGCTCCAATCCTCTCCTACTGCTGAGGCCCTTCCAAGCATGCAATTGGTGGTTTTGCAGGTAAACGAGCAAGGTCATGCCTTGAAATCCTTGAGCTGCTCATGGTAGATTTCCTGCTGCACTCTCTGTCTTTGCACTCCAGGCTTTGCCACACGAGAAGTAAGGGCAGGAGTGGAGGTGGAAGAGGCCAGTGCCCCCGTGGTCTTCCCCCCGCTTCCTCTCTCTCCCTTTCTTCCCTCGGGATGTGTTTATGCAGTTGTTTCCCTGCCATTGAGTTCGGTTTCCTTCAGATGCTGGTTGATTAGTCAGGAAAGCCGTGTCCCACTTCCGCAGCCCGTTCCCAGCTCCAGTTTTTATTTAGCCGCTTTGTTCTCTGGTTACGTAAGGTCAGCTGCCCTCGACGCCTTCTCCAAACACAATGAGCTTGGGCCAGCCCAGCTCAGCACTGCCGGGGAGACCCAACATCTCCTCCCGACCTACTCTGGCAGCCCTGGGAGAGGATGGCTGGCTGCTGGCCTCCAGGAGTGTCTCCTTGGTACCTTCTGTCCACTTTTTTGGGGACAAGGGCTGCAGGGCTGTGCCCAAGAGCTCCCCAGTCTTTGGAGTGATGGTGCAAATGCCATTCTGGTCTGTACAATGGGAATCCAGCAGCCTGCTTTGCTTTGGGAGAGTTTTGCCAGCCCTGTAGAAGTTGAGACAAGTAGCAGATGACCCAAGAGTGGTTGTCACTGGGGCCAGCGGGTCAGGGGAGATGATTCTGTGCCTTTTGCTCTGCTCTGGTGAGACCCCACCCGGAGGACTGCATCCAGATTTGGGGTCCTCAGCACAGGAAGGACATGGACCTGTCAGAGCAAGTCCAGAGGAGATCACAGAGATGATCAGAGGCTGGAACACATCTGCTATGGAGGCAGACTGAGAGTTGAGATTGTTTAGCCTGGAGAAGGTTCCAGGGGGACCTTCGTGCCTCTTCCAGTGCCTAAAGGGGCTCCAAGAAGACTGGAAAGGGACTTTTGGCAAGGGCATGGAATGACAGGATAAGGGGAAATGGCTTCAAGCTGAAAAAGGAAGTAGGTTTAGATTATATATTAGGAAGAAACTCTTTCCTGTGAGGGTGGAGAGGCACTGGCAGAGGTTGCCCAGAGAAGATGTGGATGCACCATCCCTGGAAGTGTTCAAGGACAGGTTGGACGGGCTCTGAGCAATCTGGTGTAGTGGGAGGTGTCCCTGCCCATGAYGGGGGGCTGGACTAGATGGCCTTTAAAGGTCCCTTCCAACCCAAAGCATTCTGTGATATCATAGGTACAAGCCTTCCAGCCTGGTCTACAGCTCTACTCAGCACGAGAGAAGAAAACTCATTCCAAAAGGATGTCAATACCAGCTGCTGCCTCGCATGGGGTAACACTTGCACACATCTCTTCCTTCCTTTCTGTGCAGCTTTGTAAGGAGAAGCGGTTACAGCCCTTTGTTTCCTCTCCAGTTTGGTCCGGTCTCTCCCGCCTGGCTTCCTGCCGGAGATGGCGGGGACAGTGCTGTACCCTCTGAGCACCTCACGCTATAGGATGTTTACTGGGAGTCTGACTCCATATGTGGATGTATTAACATGCCTGAGGTMATTGATTTCTACCAGCAGACCATGGATGTCCCAGGAGTCAGTGGATTATTCTGGAGGAGGCTGCTAGAAGTCCCTGAGAAATGTAGTTTGTTGAGTTGAGACTTGCTGTATCCCCACTGGAGAACACAGAGCGCTCTAGAGTGGAGTTGTTCTATGATAGGGGTTTCCTTTCAACATATTTTGGGGACATTTTATTCTCAGTGAGCCAAACCACTCCCTTTTCATTGTCCGTTGCTTCACTTGTGTAATCATAGATCTGCAGAGGTGGCAGCTTACAACAAGGTCCTGTCTTCAGACAGTCTGGAAAATGTTAGGGTGGCCTCTGAAAACATCAGGTGAGACTCTCTAGGGTGCAGGGGGTCCATGAAAGGCAGGAAAGAGAAGGTGGCCCCTTGTCAGATGGCTCAAATTTGCTAAACTGCTATTTCCAGTGTTAGAGAAGGATAAAAGTGAAATCCCTCCTTACTCATTCTCCCCACAAAAGGCAAAGAGGCAGCCAACATCACACCTCCGACCACTTGCTCTCTAGGGAGTCAGTTTCCAACAGTTTTTGCAGAGTCAGGAATGTGACAGCAGGGAGCAGAGGAGCCAAGCAGGCAGGTGAAAAGAGAGCTGGTGTTCCTGAGTACTCTGAGCTCAGCAGTCTGGTTCCTGGTGGTTGGTGGCTGTGGCATCTCRTTCCCTACTGGCATGAAGCTGTTCAGGAGGGTTGACTGTCAAAAATGGGGAGAAGGGGAATTTGAAGGAAAAGGGTAATCTGTTTCTTTTCCTGGATACAGTGTAATAGCAGTGCTGGGATGCTATGGAAAACCCCAGGAGAGACCATCSAGATGTAGTCTTCACTTGCCTAGCTTGCCTCCAGGTATCCATCCCTCCTGAGATGGTCACAGCATATGGCTAGCCGGAAAGCTTGGGGATTCCCAAATAACGGCTGGGATTACTAATCTGTAGTGGTGGACAAAGGAGAAGTTGATGGTGTGGATAAATCACTGCTAGCCAAGCCCTCCCTTGGAGTTACTTTGCTGGTCTGCCTCAGTTTCCACAAGATGTTGTGAGGAATTTGGAGGGYGAGGTGAGGAATGAGATGAAAACAAACTAGCAGGATGAATATTGGTGTGGAAATGGCCTAGCAAAGACCATTCTGCTCATTCCTGCAGACTATCTTCCATATGCTTTGCCTTTTCATGCAGGAGCCTCAGCCCGCTCTAAACTCACCACCAACCTTAACCRTTCTGAGTTTGCAGCTCTGCTGGGTACTTTGTGCTCCTGAACAATGGCTGAGCTACACCCGTGCTGCATTTTTGCTTATTGATTTACCTTAGSAAAGAAAAATGAGGCAGCAGTGAACTGCTAACCTTCCTAGGAAAACCATCAGGATTATCATTGCCTGCTGCCTTCCTCCAAGGCAGCCATGAGCACAGACTCTGTGTCGAGTGGAGGGAACCAGGGGCAGCAAAAGCCTCTTTTAGCATCAAAATATGTACCCCAACCCATCTGGARCCCTCTTTCTAGCGAGATGCTGAAGTCTCAGGAATTGCAAACCCATGGCTATTTAGCCAAGTAGGAAGGGGAGAAACATCCACGTGTGCCCAGGCAAAAGCAGGCTGAGCGCAGCCCCTGGCTGTGCAATCCAGAATTTTGGTGAGTTTATTTCTTCAGCAGCATCCTGTGCTCTGGAGAGGGGAGAGYGGAGGTTTTCCAGAGCCCAGCTGAGCTGCCGACATGTTCACATCTGTTTCCAGCTACGCCCTGCGCCAGCTTTCTGGGAGGAGGAGGGGAGGATTTGCCTTTTTTACGGCTCTATTTTTATCCTGCTCTGCGAGGCTTCGCCGCCCCGTGTTTGCAAAAGCTAAAATTCAAAACATCCTGGGGAAGGCTGCCGGGGGGGAGTTGCCGCGCAGATTCCCACGTCGCTGCCCGGGGTTTCGCCGAGCACCATCTGGCAGTGCCGACTCCCACGCCGCTGGCGCTCGGGCGGGTTGAAGGCTCACGGACCAGCTCCGGCTGCCACTGGGCTTATCCCTGTTCCTCCCAGAGGAGCGGAGGGAGATCATTCTCTGGGCTGAGCTGGAAACATGATGCCTTGGGGAAAGCACTCGGGTGGGAAGGATGCTTGGCCTCGCCAACTCTTAGCTTACCCTCCCTATATCCGAGCTGAAATTGCTTCAATTAGAGATTGCGGTAAATCATTTTAGCTAAACCACCGCAAATACCCTTGTGGATACTCTTTAACCAGCTTACTCAGCTTTAGCTCGCTTCAGAAAGGAATCAATTCTGCTCCAATCTCATTTCAATTTGGTTTCAATGGAGTTAAGCAAGTCCACACCAGTTTTAATTAAGACTGGTTTGAAACCAATTATAATAAATTAATAGAAGTTACATTTTATGGCAGGGTGAAGTTCGGCACTTTGTGGCTGAGATAGGAAAATCCAAGTTCGTGCCGCAGTCTGCCAGGCTCACCCAGAGCAATTTGGRGACACTTTGGATACTGTAGGTCTCCACACAGCTCAGCCCATCGAGCAGCTAGACAGCCTGAATGTTCCAGGGTGAKGTACAATATATATTTATAAGGGCCTTAATATAGATCCCTAATTGCCTGTCTCAGTTGATTTATAGCGTGGCCATGCAAGCGATGGGAACAGCGTGAGCCGCTGGTGAGCRCTCGGGGATGCACTGGGGGTTTGCAGGCATTTGCTGTGCTCTGCTCGAGCTGGCACCCATGGATGAGGCGACAGATGTTGATGTTGGCTTAGGTGATCCAAGAAGCACGCTCGTGTCCCTGGCTCTGCCCCAGTCTACAAAGGGAATCCAGGGAAAGGATTTGTTAGCCTGGCATCCTGGGCTGCAGGAGAATGCTGTGTAGTCATTGACTGGACAAGAGGTAATGGTGTAAAACTGACAGAGGATATGTTTAGCTTAGATATTAGAAGGAAATTCTTTATTGTGAGGGTGGTGAGGCACTGGCACAGGTTGCYGAGAGAAACTCTGGCTGCCCCATCCCTGGAAGTGTTCAAGGCCAGGTTGGATGGAGGTCTGAGCAACCTGGTCTAGTGGAAGGTGTCCCTGCCCCTGACAGGGGGGTTGGCACCTAGATGAGCTTTAAGGTCCCTTCTGTGTTTCGATGATGAGTCCAGTTTGATGTGGACTCACTGTGGCCGTGGAGCTGCAATTCCCATATGTCTTTCATTATGTTTCATTGCTCTGATGTTCCTCTGAGCCCAAAGTTCACATTTTTTCCTATTCTAATGGATGTCTGGAGTGAGTTTCATCATTCCTCTGAGCAGGGATCTTTCTTCTTCCAGCTCCCTCCTCCATGCAAGATTAAAAAAAAMCAAAAAGGCAGCAGAGCCATGACGTGCCACCAGGCCCGGCTACGTTAACAGCAGATCTGGCAGGTTACGGATCTGCAAAGTCTTGCTTCAGGGAAAGGGGGAGAGGTGCAAGCTTCAATTAATTATGCCACAGTTTTCTTAACACTTCTTTCTGCTTGTCTCTCGTGCTTCAAAGAAACACTTGACAAGCTGCTCCTACAGTTCTGTCGAGCCGGGAATGCCACTGTGCTGAGCTGTAACCCGCAGGGCAGCGAGCTGAGCTCCAGGMTATGCCAGGAAGGGTTACACCATGGCACACAAGTGCCAGCCACTTCCTAGACATCCTGTAAACAGGGCAAACAGGAAGTTTGGAGGATTGGAAGGCTTTGGAAGAGAACTGCTTTGCCTGCTTGGAAGAAGTATTGCCTGTTTAAACTCCAGCTGGGGTTTGGTTGAGCCTTTTGCAGCCTGGCAGGCTCCTACACACTGGTTTCTCACCCCTGGCATTACCCTGGGAGAGCACTGGCAAGGCTGCTCTGGCACAGTGTGCCACAGTGGAACTTTCCTTAGGGACATACAGGCATAGCTGCTGTGCAACGGGTGGGCAAGAGATGGAGAAATAATCCCTCTGGAATTCAGTCT
The DNA here is from genome assembly GCA_018881555.1 of Amblyornis subalaris. NCBI lineage: Eukaryota > Metazoa > Chordata > Aves > Passeriformes > Ptilonorhynchidae > Amblyornis > Amblyornis subalaris. Next base: position 679,212 of record JACAXG010000210.1, read on the forward strand.
CAGTGCTCCCAGAGGCAWAGGATGGTGAAGAGGTTCCCTGGGGTGGGCAGACTCACATCATGCTTTCCTCTCCTAAGAAAAGCAGGGCACAGACTTGTTTTGCTGTCTCTGTATCTCAGTCCTTCCATGCTTCCAGGCTGGGCAGGAGGGTCGGAGGTTCAGGAACCAGTCAATGGAAGAAGACAGCAGTACTGAAGGTGCTGCAGACTGTAGCTGGGATCTGATCTCCAGGGCAGTTCTGACTTTTGGATATTCAGCTGATCTACCAAGTCATTCCAGGCTCCAGTTGGAGATGCATGAGATGCTGCACCACCTCAGAGCACGGATACAGCACCCAGAGCCATACAGCTCCTGGGCTTTGTCCTGTGCACAGCAGAAGTGTGCACTGTTTCTCCTTTCAGGGAAGAGAAAAATTGSTGCCTCCTCCTGTTTTTCCTTTGGGATGTGTTTTAGGGTATGTAATGTTCGGGCTGGAAGGCATGTGAATTGGCRGTGAGGTACAAAGCTGGCTTTGCATTGTGGAAGAAACACTGGGCAGGACCTACTCCCAGTGCTTCTGCCAAGAGGGACCAGACTCGGTAGCAGTGCCATCCATGCTGCTGTGGCGCTCAGAGGGACTGGTTTTAGGGTCTTGAGAAGGGAGAAACTGCAAGATCAGACCTTCCCCTGGACAAGCTCCAGCACTGGTGCATTGTTAGCTGGTGGGGATGAAGGTGTGGTGTCCTGCCTGCTGCTGGCTCTTGTGTTTCAGCGCAGCCAGGTTTGGATGCCTCGGCATTGCTGAGCAAATGAACAAAAATACCATTTTTGCAGCTTTGAAAGRCGGTTTCTGCCTGCTCTTCACCTCYCTTCTCACAGAAGGGAAACCAGGCTCTGCTCGGAGGTACAATGCAGTCACAGTGGGAAGGCAGAGCTGCCCATGCCACCTCCAGACCCTGTCTCTTGTCTCTTTTGAGCAGTGCTGAGCAGCTGTAGTGACAACAYGTGGGGCACGGCTGTATTTTCACGCCGGGTACTCCCTGCCTTCCAACAAACACACCTTTGTTTTGGAGCACATCGGCTCAGCTACATCCCTTTTTTTTTTTTTTTTGCCCAGATCATCTTCCCCACAGCTGAGGGGAAACATGATGCGATGGTGAACACTTGTGCTCAGGGAGCTGCCTGCTTCAAAGCCTAGTTTGGGGTTTCAGATATACCAAGGGGTGGGTGAGCGCACAGCTCCAGCGGGAAGAGGACACCAGGTTCTGGTGGGGATGACCTTGTATTTCATTTTCCTTTWTCTTTGGCTCTGTGTTCTCTTAGATGCTAAATCCAAAGCCGGGGAAGCTACCCTGCCTGTATCTCTTGTGTATCATTGGGAGAGGCAGGGTGGAAAACAGACCAGCGGCTTTTCCATCAGCTTTCCTGGGCTTTGGCAGCTTAATTGTATCTTTAATTGGCTGCTCCATGCTCCGCTGAGTGTCCATAGAAGCAGACAACATCCATAAATCAAACTGCTCAGGTTTCTATCAGTTATCTGATGGAAATAGTGGGTGGGAAATAGCCTTGGGGTGCTCGTGTGTGCCRGCTTCCCTCCTTACCACAGTTAGGCATGGCCTTTCCAAAGGAGAAATTAAGGGAGAGAGCTCCCCTTGTTGCAAAGTCGCCTTTGAAACGCTCTCTCCAAACATTTGCTTTGAGCGCTGTCCCGCTAAATAAACCATCTCCCCTGGGGTTTCACTGTGGGAAAAGCAATCTTTACCTGCCAGCTCCCTGCTCTTGTGTGTGGAAGGGATATTTCACTGAGCTGGGAGCTGCCCCTTTGCCTGCCCTCCCTGCCAAGAGTCTCAGACCAGTACAATCCCTAAGGCTGGAGCTCTGCTGTGGTTTGACCAGTACTTTATGCTAGCCCTGGGGCACATTGTATGTGACACTACTGCATCAAGTGGCTCCTGCTCAGGGAAAATCATGTCACTGAGTGTAAACTGGTGGCTGTGCCGTCACCCAGGGCTGAGTGTGTGTGTCTGCCACTATGTGCACACTGGGCCTGGGGTATCTGTGGCTCATGGGGTTGGATTACAGCCTCTTCAACTCATCAGCAATCTGGTGGTTTTGGGATGAGTGCACCTGCCATATCCAAGGAGATGGGGTTGCCTCAGTTTAGAGCCTTTCTCCTGCCCTTCTCCTGCCAGCTACTGAAGCTGAACAGCTCTGGGATGAACTCCTAAAAAGCCCTAGATGCTGCTTCCAGGGCTGGGACCACCATAAAATGGGTTGGAGAGAGTTGGTCAGAGCTAACTCTGGTTGCACTAACCAGATGTTAGTTTACCAGATATGAGGTTTGGAAATCTTTCCATGCCCCAGCCCTCCTCTGCTGAGTGCTGTGACCATGTTTTGGGTGTCTGCTCTCTCATCAAGGCTTTGGYAGCAGAGCCCTGGCTGCTCTAATCTGCTCTCCTGTTACCTCCCCAGGTACAAAAGGCTTGGAGTGCTCACCCTCCACCCCCACCATGAACTCCTACTTCTACAAGTTCATGATCAACCTGCTCAAGCGCTTCAGCAGCGAACGGAAACTCCTAGAGACCAGAGGAGCCTTCATCATCAGGTCAGAGCACCCCACCAGCCTCACTGAAGCCTCTGAGCACCCCTGGGATGGGTGGGACAGGGATGGCAGGGTCGAGCAGCCCAAGCACTACATTCCCTGAGAGCCAAAACCATTTCCTCAAGCTTCCCTCGCTCTCCAGCAAAYGGTTTTGGAGCAAACAGGGTTTGCCTTTCACATGTCAAGGCACCATATTTCTCTCTCCCATCCCCRGAGGCAAAGTGGCTCCTTATTAAACAGTGTTGTCAGAGCCTGTTTCGTTAAGAAACAGCTAGACCAGCCAGAGCACGAAGACAGGCTTGCACTCGGAGTGCCAAGCCAAGTGAATCCCTCCATCCGGCTTGGCGAGATGCTCGCCCATCCAGAGCCATGTGTTTTGATACATTGGGTTGGTAGGTTTTGCTTCAGCTTTTTAAGGAGCTACAGTGGAGGCTGGAGAGCCAAATGTTGTGAAGGCTGGAATGCCAAGTGTCGTGGCAGCTGGCAGGGAATCATCTTTAATGCAATGAAATCTGGGGCAAGGGATATCCATTCCTCCTCTGACTGGGAAATAACAGGGTTGACRGTCGAGGCGAGGTGGAGAAATCAGTGAGGAGGTTGGTGGAAGCAGCTGGCAGGACCCTGGGTTTTTCTCCCTTGCTTTCAGGGATGTGGCATCAAAATGAACTGGGGGACGGCATGARATACAAGCCATGCTTCTGTGGGAGAAGAGAGCTGCCTGTCCAAAGGCACTGAGGTGTGCCAGGTACTGATGAGGGGGTCCAATCACTGCAGTGAGAAAATACAGTGTGCAGAGCTCCCAAAATCTGCTAAGCTAAGCTTAGTGTGGAGTTGTACCTTGGGCAGCAGTTTTTGCCCAAGTCTTTGGGCAGCCCAAGAGCACATGAAGATGTTACTGGATTCATCCCAGAGACAATATCGCATTYGTAGTGTCCACTCTGCTCTCCCCAGTCAGCACAGCCCCTGGGATGAGCCAGCCTTGGCAGGGAAGTGGCCCCATGCCATGTTTGGGAAAGAGGGTGACCAGAGCACTCATGAGCCTGGGCAGGGTCCCATTTAAAAGCTCTCCTATGCCGTAGCCACCTCAAACTTTTCCCTCTGGCTCTAGCAGGATGAGCCTTGGCTGGCAGGCCCAGCTTTCCCAGCAGCCAGCCAGAGGTGCGGTGGGACTGGCTCACAGCAGCTCAGCAAGCCGAGGCTTTTGACAGTGACTCATGCCCCAAAAAATCTGGTAAAGCAAAAAAAAAATTAAAACATAGATGACTCTGTCCTTTGTCAAGTCACGTTGTGGCTCATGTGGGGTAGATGCAGGACTGGAGCCAAAGTGGTGGYTCTGGAAGGGTGAGCCGTGCCCTCAGGTACCAGCGATTAACTCTGAAACCTGCTGATGGTGGGTAAAGGGCTGGTGTAAACTACATCTCTGCTGCTTCCAGAAAAAGCAAGATGAGAATAGAGGAGGAAAACTTTTACAGGACTCTCTGGCAAAGATTGATCTCTTGCCGGAGAGACTCAGTGAATGTGGGAGCCTCGTGGAGCTATTTTTAGCCACTTTTCAAATTGAAGCCTTATGCGCGTTCCCACGTTACATCCCTCCCCTGTCCACAAGCCAGCTCAGCTGTTTCGCACAGCAGGGTGAGAAGCCAGCCTGGTGTTTGATTTGAGAGATGCTGGTGATGTTTCATCCTGGGCTGGAGAGCACCAGGGGGATGCTTGAGAGACTGGAACAGTGTCTGCTAAAGTGTGGTCCAGGACCACTGCTGCCTCTTTCCCAGGCTGGCCTGGGAACAGTGAAGCGGGGAAGGAAAACAGACCTGTTAAGTTTAGGCAATGATTTCCAGCTGAAGAATTAGTGTTCACGGGAAAGGGAAATGGGGGACAGGGATTTTATTCAAGTGCAGCACAGCAGTTTTCCCCGTCACGTTGCCAGTGGGCAAGATCGAAGGTCCATGAGGTCATGCAGAGGGTCTGCAATTAAAGGTAGTTTATTTCTAATCCAACTCAAGTTTGTTCATGCCTGGATGCTGATTCTCGAAGGACTTTAATCGCTCTCCTGATATGTCCCCAGAGTCCCCAGAGACAGAGGTTATGGCACATTGTGTGCTTGAGAATGGAAGTGGGGTTTGACCAGTGATCTCTGCAGGAGCTGGGACCATCTCTTGCTTTCTAAGGACCTGTGGTCCCCAAGTCACGCAGAGCTGCTCTGGATCTTGCCTGATGCTGGGAGATGGGAGGGAAAAGCCCCTGCAGTCCTCGCTGGCAGAGCTCACCCTCCAAGCCTGGCTCAGGTGGAGATAGGGCCTGTGATGGGTGATCTCACCATCAGTGACCTCATCCCGAAGCTGGGTATCTCAAGAAGCTTTGCCAGAGGAGACAGGGCGGAACTAAGTGGAACCACAAACTTCCTTCAAAATAACAGGGAAACAGCTCCGAAAACTTCTGTCATTCATAAGAATCCAGATAATTTCTTCTCCTTTGCCTGATAGTACCAGGCTGGGGGATAACCCAACACTGACACGTGGTTCCTCTGCCAGTGCTGCTGGTGCATTCAAGAGATGGATTGGTCTGCTGCCTTCCCCAATGGGATCCAGTGCAACATCACCACAGCAAACTATGGTGTGATGCCTCATTTGTGCCAAGGGGTTTAGGATTAAGATCCCCTCAACCCAGAGGGACCTCACAGAGAGAAAGCCTACGGCCATGGTAAAGCTCACATGCCAAGCTRAGGCCCAGCAGAAGGAGCTGGATTCAATGATCCTTGTGGGTCCCTTTCAACTCAGAATATTCTGTGGTCTATGATCTATGAGAAAGGAAGAGCAACATCCAGGAGAAAGTTCTTCAAAGCTGTTTAGATGCCTCATGAGTGCCTGGGCAAGGGATGTGCTGAGAGGGTTCCAGCGGTACAAATCCCACAGAGTCTCATGCTGTCCCACCCCTCTTCCCTGGAGGAGGAAGGGAAACCTGCTCCTGTGATCTCTTCCAACTTTTTTTTTCTTTGGCTTGGCATCAGTTTTCTGCATTGCAGCTGACAGGGTTCCTTTGGGGGTCAGTTCTACTGTCACTTGTGACTTTTTTTAGGCTGGAAGCCAGTAAAATTATTCTGCCTTCAAAACTAAGATTACCAAGTGCTGTTGTCTCCTCTCAAGCCAGGCATGTTTGCACTCAAAGGTCGCTCCCAAAGTGTTGTCAGAGGCAGGAGCATCAGGRTTACCTCCCACCTTGATAAGCAGATCCGAGACTTTCCACCCTTCTCACTAATTGCCCTGGCTGGCACGTGGCCGTCCTGGATTCAACGGAGCCCTTAAGCAAGAAGCAAATATTCCCATTCAGCTGCTGACCTCCCGACGATGGCTTGGAGCAGCAGAAAAATGCGGAGGAGCTTCCAAAGCATCACATGGCTCCTTGGAGCAGCACGGCTGTCCTCTGGGCAGGAACCCTGTGGAGAGAAAGCTGCTTGGCCGGTCAGGAGACAGGCAGCGGAGCGGCACAGACCTTTTCAGCTCACACCGAGATTTACGGGCTGGATTTAATGCCTGTCTGTTGGTACCAGCACTATGGGATGGGGGGATTAAGTGGGAGGTTAAGCCCTACCCCATGGACATCAGTGTTGCTGCTCGGAGCAGTGTGAGGATAGGCCTGGCTGTCCTCGAAAGGAGCTGTCTTCTCCGCTCTTGTCCCTCCCCAGGGCCAGTTGTGTAGCTCCTGTGCTGTCCCTGGGGTCAGTCTGAGCTCCAGGAGCTGTTTCAGCTTGCTAAGTTAAGCTTAGCACCAAAGCAGACAGCTTTTTCTGCTCTCTGAGATGGAACAGCTCAGACATTCATGGTTGATGTACCTTGCCACAGCAAATGAACCCTCTGGGGTATGGGTTGTGCTTGAGTGGCTGGAGTCATCCCTGTGCGTGTCGTGTGTGGATGCTTTGAAGTGCAGGGCTTAACTTTTAAGCCCAGCAAGGCCATTTTCTCGGTGAGCAGTGGCACCCTAGGGCAGAGAGGAYGCCTGAGTCAGCGCTTTGCTCCCCAGGCAGGGGCCTGCGCACAGGAGTTGTCTCAGCTTGTTTTATAGAGCTGTTAAACAAACCTCCCCACTGCCTGGCACCTTCTCACGGGGTGTTTTCTGAGGTTAAGCTGCTTGGGAGAAGCCCTGGCATGACTTTTCAACCACCTCCCGTGCAGTGCACCTGGTGGGGCTTGTCCATTCAGCTGAGGATGGTCCTTGGCTTTTGGGGGGGGTGCTTGAACCCTGAGGGGGGTGACTTGTTCTCCATCCACTTTGGAAGACATAGACTGGAACAGATAAGGTTGTTCAGCCAATTTATGGCATTAGCTGGAGAGCTGGAAAATCCCAAGTCTCATGATGGGGCCCCGGATTTATAGTTCCAGCAGACGGGAAAAGTTCACCTGGCTGGAAGTTCTGGCTGTTCTTGATGTCTCAAAGTCCTCCCGGGATGAAGCCTGTGGAGAGCTGGATAGTGAAGAGGGCAGAGCTGAGGACAAACACTGGCAGGTCACACTGGGTGCCTGAAGGGCTGTACGTGATGCCCTTGGGGCTGAGGTGGCCAGTCCCTCTTTTTGAGCACRACAGGGCTCTTCTGCCTCTGAGAGTCTGGGACTGACTGTGCAATACCTGTTTCTCCACTAAAAGTAGGGAAAAAGATGCAGAGTGAGATTGAACCTGCTACCCAAGATGAGGAATCAGAGAGGAGGGCAGTAGAGGCTGGTGTGTCCCATGGAGCACAGAAATCCATTGGATGCTCTTGGCAGGCCGGCAGTGAGGTGCATGTTAAATCACTTTTTACTCAGCCTGCCTAGCATTCCCAGAGCTGTGCTCTCCGTCTGGGAGAGTGGGAAGGAAAGGGCTGCCTGCCAGCATCCCAGTGAGGAGGGAGTGGGATGGGGGTTTAGCCACAGGTTTGGATAGCAGGGATGCACTGGGGATCCTGTACACAGCTGGTGGGTGTCTGTTTTGGTAGTAAGGGGATGCCGCAACCCCAGGATGCCACCATAGTGCAGTGAGCCAGTGTCTCCCCAGTCCCATCCTGGGTCCCACCCCATCCCTAACCTTGTCCTTTCCTTCTGCTGTGCTGTCCTCACCGCCCAGCCCTTCACTGGGGGAGGCTCAGGAGCTGGGGCTAACCAAACCCCTCCTCTTCTCCCAGGCCTGGATGCTCTTGAGCTCTTCTGGACACACATTTTGCTTGGCCAAACATCCCAATACCTTCTGATGAGCTGGAGGCACGCAGTGCTGGGATGGAGAATCCACTCCTGCTCCTCCTTCGTTTGGATGTGCTGATGCCGCTGTGCCCCCTCCAGCTCCCATTGCCAAACTCATGCCCTGAAAATCCCTCTGCAAGTGAATCAGGGCTGGAGGGGGGACACGTGTCACCTCTTCCTCTCTCCCACCCTTGGTGCCACTGCAATGCAGAACAAAACCTGCGTTTGTTTTTGCAGGAACCGTTTGGCTTGTACTCAGCAAAGTGGAAAAAAAAAAGGAGGGGAAAAAAAATGGAGCCTCTTTGATAAACTGTGATATGAACTCGGGTAAAATCCAAACAGCTGTGAGTGCTACAAGGGAAGCTTCTGTGTCGGGAGGCAGCGAGCCTGCGAAAATCCACTGCGCTGCCTGCCAGGATGCTCGCTGGCCGCCTGCCCTCCGGCTTTAATGAACTGTGCACTCGCCATCCCCCTCCTCGTGCCTYGCCAAGAGGAGGAACCAGAGAAAGCTTTTCAGTTTGGGGGTTTTTTTGCCCATTTTCAAAGCAGAAAGAGGGACTCCCTCCCGCCCAAGGCCCTGGCCAGGCACAGGGTGGTGGAGCAGGGTGGTGAACATTCCCAGTTCTGTAGAGGTCAGCAGCCTTCTCCTCACTTATCTCCAGCCCGTTCCTCTGTGCCTCCCTTTAACCCTCCCTGCTCCCCAAAACCTCCTCTCCTCAGCTTGCCATGAGAAACCCCATGCCTGGAGATCCAGAAGAGTGGTACAGTGATGTGGTGACAACCAGGATCTGCTTTCCTGTATCTCCCTCTGCCCCAGTCTTGCACAGTGAACACTCTGCAGGCTACCCTTGGGCTCTTATGGGAATTTGGGGGTGGAAGCCGGCAACCCTACTGTACCTCCAAGAACCCCCAGCTCTCAAATTGCCTCTTTTACATCACGCAATGGGCTCCACGAGCCCATGAAAGCATGTGCTTATTGAGGTTTTAATTCACTGAGGCTCTGGGACAACGTTCTGGGCTCTCTGATACTCTCCCAGCCCCAGGAAGCAGGAGCCAGAGGTGAAAAACCCTATTTCCCCCAGGCTAGAGGTTGGCTCTAGGGTTGCAATGCTCCAGCAGTAACAAGCAGCGTGACCTTCACAATGGAGGAGCCTGGTTGCTCTGTCTGAGGATTATCCCTGCTGGGAGGGCAGGAGGCGGGCCAGCCCCAGCCAGCTCCCTCCTGCGACTGGACCCCCAGGGAAGGACAGGAGATGCCTCTACAGAGCTGGAGGAGCTGGGGTGCACCAGACCCTGGAAATGAGTTTGCTGTCCTTGCCCACCAAAGCTGCTCCAGGACCAGCCGTACTCAGAGCTGCCTGGAAGGATTTGATGGGTTTTCCTGCAGAAAAATGGGAACCACATGTGAGCGGCAGTGCCGACGTGGGCTGCGACTAATTTGGGTCAGTGAGAGGGTGGAGGGGAGGAGGGGGAAATGTGCGTAGGAGAGGAAAATCCTCACAAAATGGCCAAGTTCCTTCAAAGGGCAGGTCCCCAGGTAGAGAGATTTGCTTCCTCCAAGCATTTTCCGTAGGATCTCAGCAGGAATGCTGTGGAAAAGGAAGCTGTGGAAGGAGGGAGCTGTGAGAAGGTGAGCTGGACAGCAGGGAGAGGAGCCCGCAGCTTTGCTGCTTCCTGGCTGTCATGTTCTGCAGAGCAGGGCTTCAGTACAAGCAGCTTCCAAGGTCTCTCCCAAATTTTCTTTGCCTGGCTGATGGAGTGAGGACCCTCATCATGGGGRAGCAGCTTAACCCATCTGATCCTGTTGGTTGGGGCTTGGGCATTCTGGTGGTGTTTCCTTCTCTGGCTCTGCAAATGTGACAGCTCAGTTTATTCATCTTCGTGGAGGGAAGAGCCAGGACAGGAAAACAGGATGAGTAACTGTTTTCTCCCCACCTGTCTTCCAGGGGATCTTGTTCAGGGTTATCCCCTGAGTGTGCGCAGGGCACACTCAGTTAAAAACTCAAGAGAGATCACCTCAGCCAGTGGGTCCAGGTGGGCACTCTGCTCCCAGGATGGGATGTCCTGGGATAAGATACCTCTAGATGGGACGTCTTTAACTCCCCACTGAAAGTGTAGAGCTGTGCAAAAGCCACCCTGGTTGGAGCTCCTCCATTCAGTGCTCCTTCCTGTTGGTGTGTGAGCTGCGCTCCATGTTCAGCTGCACTGGGTGCTCTCCTAGGGTCCTGGCAGGGCAGAGAGCATCCATCTGCTCTCCTCTCGTGCATCTCTGGGCCTTGGAGGGCTTGAGGGAGCAAGGCTTCTCAGGCTGCATCCCTCCTTGGGATCCTTCCGGGGATCCTGGCTCGGAAGGCAGGGCAGGCATTGTGATCCAACTGCGATGCTGAGAGGCAGCGGGCATGGAGGCAAGCCTGGCACTAAAGCTGAAATAACATCTGGGGTGTCTAAACCATGGCATAAATGGGGTATTTTGTCAGCTGACACTTGAGTAGGGAGTGCAGCAGGGCTTGCTGAGTTACAGGCACCTCCTTCCCAGAGCTCCAGGATGTGCTTGAGTTGTTGGCAGAAGAGATAAGGCAGCTTCACCTCCCACCCCAGGGTACGCTCATCCCTGAGCTGTGGGACACTGCCACCTCTTCCCCGTCCCTTTTTTCTTTCCTTCTGGAAAGCTTCACTCTCAAACACAGAGTGTATTCCTGCCATACTCTATCCCTCTGCTTTCAGAGGTCTGGAGATGCTGAGTGTGACCATTTTCCCCCAAATTTGCCTTCCCTAGAGGGGGGATCCAAAGGCTCATCCACCTGTAGGACAGCAACCTGCTCCTTGGCCGTGCTTTTAGAAACAAAAGCACTTTTATTTCCTCATCTTAAAGCAAAGTGATGGGGAAGGGCGAGCACAGGAACTGCAGCTCCCGTCTCTCTACAAGCTGTGCACACCCTGAGCAGGATCAGCCTCTCCCAGGTCCTGTTGCCACAGCTTTGCGCCTGCTCCTTTAACCTATTTTATTTGCAGTGAGGAGAAATTATAGGGGGAGAAATAAGGCGCTTGTCAGTTTTCTTGAAAATTAGGCCACAGCTGTCAGCCTGAAAGGGAAGCGGACGTCTCGAAGGAAGGATCTACTGCTGCTCTACGCTTCTCCCCCGCTCCCCAGCCAGCCCCTACCCTTCCTCCCCTTCCAAACAGAGCTTGCCTGAAAACATCAGTGCTCGATGTAAGTGCCCCTCTGGGGTCAGGTTTTAGAGGGCTCGCTTGAACATGAGTTGTTCCTCGCAGCTGAAGTGGTGGCTGGAGCCAGGCACGTGCTCTAACGCTGCTGCTCGTGGCTCCTGCCTGGGGCTGGAAGCCCTAAGAGCCCAGGGCAAGACTTGCATTTGCTGTCCATTTTGCCATCGAGTTATTGGCGAGTTTAAAAATTGGAGAAGAAATGCTTCAGGGAGGTGATTTTTTGCTTTCCTGGAGGGTTTGGAAGGGCAGGTTTGCCAGGTGAGCCTTCTGTAGATGCTCAGATGTTTCTACAGGATTTTGTAAGCTTTTCAGGTCATCAGTGACTCATGAGTGCAGGTCACCAAGGCCAGGTTGGATGGGGGTTGGAGCAACCTGGCGTAGTGGAAGGTGTCCCTGCCCATGGCAGGGGGGCTGAAATGAAATGGTTTTTAAGGTCCCTTCCAATCCAAACCATTCCAGAATTCTGTGGGCAGGATAGCTTTATCTGTAAGTCACCATAAAGTTTCCTTGAGGAAACTCCTGGGACACACCAGTGTAGGCAGCTGGGGCCTGGTGCTTCAGCTAGCAGTGGGCTTCACCTTGGAGGAGCTGTCACATGCCTAAAAGCTGGGCCATATCTTGGGCTGAGTGGACCATCAAGTTTGCAGATTTAGTTGTCTTTTAGCTTCTGGCCCATCCCAAAGGATATTACTMCTCCTCCTTCTTTCTACAGCCCTGTTTCCCTCTCCTGTTTGCATAAAAATGTCTGGAGGTATTGGATATCTGCATGGAGAACTGAAGGTGATCTCTTTGAAGGGCGCTGTTCTCCAGGCGTGTCCAAGATGGGAACAAGGCTGGGTTCATCACGAGTCAAGGTGGATGTGCCCAGCTTCAGGCTGGACTGTCAGCTTTGGTGGGCAAGTGGGCAGCGGGGAAGCCATCCTCCCAGCCAGGACAGGGACCTCCCGGTGGCATGGTGTCCAAGGGGAGCATCAGGAGCAGAAACCATGGGCTGAGGCTCTGCAGGATTGAGATGCTGTTTCAGCAGCTGAAGCTGGCCTGAAATACTAWCGTACATTTGTGCTGTGTTCCTCTCAGGCATCCGTCTGGGTTGCTCTGGGGATCCCCAGGGATCCCTGGGGAGCGCCTGACGCTGAGGCGGCCGCAGCCCAGCGCTGAGCTGGCACCGCGGCTCTGTCGGCAGTTGTCACGCTGACGGCTGCTGCCAGGCAGACGCTCCGTGGGAGGGTTTTCTTGTTTGCAGGGAAACACTCTGCACCTTTCCCTTTTCAAGTGAAGGCATCGCAGGGCTTATCTCCTCCGGCTTTCCGAGATCTACACATCTCCTCCCAGAATCCACACGTCTCCTTCCCAGATCCACACATCTCCTCCCAGGATATGCACATCTCTGATCTGCAGCTTTCACTGAGTTTCGCCGGGGAGCTTGATAACCATTCCAAGAAACCAAAGCTGATGAGGGTCCTTCTCCTCCCCAGACCTGCCTCCTGCAGAAGGAGCTCACCTGCTTCTAAACCTCCCAAACCCTTCAAAATCCCTTACATTAAATGCTATGAATTTTGTAAAGCCGGAGCTGCTGGCGTTGCCATGGTTTCCCTTGCCTGGAGGAGCAGCTCTGGAGCCTGGATTCAGGAAAGGGGGGGATTAAAATGGAGAACTGGGATTTTCTTTGCTGTCACGGAGGGAAAGGATGGGACAATTACATCCTCCCGCTTTGCCCACTTGCTGCCTTCTCCTTCTGCCCTTCCCATCCTAATTTTATCTATGCTTCCTCTGCAAATTCCTAAAGGATCCCAGCTGCTGAGCGAGGCTGGGGAAGCTGCTTTTCCTGGAAGGAGGATTTCAGGGGGCTGGGGATGGGCAGTGGGTAATCATGGAGGCTGTGGATTCCCTGGTTAGGTGGAAGCCAAGGCATATGCTGGGGAGCCTGAGGTGTGGAGGAAGGGTGGAGGAAAGCCTTTGGGAGGAGAGAGGAAGGGAGTAGGGGAAGAGGAGGGTTGGGAGGAAGCTCTGCCCTCCTCACAGCTGTGGAAGTTGTTGTGAGACCCATGAGCAGAAAAGTGGAGCAGAACCCCTCAGAGCATCACTGCCGGGTCTCAGCCAGCTCCTTCCCCAACTCAGGCTCTGTCCCAGTTGCTGGAAGTGGGACGAGACACGATCCTCTCTCTGCTGGGGCCCCGCATCTAATAGCCCAGAGCTAATAAAGCAAATCACTGGTGCTTAATGAAGAAGCACCTGCTTAATTGAACACAGCGGGACGGTGCTCAGCATGGCCAGGCAACAGGATGGGACTGGTGTTTCCCCCAGGCTCCCCACAGGTCCCAGTGGAGGGGACAGATCTACAGTGAGGCTGGATTTCATCTAATTTTTTTTTTAATTTTAGGGAAAACTCTGTTTTCACCCTCTTTGAGCAAGCATTGGTCTGGCCTGGCCCTCCGCCACCCTGTTCCTGCATGGTGGCTCGGAGCAGGGAATGGGGCTGAAGTGGTTAAAGGGACGAGCGGGCGGGATGGGAGCTCTGACAGCTCCCTGAAATGATGGTGTTTAGATTAGCCGGTTTCCAGGCATCGAGTTGTCAAAGCAAGAGGGCTGGGAGGGACGCCGGGGCTTGCCCTTAATTGGACATGTGGCTCTAAAGCCACCCCACCTCGCCAACATCCTCTGGGTTCCAGCACGCTGCCCCGCAGCAGCTCCCTGCCCCTGTACGATCCCTGTTCTGCTCGTTCCCATACCCCATCCCACCCCACTGACCATTTGCGTAATGAGAATTCATTGCGACTGACAGTGCTGTGCTGGCACCTTGGTGGCTGCTGCATCAGAGACACGGGGGGACCTCAGGGTGACRTGGCCATGCAAAGCTTGTGGTGACCTCTGTGGCTGTTCCCTTGGCCAGCATCGTGTTGTCGAGGGATCCTTTAGGCAAGGGGGAGGGCAGGGTGCTGTGACTGCAGCAGAGGCTGGAGGTGACCTGCTGGGTCCATTGGGAGCCCCACTATGGCTCAGGGTGTCCCCCATCATCATGCTGCAGGCGGGTGCTGCCTCCCATCTGCCTGCAGCCACATTCCTTGGCTCCATCAGAAAGGCTTGAATAACCCTTTTAATTTAAGGAGTTAAATTTTAATGGCCTAAATACCACATTTCATTATCACCATGTGCCTGTACTGCCGGCTGCCTGACGTATCCAATGTGTGCCGTGATGCTCTGTCCTGCCTCCCTGGGGACACTTCTTCCCCTCTTCTTCCATGCCAGGAGATCCCTGGGAGCTCTCTGGGTTCCCATGGGCAAGGGGATGCACATCACCCACAGGGATGTAGGGAGAGCTCCAGGGAGAGGCATCTCGCTGGAATGATGCTTCAGGGGGATTAGCCAGCCCCTTGTGTTGTCACATCATATATTGGGGAGATACCTATATTTGAGGGGAGGGGTGTATATATATACACGTTTATGGGATGTATATATCTGGGATATATTTATGGGGTGTACATATAAGGGGTATAGCTCCCACTCGCTGTCACCTCTGCCCTGTCCCCTTCCACAGCCACCCCACTGGCATCTCAGTTGAAGCCACCTGTCCTCTGTTCCTCGCCTTTCCTTGCCTCCTCCCAGCCAGCCTGGCGTTCCCCTCGTGCCATCGAAGCCTCCCAGGGGATGGGCTCGTGGGGACCCTCCCATCCCACCAGCAGCCGCCCGGTGCTGGCAGTTGGGCTCAGCTGCTGGCTGCTGTCACGGAGGCCGACAGCTGCAGGACTGGCCAGTTGTCCCCTCCTTTGTGGACTGCTTTTGGGATGTGCTGACCAAGGGGCTTCATGGAGGGGAGTTTGAGGTCTGTGGCCTGAGCCACAGGAGGATGCTGTGCACTGGCAAACTCACTCTGCTGGTGGTTCCCAGAGAACCTGGGGGCAGCTGGAGGGGCTGGTGCCCAAGTGGGGCAGCATCCCCATGGGATGGAGGGGCAGTCTCCACACAGCTGCTCCTTTAACACCCCGACAGTTTCCCCAATACTACCGAAAGGAGCGGGGACAGTCCCAACCCTTCCCTACTAATCAAAACCAGGCCTGAAATTAGAAAGCAGCTCGCATTCAGCCCCCTGCTCACTGCAAGCATGGCATTTGCCAGCCTAATGGCAGAGCTCCTATTTATGGAAAGTGAGAGCCTTCCTTTTCTGTGGAGGAGCTGCAAAAGGGGAACCCAGCTGGTATCCTTTCTGTGATGGGGAGCTTTGGAGGTCACTGAATTGCCCTCAGTGCTTCCTGGCACCTTTTTTCTTGTTTAAGCTCTTTCCATAGCCTTTCTGCCTGGAAGGTGTAAAACACGAGCTCCCCACCAGCCATGAGCAGTGCAGCCAGTCCCAGCTGTACCAACACACCAAGCACTTTGCTCTTGGAACTAAAACTATTCCAGTGTTTGTCCTTGGAGGACCCATCCCTCCTTYGGGCACGGTAAACCATCCCACTTCATGGTCCAAGTGCCCAGCACAGCTGCTGGAGGAAGGTTGGCAAGGATGGGGCATCCAGTTATCCCCCCTTGCTGGAGAAGGATAGCATGGAGCCAGCCTACTGCTGGCCTGGGTTTGGTCCTGCCCAGGCTGGGCTTGCTCTGCTGCAGCTGGCGGTGACCGGATCCTGCCTGCAATGCTGAGCTATTGATTTGCTTTTGGCTCCATCAGGCTGGACTAAAAGCCTCTGCCTTCCCCTTCCCTCCCTCCATGCCTCACTTTCCCACCACTCTCCCTCCTCCAGCCAGCCCGCGTCCAAGCGGCGAGAAATCAGGGAAGCATTTTCATCCCCATGAATGCAGCTGGTTACGTAAGAATAATTGGGATAAATGAGCTTATTTATCACAGCCCGTTCCATTTTAGCGGGGTCCAGGGCGATCGCCGGGTTGGGTTACGTAAAATCCCGCACAGAGCATCTCATTGTCCGGCGGCAGCCACGCGGGATGCGGGAGCTGCCGATGGAGTGCAGCCGGGCCTGGGTGAGGAGGGGACGGATTATTTGGCAGGACAAAGAGGTGGGAGGAAGATGGGGGGTTTCTTCCTCCATATGTTGAGGAGGGAAAATCTGTTTCTTCATTCTTCTCCTGCGTCCCTAAACCACCAGGCTTTAGGGTATGGTCTTTGGTGTCTAACTGTAGCCAAATAGTCTTCCTCTGGTCCTTCCTCACATGGGTGGGGGCGGGAAACCTGTATCGTGCCTCTTCCTCACCCCAGGAGGTGAAAACATGACTTTCGGGCAGGGGGAGTTCAGATGTGCCTCCCACCTCCCGGCCAAACCAGGCAGCTAATGAGCACCTCCCACCCAGCAGACCAAGCAGTTGCTCCCTGTTTTACGTCTTAATCCTTTCTGAAATGCCTCCAGGGGGAAATCTGATGTCCAGCAAAGATTATCTGGTGGGATACTGTGCTTGGTAGGAGCTGGGGGAAAGCAGAGTTGCTTTTGGGGGATGCCTTGGTGCCAGGGTTTCCTGTCAGCCCATGGGGGAGATGTGGTGACCCAGGGAGCATCCCAGTTTCAGGAGAAGATGAGATGCTGGGGAGCCAGGTGGGCTTCCCTGTGTCTCTCTGCTCCTCACACTGGGGATCTGAGCTGGTGCTGCGTAGCATTTCAGGTGTCCTCAGACAAACTGCCCAGCAAGGCAAGAGCCTGAAGAAAAACAGGAAATCCCCAAATCCAAACAAATGCAGGAGAAAAAAAAATCTGGGTGGTTTTTTTTTTGTTTCTGGTCTAAAAAATGTTGAAAATCTTGGGAATGCCTCAAGGTTTGTTAAGCAGGACATTCCTGCTGTGATCCAGCCAGGCAGATCTGCGTGGGCCGTGGTGCCGGTTACATCGTGTTTTGGGGAGAACACTGCTGGCAGACTCTACAGTGGAGCAGAGACATCTTCCAGCTTCACCAGCTGGAGCTCTGGAGCACCGGATCTCATGGCAGCCGGAGCATGGAGGAGCTCAAAGGGCAGCCTCTGGCTCCAGGGCTGCTGGGTTACACAATGCCAGGAGGGATTGCTCTGCCCCACTGACCACGCTCACTAGGATGTTCTCCGGTGTCAGTGGGATACTGGTCTGACTGGGCCATCACATGCCATCTGTAATGGTGCTGCTGCACACTCCCTGCACTRGTCAGGGTGGAAAGTGACACTGAAACCTCCTCAGGGAGGTCGTGGGGAGGCTTGAGGTGGCACCAAGCCATGGTGGTGGTACCAGCAAGGTCCCAGAACATCATGACCAGGGATGTGTCTTAGCCCAGCCATTTTTTTCATTCTTGCTGTGGTGTGAATAGCTGCATCCTCCAAATGCTGAGCCTGGTATTGCCCCACAGCATCTCCCTTCTGGTGCCACCACACTCACCCAATCTGTGATGCACCCAGATCTCCTCTCTGGAGGAGTGGGCTCACATCAGAATATTGATTGTGCTGATTAACCATGCTTCTCCACTGGTTTCTCTCCTCTGTGATACACAGGCAGCTTTGTCTACTTCTGAATGCAGAGAACATCTTCCACTCCATGGCAGACATACTGCTTAGGGAGGAGGACCTCAAGTTCGCCTCTACCATGGTCCACACCCTCAACACCATCCTGCTGACGTCCTCTGAGCTCTTCCAGCTGAGAAACCAACTGAAGGACCTGAAGACTCCGGTATGGGCAGCAGGAGCAGGCTCAACATCCCCCCTCCCCCCGCCTCAGCTGGGGGGGACAGAATGGGGGGGTGGGGACCTGGCAGCCACCTGGGGGTGTGTCTTGCTGCTCACTCCCTGCCTGGCAGGTCCCACGGTTGGAGCTAGGGCAGTGTCTTCATTCATCCACCCTTCAGGAGTTGAGGATGGGCTTGAAGGATGGCCCAACTCTTGCTTTTCTCCGCAGAATGGGAATGGGCTTACCGAGCCCTCAAGCAGCTGCTGCCTCCCTCCCTCTGCCCCAACACGGGCCAGCGGACAGGTGACAGCAGGAGTAAACCCCCCAGTCTGTCAACTGTCCCTCCCAGGAATATGCCCGTGGGATTTGCTGAGCAGCTGCCACCACCACCAGTGACATCCAAGAAAGGGGAGAAGGAGAAAGATTTCTCCTCCTCTTTTGCCTGCTGAAAGCTGGCCATGCAGTGGTGTACCTGCCCTTGGATGGGACAGCATCATCYTCCAGCCCCTCATCCTGTGGTGGACACAGCAACTACAGTGTCACACTGTCACCCCAAAGCCCACCTGGTCTCCATCTCCTCAGGCTGGTGGGCTCAGGCCAGGGCCAGGTGGACTTGRTGGGTCCAGAAACGTTCCTTTGTGTCTCGGTGGCACTTGCCAGCCTGGGGGGTTGGTGTCAGGTACTGGGGGCTCTCCATGCCACATCCATGTTTCCAGTGGTGACCAAACCCCAATGGTTCCCTCTTTCCCCAGGAAAGCCGTAACCTCTTCTGCTGCCTGTACCGGTCCTGGTGTCACAACCCTGTGACGACTGTGTCCCTCTGCTTCCTTACCCAGAACTATAAGCATGCCTATGACCTCATCCAGAAATTGTATCCTTTGGGGATTTTCTGCCAGGCCAGTGGCCAAGCTGGCCCTTGGTCCCTCTGTGGCAATCAAGGTCACCCTGCAGGCCAGCCCAGCCTCCTGCCTGCAGCCCATCATTACCGGGGCAGGGCAGCCTGTGCTGGGCATGTGCCAGCTCCCTTCCCCTTGTGTCATCATTTTTTTTGTGGTGAAAAGAGAGGAAGGTGTGCACTGACTGAGCCTTGACCTTCCCCTGCCCAGGAGGGGAGGCTCCTCAACATCCTCTTCCTCCCAGGAAGATGAAGGCTTCGGCCTCCTGGCCTGGTGAGGAGCACCCAGCATGGTGCGGTCCCCAGTGAGCTCACCATCTGCCTGCAGCAGAATGGTTATTTTCATGTGCCAGCAAACCCCAAGCCTCCCTGAGTAGTTTTCCAAATGAAGACGCTCAATAACACGCTCAGCTTCCCTTCCCAGTACGCACCAGCATTCCTTCTCAGAGATGCGCCGTCCCCATGGGCCAAAAGGGTAAAAGCAGCCTCCTCCCTTGCACCATCATCCTGCCTGCTCTCGGCTTTTCGGGCAGCCTGCCTCTTCCCCCTTCCCTGCCTGCTCATCCTGTCTCCCTCCGTCATCCCTTGGCCACCCTGCAGACCATTCCGATCTGCCTGCATGCAAGCCCTGCCCGTTCCCTGCCCGCTCGCATCCCACAGGAGCTGCGGATGCAGGGAGGGTTTGGCAAAGCTGCAGTCCACACCGGGCATGGCCCGCACGAGCCATCTGCTGTTGCCGGGCCACCTTTTTCCGAGGTAACATCCTTAACAGCCACATCCAGCGGGGATCTGGAGGTCACCGTGGATTTCCTCACCGAGGTGGACAAGCTGGTGCAGCTCATTGAGTGCCCCATATTCACATGTAAGGAGGAAACCCCGCRTGGGGAAGGGGCGGTGCGCGGTGCTCCCCCTCCCCGCTCCTCCATCGCAGGCGGCAGCCGCCACACGAATAAATAGAGCAGAAGTTATGAGACTTCTTGCCGGGAGGTTTGCCCAGCRCTGGAGCTGCCCGCCGGGAAAAGGGCACGCTGGCAGCACGGGGGGGCAGCGTGCCCCTCAGATATAGGTTAAGGGAGCGAGCAGTGCTGGCATCCAACAAAAGGGGTGGGGGAAGGGACAGGGGGGCCTGGATCACTCTGAGCATCTCCAGGGGTGCAGGAGTAGGGCATCAGATGGGGGGAACCCTGTGTGCCACTCTCAGATGCGCAGGGCGGCATGATGGCTGCTGCTGGGGCCCTTAACAAGATAAAAAAGGAGAATTAGACCCTAAAAAACCAGCTATTTTCACCAGCATCCAGCAGTGTGGGTCCCCCATTGGGTTATGCCTGACCAGGGTCTCAGGGGAGTGACACTGGGAGCCGGGATGGTGGTGGGAGACATGGCAGGGTGACCTATGGCTGTGGGCAGATTTCTCGTGATGGCAGTTGGCTGCCCCTGGGCTTTTCACTGGAGGTGCAGCAGGGCATTGAGGCTGTTGGGAAATGTCCTGGAAAGGATTTTGTGGGGCACCTATATAGGTCCAGGGTTGGGGAATATTGGAGGGAAGAGAGTTAGAGCAGCTGGGCAGTAGAGACCCTCAGTCATGCTCCCTCCTGTCCCTCATCCCAAGGATCACAGTCTTAGCATGGGAGGCACCCACTTGTCTGTGGTGGATTTTCTTGCCCCAAAATTAATTGAGGGTTCTCCACCCCACTCACCTTAGTCTGCACATCTTGGGGTAGGGGACAGACATGTCCCCCATAAAGCAGCGTCCCTGGGGACTCTCCTTTCACTGGGAGACACCAGAGGTGCAAGTGACAACCAGGATGTAAGATGCTAGGGCACAGACCTTGCCGCATTCCCTGGGCTGCCCCAGATGGGACTTCAGTTGTATGTAGGGCTCCAGAAGACTCTTCCACCATGAGCACAGCAAGGGATGGAGCTGGAGGGTGGTTTTCCCTCTGCTGAGCAGCACTGAGGCCCAGCACATGTAACCATCAAAGCCAAGCAGAGGAGATCCCTTCTGCTCCAGAGAGTCCCCAGGAGGGTGTTACCCAGCCCTCTGCATGTGTGATACTCCAGGGTGGGTATTTCTGCTACATCTGCAGAAGCTGAGGAGCAATCCCATGTTGCATGTGTGTTCTCAGGCAGGCAGCATGGACAGCCTCAGGGGTGAGAGGTAGCAGGAACAGCAGASTGGGGAGCCAGTTGCCCCCTTCCTCTGCTGGTAAGCTGGGGACTGTGTTGAGTAGAGTGGCTTGTGGACAGTGTGGGACACCAAGTTGGATGAGTTAATGGAAAGGGAGAGGGGTGCCATGCAAGTGCCCCAAGTGCCCCTTGCATCGTCTAGCAGAGGCTTAGAGCTGCCCCAGGGCTATTAGAGGGGGTGGAAGGAACCTGCTATTGCAGCTGGAGATGGAATGCATTTTCCCTGCTTCCCCATTGTCTTCCTGTCCTCTTCCAGATCTCCGCCTGCAGCTGCTGGATGTGAAGAACAACCCCTACCTGATCAAGGCTCTGTATGGCCTGCTGATGCTGCTGCCCCAGAGCAGCGCCTTTCAGCTCCTCTCCCACCGCCTCCAGTGCGTGCCCAACCCAGAGCTTATGCAGACCACGTAAGTGCCTGGGGACAGCCCGGCACTGGGGCTGGATCAGCTGTTCCCCCACAGCTGAGCATCCCCACCATTCCAGGCTCAGCTCCCATCCCGGGCTCAGCCCCATGCTCTGGCTTTCAACCCCCCAGCTCCGTTGCGGCCGTGGCTGCTCCTTGTCCCTGTGGCCGGGAGTGTTGGCTCGGGGGGTTTTTTGTGTCTATATTTGGTAACCCTGGGAGGGCTGTGCCTCATCCACAGGCATTTGGCATCCGGGATGGAAAATTTCACTTGTGGGGTCGCTATGGAAACGAGCAGAGCTGGGAAGGAGGTTTATGGAGAAAGACTCTGGGAGCTGGGGGGTGCTCCCAAAGCGTCCCCCCTGCAGCCTGGACAGCCTTCACAGCACCCAAAAGGAGCCTGGCACCCTGCAAATGTCTCCGGATGGCTGCTCCATTCCCACTCTTGGCCTTTGGGGATCTGCGAGATGTGCAAGGGCAGCATCTCCCTGAGGACCAGCTGAGATCCTCGTGCTCCCTGCCCAGGGGTGCTGCCAGTGGGATTTGCTTTCCAACCCTTGGCTAATGAGCAGGGGGGGCCTTGATGATAAAGCTGGCTCTGCTTTGGTGCAGCCCTGGGAACAAAAAGAGCTCCCAAGATGGGCAGGTTTCTAAATTAACCCCCTGCCGCTCTTGTCGCTCCTTGGCTTTTAACTGCTTCCCTGGGATGGCTTTTATCCCTCATGGCCTCCGGCACTGAGCTCCTACCCACAACCCAGCACTGATATTTAATTGGGGGGGCGGAGAGGGGGCTACATGTGCTTCCCCCTCCTTTTTTCTCCCCACTAACCCTGGCAGTGGGGGTTTTTCGAGCTGTCAGACGGCCTGAGCATCTGATTAACTCTGACCTACATTCCTTCAAACACCGAAGCCGGCTTTCATAACCGGCCAGCCCCAGCTGCCCCCTCCCCAGGGAGATACCAGGGCCACCAGAGCTGCCTGCTCTCCTCCCGTGGGCATCCTGCGGCTGGTGTCTCCCCCTTCCTTGCATGGTGACAGCACAGGGATAAGTATCCATGGCTGGAGCCCTAGGGAGTCCCCGTTTGGAGAGTCCAGCCATGGGCACTCATCCCTGGGGACTATCCCTGCTGCCACTGGATATTTTTTGCTTGCTAAAAAAAAGAGACATGGAAACCGAGGCACATGGCCCTGGCATCCTTTCCTCACTGCTTTTGACTGGAATGGGTYGGGATAGAGAGGAGCATGTGCATCAGAGGGGTTAAACCTCCCATGTGGGTCCAAGATGCAGATGTCCCTTGTCCCCTCCTTGTCCCAGGACCTCTTGGGCTCTGTCTCACACCTTTGGGGGAAGGAGATATGTCTTTGGGGGAGTTTTATGAGGCACCAGCATGACTAGGATGTGCTGAGCTCAGCTTCTTCGGGATAAGCTCTTGGTGCTGCCAGCGCTGGGTGCTCACAGAACCAACAACCCCAGCCCTTTCCAGCCCTCACTCTCTGTTCTCACCCTGCAGGGACAACACCAAACCCAGCACCAGTTTCAAGAGAACAGCAGCCTCCAACATTGACTACACGGAGCTCCTGCAGCACTTTGAGAAGGTCCAAAACAAGCACCTGGAAGCAAGACACCAGCGAGCTGGGCGGGCAGAGCAGCTGGACCGGCGGGTGGTCCTCTGAGCATCCCTGTGGCCACCGTGGGTGTGCACAGTTGCTGGGGCAGGGACCAGGGGACATGGACCAGGGAACAGGCACACCGGTTCTGGCTGCCGGAGGATCTGGTGGGTTTGATGGAGATGGGCAAGCACTCAGCACGGGGCTGGTTTTCTCCCCCACTGTGTGTATGGATGAGGGGGGACCCTCAGGCTGTGCCCGGCTTCTCCTTGGGTGTTGTGGGGATGTGGGGAACGGTTGCAGGAGGAGAGGGCCAAGGTAAAGCACCTCATCTTCTCTTGCAATGGGGTGAGGAAACTCCCCTTTGCTTTGCTAATGCCTTCCCCGTGACTGTCAGCTGAGCGCCCAGCCTGCTGCCAGCAGCACCGGAGGAGGGGAGGGGAAGACRGGAGCAACCCCTGGCCTTCCGCCCTGGAAAACAAGCACGCAGGGCTGCCAGCCACCTCTCACCACCCCGACTTCCACCCGCTGGTTCTGAGGCCCTGCTGRAGGTGGCCGGTGGCATCTCACTCGGGGAGTCACTCCTGTGCCTGACACTCTGCCCCCTCCCTGCATTTACACATCCTCTCTGAGCCCCCGGCTCTTGGTAGGGACAACRGCACAGCCTCAGCTCCCAGCCAGCACCGGGGGACACGGGGAGCAGTGGACCTAACCCCGGACTCCATTCCTTGCTCCTACATTAAGCTCCCCATGATAAAATAAACAAGCAATGCAGAACAGCCCATTCCTTGTCGCTGGGCTTCCCATCATAATTTGTTCCCAAGCGGAGCCAGGAAGGGTGAGGGATGGCATGGAGCATCTTGCTTGACCCTGTGCCCTGGGCTGGCCCAGCCCTGCCACGTTGGCTCGCCAGCAAGCAGGACTTCTCCGCCTGCTCTTCTTCCCAGCGGGAAAAAAAAACACCACTGAAATTCTTCCAGGCCATGGTCACGAAACCGCAGCACAGTGACAGGCATTTTCCTGGCCCTGAGCAGCCGCCAGTGCTGCCTTCACCCCGTCCTGTGGCACCGAGGGACCCCGGCACGTGCCATGCTGATGTGGTTCAGGGGGACACCGTTGCAACCCCTGCGTGTTTCAGGCCCTCACTTGATCCCAGGAAAAGGGGGATTGAAGGAATTCGTGGAGTTTTTATGGCTTCTGGCCTGTTTACAGCAAAGACTGTCTCTGGCAGTGGGTTCCCCAAACAGCCCCATACCGGCGCTGCTTTGGCCAGGATAAAGACATTCCTGTCATTCCCGGGAAAGAGCTTTCCAAACCCAATCACGGGGGGTTAATTTTAACAGCCAACCCTCCAGGATGGGTGAGCGGTGGCTTCCCAAGCCCACCGACTTCTCAGGGTACTAGAGGGTACCTGTTGCTGGACCCCCAGGCCATTGCCGGTGTGGGCCAGGGCTGCTGCCGGTCCCGGGGCTCTGTCTCACTCCTGCCGAGCTCATCACTGCTGAGCAGCCTCGTTCCACGCCGAGGGACTGGGTTTATGGAGAGAAATTCCAGCCGGCTGCAGGAGTGCTGAGCCATAATTGTTTCCTTATGAGTGGCTCTTGACCAACACCGGCCAGAACAGTGTGGGCATCAGCAACATGGGATCGGGACTACTTTYCTGGCAGGAGGGGGAATAGGTGGCTCGGGCTGAACCCCTTGCCCCAGCTGAGTGTCATTGCACTGCGAGGTGTAGGGAGGTCCCTCGGGGCTCCGCCTGGCACCCGCAGRTCCGGGGAGGCTGGGGCTGGGGCCTCGGAATGGCTGTGGGAAGGGTTCGTCTGCTGGCAGGCCATGCATTTCCCATGGCTCCCTGATAATCGAGTGCGCTAAGACATTTCAGAGCTGCCGTGTAATCACCCCGSAGGGACTTCAGCCTCCAGCACACCTTAGAGGGTCAGGAAGGCAGTGGGGGTCAAACATCCTTTGGGGAGAGGCTGAACAGGCACTTCCAGAGGTCTGGGACTGCCCCTGAGCATCCCATGGCATCTCCAAGTGCCGTGTCCTCACATACTCCCTGGAACTCTCCTCCTCACCCAGCACCCCAAGAAAATCCCTGGGGGTTCCTCTGCCTCCACAGGAGCAAACCCCGGTGCTGTCCCCACCAGTCCCACATACCCAGGCACTCCTCGGATCTCCGTCCGCCGCAGCCCTGGGGTACCCGGCGCCGCTCCCCGCCCGCCCACAAGAGCATCCCCGAGAACCACCGGGGCTGCCCCCGGAGAACCCCGGTCCCGTCATCCCTGCGCGTCCTCCGGTTTGCCCGCAGCCGCCCCCGGAGAACCCCCGTGGCTGACCCCGAGCATCCCCCCCGCAGCCCCCGGCCCCGCGGCGGGCGGCGCATGTGCCGCGCAGCGCCCGCCCCGCCCCGCCCCCGCCGCCGCCCCGGGCCGCCGCTCCCCGCGCCGCGCTCCGCTCCGCTGCCAGGGGGCGGCCGGTCCGCGCAGCGCCGCGGAGGGACAGAGGGAGGGAGGGAACGAGGCAGGGGGGCGATGCCCCGCCCGGCTCCGCCGCCGCTCCGCCGCTGTGCCCCCCCCGCCGCCGCCGCCGCCGCCCGGGCGCCGCCCGCCCCCCGCCGCCGCTGAGCCTGGCCCGCCGCCGCGGCCTCCCCCGGCGGCGCCGCCCGCCCCGGGCTGCCGCAGCGCCGCGATGGAGACGGCGGAGAAGGAGTGCGGAGCCCTCGGCGGCCTCTTCCAAGCCATCATCAACGACATGAAGGTAGGTGACCCCCCCGCGCCCCCGTTCTGCTGTCGTGACAGCGCTTCCTCCGCACCACCCCCCCATCGCCCCGCTCTCCCGGGCAGCCCCCGCGCTGCCGCCGCCGGTACGGGTCCCGTGGTGGGTAACGGGGCTCTGCTGCCCAGCCCCGAGATGGGAATTGGAATCCCGCATCGGGTATCGGAGCCCAAACATCAGCYCCGCAGCGAGTGTCGGGGTCCCACGTTGGCTGTCGGAGCCTGGTACGGGGTGCCAGAGCCCCACATCAGCCCCTTACGGGGCATCAGAGCTCTGTGTTGGGCATCGGAGCTCTGGGGATCGCAGCCCCACATCAGCCCTATATCCGTCATTGGATTTTGGAGCCCCGTCCTGGGGATCGCAACCTCCCATCATCCTGAGATCCATCACTGGCTATCGGAGCCCCGTTCTGGGTGTTGCAGCCCCACATCAGCCCTGTTATCCTTCATTGGGTATCAGAGTTCCATGTCAGGCATCGAGGTCTCACATCGGGTGTCTGAGCGTGGCACTGGGTGCCAGAGCCGCACATCACCCCCATACTGGGCTCTGTGGCCCTGCATTGGGCACTGGAGCGCATGCTGGGGATCGTGGCTCCATATCAGCCCTGCATCCATCCCCAGGTGCCGGAGCCCCTGTTGGGTGACACAGACCAGGCATCGCTGCCCCTCACCAGGTACCACTGGCCCCACATTGGGCATTGCCACCCGTTTCAGGCATTGCGTTGTCCCTGCCACCCCCCATGCCCAGCCTGGATTTCTGCCGGATCCATTGGGTTTGACACCAATGGAACAAAAAGGTCCCCCAGCTCCTTGATCCCATTTCCCAACACGGAGAGGGGATATTGCCTCCACCCTCCCTGGGAGCAGGATGGGGCCTTGTTCAAAAAAAGCCTTTTTTTTGTTTGTTTTCATTTCAAAAAAAAAAAAAAAAATGCTGGGGAGCATTTCTGACTGGGGACTGAGCGGGGAGGAGGGGACCAGCCATGTTTCTTCATTTCGGGGGGCCGAAATTCCCACAGCCAGCTCCAACACTGCGCTTTAGCCCTAGTCATTTTTGGGAGGCAAAAGCACTCTTCTTCCTCCTCCTCCTCCTCCTCCTCTTCCTCTCTTCATGCTGCAGACCCGTCCAGACAATGCTGTCATTGCCAAAGCAGGGGAGGGGGGATAAAAAAAAAATAAAAGCCTTGCTGGGAAGGAGATTAACCCCTTCGAGTGGTGGTGGTGGCTCTGCAGCTGGACTCTGGCTCGGGGCTAAGAGAAAAGCTCCAGGGGGAAAATCACAGCTCTCCCCAGGGCACTGGGATCCAGGGCTGGTGGGAAACGGGTGCTGGGGTGATCAGCTCCCTCCCCCAAATGCCTTCACCCCAGCCACCGTCTCCGGGCAGCCTGGCTGAGTCCTGCACCCCCGGGGGGAGGTGGGGGCAGCCCCTGCCTCAGTTTCCGCATTCCCTTGCTGAGGCCCTGGAGGGGATGAGCTAGCCGAGGGCTGTCACCTCCCAGTGACATGCCCAGCACCATCCGGATGTGGTTGAACTGGGAACCCCTTGCCCGGGGAGACAAGGCTGGATTCAGTTTCACGCCATTTGTAGGTGGGAAGGATGAAAGAGAAATGATGAAAAGGAAGGAAAACCCCACCACGCTACAGCTGCGGCTCAGCTCATGCCCTGCACAGCCCTGGCCGAGCACTGGTGGCACCTAAGGGTGCATCGTCCCCATCTCCCAGCCACGTGGGTGTCCTGGCACAGGCACTGGGGGGCAACTAACTCCCTGCTCAAACAGCTGCCGGCATTGAAGGGCAGTGATGTGCTTACGGTCCTTTGGCTGGGACCTCTGGACACAGGGGGCAAAGGGACCTTATTTTGGTGGTGAGTGGCCTTTTCAACACTGCTTGGCCTGTGGTGGGGAGGACTTGCTTGTTGGTGGCAGTCCCCAGGCTGGCTTCATTCCTGTTGCCTCTCCCCACGTGCTCAGCGTCCCTGAGTGACCTTGGCATGTCCTTGTACCCATTGTCCTCTTCCCCATCCTTCTCTTGCCTGGCATCACAGGAGGTTGGGGGCATCACAACCTGCTCCCTGCTACAGGGGAGCCTCACTTGTCCTGGCCAGGGTGGCTAGGGAAGCTGGCCTGGGGATGGTGGCCCAGCCCTCTGGCAATGACAGTCCCTGGGGACCCAAAACCAGGGCACTGCCACAAGTGGTGTGTGAAGTGGCACCCTCAAACCCCTTCTTTGCTTACTCATGAGGAAATAGGGGCTTTCGTGGCTTTCAAAAAACAGTGCTGGACTTGTCCCATGTCCCCTTGGTGCAAACCTTGTCCCCAGAGCTGCCACCAAGCCAGAGTGCCCACAGGAATGTGTGGTGATGTCCGTGTCCCAGCCTGCTGATTGCCCCAGGGGATTTTGCAGACGCCTGTCACTGCCATCGGGTGGTGACACCAGGACAGCACYAGGATTTTGTCACTGGGACAACAGCATCAGGACTGACCTTGCTAGGATGGCAGCACTGGCGTGGCTTCACCAGGATGGTAACACATCTAGCTCTAAGGACTAGCTCTACTGGCATGGCTTTGCTGGGATAGTAGCTCCRGGACCAGCCCTCACTGGAACAGCACTGCAATGGCCTTGCCAGGATGGTGGCACGTGGATAGCTTCACTGGAATGATGGTACCAGGACTGGCCATGCCAGGCTGGCACTGGAATGGCCTTGTCAAGACAGCACCAGGATTAACCTCACTAGGACAACACTGACTGGCCTCACTGGGATGGTGACACTGGGATAGCCTCGCTGTGTGGTGGCACCAGGATCAGCCATGTTGCGATAGCCTTGCTGGGATGGCGCTGCTGGGATGGCACTGCAGCTGGCATTATTGGGACAGGCCTCACTGGAATGGCACCGGCATGGTCTTACTGGGATTGGCATCTCTGAGGCATCACTGGGACTCCGTCTTCCTGGGACTGGCTTCACTGGGACAGGCCTGGGATGGCCTCGCTGGGATGGTGGCACTGGCAGAGCCCTGGGATGGCCTCAGGATGGTGGCACTGGGACAGCCCTGGGATGGTTTTCACTGGAATGGTTGCACCAGGACAGCCCTGGAATAGCCTCGCCACAAAGGCAGTGGGACTGGTCTTGCACAGATGGCCTTGCCAGGATGGCACCAGAGTTGCCTCATTGGGACAGCACTGGGGTGGCCTCCCAAGCACCTGTGCCCTGTCCCTGTCCCCACACTATCGCCCCATTCAGGGCTAGGTGGACGCTGACCTCCCCTCCTACCCCATCAGTCCTTGGACTTGGGGGAGGCGAGGACCGGGTCTCCCAGCTGTGGGGCTGAAGCTCTCCATGATGGTGGGTTTGGCCATCAGTGCTTTGGGGGAGGCTGTGGGTGCTGGGGATCTCTGCTCTACTGCTGGCCAGGGTCTTAAAGCTTTTTCCTTTCATCCCCTCAAATTTCCAAACCCATAAGCTGCCTTGACCCCTGTGAGGAAGAGATCACTAGAAATCCTGAGGTCTCCATGGTCTATGAGTTTGCGTGGTCAGACTGGAAAGGGAAAAAAACAGGAGGGAAAAGGGTTGTACTCAGCCTTTATTAGCCATCAGAGAAGCTATTGAGCTGCCCTGTCTCTCTGTACCCKTGAAGGGAACACCTGCCCTGGCTAGGGGAGGAGTGCAGGGGGTGAGGGGGCTCCATCTCTCACCATCCCCCTTCCTCCTTGCAGAGCTCCTACCCCATATGGGAGGATTTCAACTCGAAGGCCACCAAGCTGCACTCCCAGCTCAGGTGAGTGGCCCAAGGGGAGGGTGGGACATGGGGAGCCCCCCTCCTTGTGGGCACATCCCGGTGTGTCCCACACCCACTGAGCTCCCACCTCACTCTATCCGCCCCAGGACCACGGTGCTGGCCGCAGTTGCCTTCCTGGATGCCTTCCAGAAAGTGGCCGACATGGCCACCAACACCCGAGGTAGGGTCCTTTCGCCTAGGGGTGGGTGTCCCCAGGCTTGGCTGGGCAAGGGGATGGGTGCTGAGTGTCCCCTGTGGGGTGTCCCCTGCCCACATGGCTGGGGTGAACTTCAAGCAGCAGCTCCACCACCCACAGAGGGATGTCCAATCTGTTTCCACACCAAGGTGGAGCGTCCCCTGGGAAGCAGCATTGAAAAGATGGAGTGGGGAGGGGGAAGGGAGTGGGCACCTATGTAGCTGCTGCTCCTCACCATCCGTGGGTGCTTAGCCACATCTTCTGGTGGGGCTGGGACATAAAGGGTGGCTCAGCCCCACACCATGGTCCCCTGCACCCATCTCTGCCCCCCAGGATGCACAATCCACCCTCCTTGTCCCTGACACCCACCTGGGAGGTTCCCAGGGGGTCCCAGCTGCTCTGGGGGTCTCCAGGGAAGGGGAATTAACTGGAGGGAGATTCAGAAGTCCAAGCTCGACTGTTTTGRGGACAAACCTCAGCCCACCAGGGAGATGACTGAAGAGCTGAGGCTGCACATGGGGTCCCCCATGCTSTTGGGGGGTGACGGAGAAGTACCCCGGGCCCTTTCTAGGTGCCCGCTGGCAATGAGGAGCCACTTCCCACCRCTTGGCTTCTGCCAAGCAGATGGTCCTGGGCTGGTTTGCAGACTGGCGGCATCCAGGCCATCTGGAGCCATGCGAGGAGGAGGAGGCAGCAGCTTGAGCCAGGATCGGCTTTGCCTCCAAACCCACTAGCCCACTGCACTGGGGGGATTAGGGCTCCCCCAGCTCCCTGCCAGCCCGGGCACCAAAAGCGAGGGCGGACATGGGAGGGAATTCTGGGGACAGCTGGGGACTGGCACCACGGGASTCAGCGTCACCCTGTGGTGCTGCTATAGCTGCTGGGTTTTTTTGGAAGGGTGGGAGGCAGAGCAGCAGCATGGGGAAACTGAGGCATTGGGTGGGGGCAGGCTCGTGGCCTTGCACACAGTGCATGA
Source organism: Amblyornis subalaris (assembly GCA_018881555.1). NCBI lineage: Eukaryota > Metazoa > Chordata > Aves > Passeriformes > Ptilonorhynchidae > Amblyornis > Amblyornis subalaris. The sequence goes on from JACAXG010000210.1 coordinate 709,664, forward strand.
GAATCGGATTAGGAGCAGCAGGAGCTGGGATAAGAGCATTAGGAGCTGGATTAGGAGACTACTCCAATGCAGGAGAAGGCCCTGGGCCCATGGGCTCCCCTATTTCCACAGCACTGGGGCACTGAGGGGCACCCAAATCTTCTGCAAAAGGGTGGGAGGTGTCTTTGGAGGCTTTTTTACGGAAGTGAAAGGCTGAATATCACTCCTTAGTTTGCACCCAAGGATTTTGGATTGCTGCTTTTCCTGGCATTTGCCAACAGCACTGCCACCATGTGGCCATCCTTAGGCTTCAGAGTTAACAGCTGTTTCGCCTTAAAGGGATGTTCCTGCTTTCTGTTGCTGGCAGATATCCCCCCTGAAGAGTTTGGACTCCCTTTTTATTCACTCAGGATTGTGTCTGGAGGTGTGGGACAGAGCTTACACCCTGGGACTAAGCTGGGGTACCTCATCCCTTCTCTTCCATGGTCCCCCAGTGCCAAATTTGAGACAAACCAGGAAAAAAAGGGAGCAGGTTTTAATTTCAAAGCCGCCAGAAGGGATAGTTAGTGCTTCATTTATTAGCTAGTGGATCATGATTTATTTATTTCGTGGGTTTATCGTGGGAAAAAACAATAAAAGTGTCCCCAAAGCCCAGCGCATCCCAGCGCTGATCATCCCTGGCACAAGCCACCCTRCTCCCACTGTGCAAACCAGGCTGGGGCTGGTTTGGAAGTGTCCCTACCCCTTGCCAGCGGCACTTTGCTCCCCACCAGGTGCCACGAGGGACATCGGCTCGGCGCTGACCCGCATGTGCATGCGGCACCGCAGCATCGAGGCCAAGCTCCGGCAGTTCACCAAGTAAGCGGGACCAGGGCAGGTGACACGGCTTGGCCGGGCTCTTCCCTCGCTGAAGAAGGAGATGCTGGATGTCAGCTGGGCCTGGGGCGGGGGCATGGCTTCCTCCCTGCTCTGGCGCTCTCCCAYGCTCTCTGCTTCTCTCTCCCTGCTCTAGCGCCCTCATGGAGAGCCTGATAAACCCTTTGCAGGACAGGATTGAGGACTGGAAGAAAACTGCCAACCAGCTGGACAAGGACCACGCAAAAGGTATGGGGATTGATGGGATGGATGCCTGYAGGATGGCTGCACCGCTTAGCAGGGGTCCCCTCTGACAGCACTTCTGTGCCCCCAGAGTACAAGCGAGCACGCCACGAGATCAAGAAAAAGTCCTCTGACACCCTCAAGCTCCAGAAAAAGGCTCGCAAAGGTGAGGAGGGTCTCCTGAGGGGTGTCCCCACCAGCCCCTCCACAGCACCCCCAGCCAGAGCGGGCATCCGGGTTGTGGCACTGCCGACCGGGGGGTGGACACTAGGGGGGTCCTGCTGCCCCCCTGCAGAAAGGGGGGTGCCAGCATGGCCCTGGGGGTGGCGGGAAGGAGGGGCATGCGCCCTGGCCTTCGGCCTCTTTTCACACGTTTTCTCTGTCTCCTTCTCTCTTCCCTCCCCTCCACATCCTTCCTGTAGAGCTACTTGGTAAGTGAACTGCTGCCCCCCACCACCGGCCCCCTCTCTGCTTCCTCATCTGCTCCCCCGAAGTCTCCCCAGCCTCTGTCTGTCTGTCCGTCCATCCATCCACTCCCTGTACCCCCCTCACCCTGCTTTTAGCTTAGCTTAGCTTGCCCCCCACATCCTGAGGCAATGCCAGCCCCACCATGTGGCAGCCSAAGGAGTCCTCTGGTCCCAAGTGCCAGGGGTGGGGATGGGGTGGCAGAGGAGCCCCCTGCCCAGGGCTGCTGTGGGGTGAGGGTGCTCCTGGACCCTCCAGGGATATGGACACAGTGGGGGAGCTAACCCAGCACCCACTGGGTTGTAAAGGATGGGATGATGTCCCCAAGCCGGTGGGGTGGCCTCGGCTTGGCAGTGGGACACCCAGCAAACCGGGGAGGGTGTCAGGGGAGCCCAGCGCTGACGGTGCCCCATCTCGCAGGGAAGGGGGACCTGCAGCCCCAGCTGGACAACGCGCTGCAGGACGTCAATGACATGTACCTGCTGCTGGAGGAGACGGAGAAGCAGGCGGTCCGCAAAGCCCTCATCGAGGAGCGGGGTCGCTTCTGCACCTTCATCACCTTCCTGCAGCCTGTGGTGGTGAGTGCTGGAGACTGGGAGGATCGGGGGGTTTGTTCCTGCTGCCCAGCAGGTGCTGATGCTCCTTCTTGTCTGTCCTCAGAACGGGGAGCTCACCATGCTGGGAGAGATCACCCATCTGCAGGGCATCATCGAGGACCTGGTGGTGCTCACTGCCGAGCCCCACAAGCTGCCCCCTGCCAGTGAGCAGGTCAGTGGGGGCGAGCTGGGGGTCAGGGGAGCAGGCGAGCATCTCTGGGGGACTTAGACCCCATCCTTCCTGCAGGTGATCAAGGACCTGAAGGGCTCTGACTACAGCTGGTCCTACCAGACCCCCCCATCCTCGCCGAGCAGCTCCAGCTCCCGCAAGTCCAGCATGTGCAGGTATGGTGGGGTGGTCTCCACACCCAACCACAGCCAGGAGATCCAGCCCTCTTCATTAACCCCAGTGGGCTGATGCTTACGGCCTTTGGGGATGCTCACAAGGTGCATGTCCACCTTCTCGTGTCCATATGGCCAGCTGGTTCCCACTAATATGGAGGAACTGGTCTTGGCRCGATGGGCAGGGCTGGTGGACCTATGGGGCAGGATGCACATGCACAGGCGTGTCCTCTGGGGTTTGGGGACAATRTGAGCTGTGCAGGGGGGTCTGGGGGCAAACATACCACCTTTGTCATGTCCCCCAGGCTCTTCCCTGCCACAGGGGCACCCCAGGAGGACTGCATGCCTCAGTTTCCCCAGGTCGGGGTGTGTGGCAGGGCACTGGCCATCCTGCCACCTCCCAGCCTCTGTCTTAAATTCTCTTTTCCTTCCTTTGTCCTCCCCACCGGCGTGTCCCTGTCCCCCCGGCGCCCCCCCAGCAGCGTTAGCAGTGCCAAGGGTGGCATGGCGTGGCCCGGCGGGGCTCAGACCTGCTCACCCAGTTCCACCTATCGCTACCGCAGCCTGGCGCAGCCCCCTGCCTCTGCCACCCGCCTCTCCAGCGTCTCCTCCCACGACTCCGGCTTCATCTCCCAGGACGCCGCTTATTCCAAACCACCTTCCCCCATGCCCTCGGACATCACCAGCCAGGTACGGGGAGGGTGGTCAGTGCTGTCCACCTCCGTGCCTCAGTTTCCCCTTCTGCAGATTAGGTGGGTGGTGCTGGGTGCRACACAAGGATTCAGTGCAGAGGAGTACCCTCATGAGTATTTCCAGCTCTGTTGGCATCACRGGAAATAAGCATTGGGAATATTGAGGGTGCCTGCCTTGCTTGAGGGCATTATGGATCACATGGCAGAGAAACCCCATCCATGACCTCCCTCCCCCCCTTGGATGGGGCACTGGTATTCCTCTCCCCATACCAGGGGAGCAGGGTATTTCCCACCAGAAGAACAGGGTGTTTCCCAATCACTGCATCCCCAAAATACCCGGTTTGTGCCAGTCCCCTACCACACAGCATGGAACAAAGCTTCCCCTTCACCCTGCATCCTTCGCAGTGCCAGGGATTCTCCAGGATCCCCAGGGAGCTGTCATTCCCGCCTGCCCACGCTAACCTGGCATCGCCATCCCAGCAAGGTCCCCACTCCCCAAAATACCTGTTGGCTGTGCATGGCTTGGGGTGAGCAGGGGGAAGGGTTGGGGCAGCGCATCATCTCAGCTCTATTGACCCCGCTGCCAGGTTGCATCCTACTCACCATCCTGCATCTGCTGCCAGAGGGGAGGAGGGCTGGGGCCTGGCTCAGCCAGGGGAGCTGTGGATGCTGCTCTAACCGGGGTTGTGGCTCTGGCTTTGCTTGCTAACGGCCTCTTCTCTCCCCTCTGGCTCTCGGCTCGTGGCACGGCACAGCAGAAGTCCTCCAGCTCGGCGTCCTCGGAGGCCTCCGAAACCTGCCAGTCAGTTAGCGAGTGCAGCTCCCCCACCTCGGTTAGTCCTTGCCATCCCACTAGGGTTGCATTTCACACGTGATTCCCCCCTCACCTCATGGGGTTCAGCCCCCAGACCCTCCCCTCCCACCCACCGTGGGGCAGAGCATCCCGAGCAGCACCCATGGTTTGACACGGGGTACATCAGCACGTGCCACCTCCTGCCCCGCTCCTGGCCCCCGTGTCACCAGCATGAACTGCATGCCTTGCCCATTGCAGGACTGGTCCAAGGCCAGCCCCTATGACCAGCCGGTGGTCCCCACCCTGCAGCGGCGCAAGGACCGCGTGGAGCACCTGCGGGAAGCCGAGATGGGCTCTCCTGCTGGTGGGTACCCAGGCATCGGCAGTGAGGATGCTCCCAGGCCCCGGATGTCACCGGCTACAATTGCCGCCAAGGTACTGGCTGTGGCAGGAAGAGCACAGAGGTGCTCTTGGGGGGCTCCCGAGAGAGGAACCAGGGTTCTCACAGTGCCCCTTGCCCACACAGCATGGGGAGGAGGTGTCCCCTGCCGCCAGTGACCTGGCCATGGTCTTGACCCGGGGGCTGAGCTTGGAGCACCAGAAGAGCAGCCGGGACTCGCTGCAGTACTCCAGCGGCTACAGCACGCAGACCACCACCCCCTCCTGCTCCGAGGACACCATCCCTTCCCAAGGTACCAGCCCCGGGGGTACATGGGGCCACCTGAAATGGCACCCAGAATGGGGGAGGGGACAGCAGAGGCTTTGGTGGTCCTGGGGCACATCTGCGTGCTCTGGATATCATAGGATCAGGCCGTGGTCACATCGTGTAAGGGGCGGTGGAGTGCGGCACAACCTTCATGCCACATGTAACCATGGCTTTTTCCTGGTTATTTGGGTGTTAACTGGGGCTTGGTGGTTATGGTTGTGCCAGGCAGTTCTGTAACAGCTGATGGTTTGCGGTGATGTGTCTGTGTGCAGAGGTGGAGAACAGGTGGAGATGGTGGCAGATGGTAGGTGATGGCAGCGGAGTTGGCTGTTGGAGATCAAATAACCACATCTGTGATCGTGTTGGCATGATGATGGCTGAGCTGGTTATGAGCACATGGTGGTGACGGTGGAGGTTGGCTGTGGTCATGTTGTGATGGAAGTGTTTGGGGTGGTTGCAGTGGTGATGGTTGGGTTTGACTACAACCAGTGGCAATGGCGGAGGCTGTTGGGTTCACGTTGTGATGGTGACAGTTGGGTTTGGTTGTGATTTCAGCATGATGGTTGGGGTGATGGTGGTTRTCTTCCAGTGGTGATGGTTGGGTTTGATGGTGAGCGTGTCATGCCGGCAATGATTGGGACAGTAGCGGTTGTGTTACGATCGTGGCGGTTGAGTTTGTTGTTGCGCTCTGATGGAGGTGGTTGGGGTGGCTATGATGATTTTATGATGGTGGTGGTTGGGCTTGGCCACCCACTGCCCACCCAGCCACACTGACGGTGCTGCCCCCGCCCCAGGCTCCGACTATGACTGCTACTCGGTGAACGGCGATGTGGAGTGTGAACCCCAGAGTGACTTCGACAAGTCCTCCACCATCCCGCGCAACAGCAACATCGCCCAGAACTACCGGCGGATGATCCAGACCAAGCGTCCTGCCTCCACCGCCGGGCTGCCCACTGGCACCAACCTACCGGCCGGCACCACCCCGGGGGTGGCCACCATCCGCCGCACGCCYTCCACCAAGCCCTCGGTCCGCCGTACCCTCTCCAATGCCGGCCCCATCCCCATTCGACCCCCCATCGTCCCCGTGAAGACCCCAACAGTGCCCGACTCCCCTGGCTACGCCGGCCCCACGCGGGTGGGCAGCGAAGAGTGCGTCTTCTACGCTGATGACGGCTCTCCGAACCCGCTGGATTTTGCCAAAGCTTCGCCCAAGCGGCTGAGCCTTCCCAACACTGCCTGGGGTGGCGGTGCCATGGAGATCTCTGTCTACCCTGGGGCCGGCCAGCACCTCTCCGCTGAGGAAGAGGAGGACCAACAGTTGGCTGCCAACCGGCACAGTTTGGTGGAGAAGATCGGCGAGCTGGTGGCCGGCGCCCACGCCCTGGGGGAAGGCCAGTTCCCCTTCCCCACCGCCCTCGTGGGCTCCGGCCCCAGTGAGGAGACACCCGCGCCGCCCCCCGCGGCCTCCATGGACCCCCCGGCCGAAGACATGCTGGTGGCCATCCGGCGCGGGGTGCGCCTGCGCAGGACCGTCACCAATGACAGGTCGGCCCCGCGGATATCGTGATGATGCTCCGGCCAGCGGGGACGCGCCCACTGTGGCCAACGGACCCCGGGGGCAACGCTGCGCCTTCCCGGGACACCCCACCCGCCGGCACCCGCTGCCCTATCCCTCCCCGGTGCCCCCTGCTTCCTGCCCCTCTGTCACCTCCTGCCGTGCCCTATCCCTACATCCTTCCTTCACTTGCTCTCTCTTCGGCCCTTTTTCTCCTCTTTTTCTCATTTTCTCTTTTTCCCTTTTTTTTTTTCTGGTGTTTTCGTTTAATTTTTTCTTTCATTCTTCTCTTATTTGCTGCTTTTCCTTCTCTTTTCTTATTTTCGTCTTTGTTTTCTCATTTTTGTTCTCTTCCTCTTTTTCATCTCCTTTCTTTTTAACTCTTCCCTTCTTTTTTTCTCTCTTTCTCCTCCTTTTTTCCTCTTTTTCTCCTTTCCTGTTTTTTCCCCGCTTTCCCTTTGTTTCTCTCTTCCTTTCCCCCTCTCTCTTTCCCTCTCCTCTCTGTTTTCTTTCGCCCGGGTGCAGGCGGGTGGCCCCAGCCGCAGCAGGAGAGGACGGTGCCAGCAGGGCCGTGGCAGCAGCAGCAGCACCAGGAGTGGGGGACCCTGGCCCCATCCCCCGCAGCTGCCTGCCTGGGGCCAGCACGACTCCGCCTCATTTCAGGGGGCAGAAGCAGTGGGGAGGGAGGTGCAGGGGGAGAAGAAGAAGTGGGGGACGTGTGAGAGGGTGGGGAGGCTGGGGTTACAAGCACTGCAGCCCCCTCTGTCTTGGGGGGACACCAGGGTGCAGGGACTGAGGATGATGAACCTCCTCTTTATCCCCCCTCACAAGGATCACTGGGGACCCCCCGAAAACCCCCTCATTCTTCCTCAGCACCCACAGACCCTGTGCAGGGTCCTGCTGGGGAGTGGGTCCGGGGACAGGAGGTTTGACCCAGACCCCCCCAGAGCAAAGCAGCTGATTTCTGCCAGCGGCTGGAGGAAAGCACAACCCCCCGGCCCCCGCTGTACATAGCCCCCGCCGCCCCGCTGTCTGTCGCATCGCAGCCCCCTCAGCCCTCCCCCTTAGGAATAACAATTTAGTTCTCCCCCTTTGCCCTTCTCCTGCCCAGAACCGCTGATGCCAAGTGACAAATGTTTGGGTTTGAGGGAGGGGGAGGGTCTCTTATTTTGTACAGAAAACAAAAATTCCTTGGAAAAGAAAAAAAACCTGACCTGTCTTTCGACTGAAGTAACTTTTCTGGTGCTGTTGTTAACTTGGTCCTTATTCGGTTTTTTTTTTTAATTTATTTTCCCTCCTTGTGTTCCCGCCTCTGCTGCCGCTTCCCCTCTCCCTGTCCCTCTGTCAAGTTTCTTTCTCTTTCTTTCACTCCCTCTTTTCTTTTAATTTTTTTTTTTTTTCCCTGGTGGTAATTCTCTTCTTTCCCCCCCTTCCCCGTTTTCCATAGTCACTGCTACAAGTAACGAATGCACTGTGAAGATTCCAGTATTAATAAAGGTTGTACTGTAATTAATAGCCTTGCCTGCACTGCTATGGATGTTCTGGTCTCCTGGGGTCTCCCCGATAATGGGGGACAGGTGGAAAGTTCCCATTGCCCTTTTGGGGCACCCGTTGCTGGGTGGGGGGCTATTTTGGGTTATGGCAGGGTGAGACACCCCATGGTCAGGGTGATGGGTGACCCTGGGATGCAGAAGAGCATCCTGCTGCCCCATCACCTCCAGGAGAGGGGGTGCAGGCGGTTCCCCCCTCTCCACCCATCCCGGCAGCACCCGCGTTGCCACCTCCCGGATTATTGAGGCCAATTGCCAAACCTTGCTGGGGCGGCACAACCGGCTGTGGAGAGCAGTGGGGATGGAGGGGCTCGGCGTGGGCAGTGTCCTGCTGACCGGCTGCGACGGGGGCCTGGGCCTGGGGCTGCTGAAGGGGTTGCTGGAGCAGCCCAGCCCACCTCGGCACCTCTTCGCCGCTTGCCTGGACCCCCAGGGAAAGGTAGGGAGGGTACCGGAGTGGGGGGACAGGAGGGAGTCAGCTCTGGGATGGGTGCCTGGGGACACCGTCATCCCACCTGGAACTGGGAGACTGAGTGCCAGCATCCTGCATGACGAATGGCATGGAAAAATACATGCATATATGTATACATATATATATATGTATCTCTATATAGATATATAGATATATAGATATATAGATATATAGATATATAGATATATAGATATATAGATATATAGATATATAGATATAAAAAAACCCAAAAATACGTATATATGTATTAAATATAAATGTGTTTCATTTTTTGGCATCTCTTGGCGCGGGTATGTGCATGATGGGGAGCGCAGGGGGGGTTTGCTGGCAGCCCCTGTGTCGGTGGCATCACTGCTGGCTGAGAGCTTTGAAGCTGCCGGTCCCAGGCAGGTGCCCCAAATCGCTCCCACAGGATCTTGTTGTAACCTGTCGGCTGTGACATGCGGGGCCACCCTGTTCCCATCTCGGGCACGGTGCAGGGCCCCCCCTCCTGGTGAGCCTCTCCACGTGAACCGCCCCCCCCACTTTCTCCACATAGGCTGTCAACGAGGTGGCTTTGGGCTTTCCCAACGTCATGATCCTGCCTCTAGGTAAGTGCTGGGGCGGGAAGGGGATGAAGCTTCTTAGGATTTAATTGCGACCGTGGGTGGCTCCAGGAAATGCCACCAAGCAGGCGGATCCCTCGGTTTGGCTTACCTCAACCAGGTCAGTGATGGGACCAGGAGGATGCTCAGTGACTGGGAGCTGCCTCCTGCCATGTCCTACAGCATCTTGCCAGAGTCGTGGGCACCAGCCTGTCTCCAAGCCCTCCTGTCCCCTTGCAGATGTGACAGACCCCAACAGCATCAAGGCAGCAGTCGGGAAGGTGCAGGAGCAGGTGGGAAGTGCTGGCCTAAACCTCCTGATTAACAACATCAGCACCACGCGCCGCAGCACCTTGGCCACCGAGACAGCAGAGAACATGAGCCTCGTCTACGCCACCAACACCATTGGGCCACTGCAGACAAGCCAGGTGAGGACACGGGCAATCCCCGCCCCAAACACTGGGAATAGGGAGGAAGAAGATGGTGATGTCTGAGATCCCATCCCCTGCAGGCCTTCCTGCCCCTGCTGAAGGAGGCAGCTGAGGCTGAAGGGCAGCACAAGATGAGCTGCAGCAGAGCTGCCATCATCAACATCTCCAGCATCCTGGGCTCCATTGAGGTTGCGGAAGCTTGGGAGGAGAGGCAGGACATCTGCTACCGCTGCAGCAAGGTACCACCACCGGGAGGATGGGGAGGAATTTGGGGGTCACCTCCTGTGGGATTACCCCCACCACTGGCCGTGGCATTGCCAGATCATGACGATAAGGGGAGGAATTTGTCCTCCCAGGCTGCTCTGAACATGCTCACCAAGTGCCTGGCCCTGGAGTATGGGAGCAGCGGGATCCTCTGCGTGTCTGTGGACCCTGGACGTGTGACACCTCCCTTGGAACAGGGGATGGTGAGTGACGGGAGGTGCATGGCCATCCTAGCTCAGCAAGGTCTCACAGGCGTACATTCCTGGGGGCATTCCTTCCCAGGAGCATACCTTCCCAAGACAATCCCTTCTCAGGGTCAACCCTTCCCACAAACATCTCTTCTCAGGGTCATCCCTTTCCAAGGACATCCTTTCCCTGGGGCATCCCTTCCCAAAGTCATCCCTTCCCGGAAGCATTCCTTCCCACAAACATCCCTTCCCATGGGCACCCCTTGCTGGGACATTTCTTCCCATGGACATCCTTTCCCATGAACATCCTTTCCTGGAGCATCCCTTACCATGGACATCCCTTCCCTGGGGGATGCCTGTGCAGTCCTTTGGTCCCAGGGTGGCTGCGCCACCACAGCAAAGGGGCAATTCCAGGCTATCCTCGAAAACCATCCAATTTCTTCCGTTTTTTATTTCCTTTCCCMTCCCAATGGTGTGTCAGCAGAGGGCACCCCGGCCCCACACTTGGCTGTCCCTTACCCTGCTCTGGCTGACAAACGAGTCACTTTTTAATTAGGAACCAAAAATTAACCTTCATACTTGTAGCAGCCAAATTAGGGACAATCGATTTGTGCAAAGCTGCATCCCGTGGCTGCTGGTAGAGCACCTCCAGCTTCTTCCAAACTATCCCATCTGGAGCTGGCATCCCACCACGCCATGGGATGGGAATGGGGGTATTGGGATGGAGAATCTTGGCTCACATTTTCCTCCGCCCTTGGGTGTGGCAGGGCCCAGTGACGATGGAGGAGAGCGTGCAGGGCGTCCTGCGGCTGCTGGCCCAGCTCTCGGCCACCAGCAACGGCACCTTCTGGGACTGGAGAGGACAGAGGCTGCCCTGGTGAGAGCRGTGCCTGCCTGCTGAGCTTAATTAATTAATTAAAGTGAAGGAATTGCCATTTCCAGGCTCACTCTGGTTCTTTGGGGGGAGAACAGGGATGYCCGGGTTGGGAGCTGAGAGCTGGGTTCACCATGCCCCTTGCCCAGGTTGTTGAGTTGGGCCAGGGAGGCAGAGGGAAGGATACTCCAAGTGTGGTCCTGAATCCAGGACATCCCCTGGGGCCAAGGGAACCCCCTCACCATCCTCACTCCAGGACCATATGCCATACTGCTTGGTGGCCTGGGGACATCCCAGACAGCCCCCAAATTGCGGCCATGGGGCAGACTCAGGACAGCACAGCTCTTGTCCCAAAACCAGCCAACCTTTCCATGCCCACCCCAAGGAGGCTGCCAGACTTTTTCTTTCTGGTTCAAGGTCAGAAAAGGTTCTTCCTCTTCCAGCAACTCGGAGTTTCACAGCAGGAGATCTCCCAAATCCCAGCACATCCCTAAGATGTCTTTTGGGAGCTGGGTGTGTCATCCTGGGCTGACCCTCCCTGCATCCATCCCTCATGGTACACCAGGAGATATTGCAAACAGGCTCCCATTCCCCATCCTGAGAGTGCATTCCTGTAGAGGTTCTCAGCTGACATTTTTGAAGCCATTCCTAGAAAGAAGGATCGGAAGAAAATGTCACAATATCTCAAGTGGGCTGGACACGCARGGTTGTGGCAAGTCCATTGCTGCAGGGATGCTCTGGGAAGCTTGGCAGGGGTCATTTTGCTAGGACAGCTTCAGTTTTCCCAAGGTGAAGGATGGTCAAGGATCCTTCCCATGCTTGACACGATGGAGCAGGAGATTGGGACTCAGCCCCGAGGACTGAAGCAACCTCAAGTGGGTTCCTGGACCACACAGAGGCTTCTTGTTAAAGCCAACAGGGATGGGAGAGGGGGTCTCTCTAGTCAAAGCTCTTTATGAAGCAGTGGATCATCGCTGGTGGGTATTACATGAGTTCTGCGTGGGCTTTATATAAACAGGAACCATCGCTAGGCATGAAGGCAGGAAAAGGAGGAGGAGGTGGAGGAGGAAGAGGAAGACGTTGCCTCCACTCATGCTGCAGTGCCCATAGACTCATAAGCCTAAGCAGCCCTCAGCCAGGAATACACCAATTAAGGTTTCTAATAGTTGATGAAGGTAATTAACTACACTGTAAAGGGGAGAGGCAGCCAGGCAGCCCCAGTCCCTCCGGYGTGCCGCCCGCACTGCGCCGCCAAGCACAACAAACAAATCCAGATGTTTTCTTGCCGGGGAAGCAGCCGGGGCTGATGGAGGCGGCTTGGCAGGGRTCCCTATATCGGGGTGAGTCTCTCCTCCACAGCAGTGAGGGAGGGGGCTGACACCCCAAAAGAGGAGGCAGTGGAGGCAGTGGGATTCTCTTTGCTGGTCCTTTATTTTAGGTAAGGCTGGAGGCTCCCGGGACCCAGTCGGAAGCTGTTCTGCAATGCTAGAGAATTAACTGGGTTTTTAATGAAAGCTGAGGAAAAAAAATACAAATTGAAAGGAACAGGGTGATGGCCTCACCTGCTTTGTGGGCAGGGAGTGCAGCATGTCCCCCCAACAGCCCTCCCCAATGTGGGGGGCTGTGTCCAACCCGACACCCATGCAGAAGGCRCCAAACACTTCGGATGGGCAAGATCCCACAGTCCTAGAAGTGGTGGTGTTTGGTCCCAGAAGACGTGGCATTTGTCCCACATTTGCATCTTCCTTGGGAAGCCCCCCACGGGGCTCTGCTGGGAGGAGCAGAGCAGAGGCAGCATCCAAGGCTCCAGGGCAAGGAGGTGTCGAGTGAGGGGTCTTCTGCAGCGTTAGGTGGACTCCCACCGACCTGAACAGAGGGAACAGGTGTCATCGTGTGGGACAGGGCCCCGCTGTGTGGCACCTGCGTTCCCCAGGGTCGGTTCTCCCACCCTGATCCCCAACTCACAGGGCACCCCGTAGAGCATCCGCATGACCTTGAGGCAGTTGTCGAGCAGTGCCTTGGGGCGCACAGCCTTGCTCCGGCTCTCAGCGCCCGCGCTGTGGATCTGCTTCACCAGGTCGGCCACCACTGCCTCCACATCTGTCTGCAGGGACAGTTCACCAGGATGTCACCAAGGTCCCGCAAGGGACAACGGGGTGCAAAAGAATACAGCTACTGCATTGGCCGGGAATCGAACCCGGGCCTCCCGCGTGGCAGGCGAGAATTCTACCACTGAACCACCAATGCCAGATGTGCACCGAATCCCAGCCCTCCCCCACGCTCCCAAAACCAGCGGGCTGGGAGCAGCAGGGACAGGCACTCACAGCTCTCAACACCTCCACAGAGCACCMCAACACGCAGCTCTGAGACTGCAGCTCCAGCACATGGGAACGCCTCTTCCCGCTGCGTCACATCACCCACAGCAAGGAGGGGGTGTCGTTAGCCTGCAGAGTTAACACGCTGATGAGACAACCCAACAAAATTCACTCTCTCCACAGAGGGGCTGCAGAACCTGACCTGTGGCACAGGACAACCCAGCCACACTTTGAGTTCACATTGACGACCCAGCTGTGACAGACTACCCACATCCAGTGCACAAACACAGGTGTGTCTTGGATGTGGCAGCATGTCTCAGCCCCATGAAGCCCCTGGGCCAGAGATCCTCACTGCCACAGAACCAAAGACCCTTGTCATTGCCACCTAACTAGGGACCCCCACAGTCACTGAGCCATGGACAGTCACAGCCCATGAGCCAGGGCCCCTCTCTCCCATCAAGCCCCGCCGGGAGTCACTAAGGTGCCCTGACTTTGTTGCACCGAAGATGACAACCGCAGCAACCCCACAGGGGGACATATATGCCGGTGGGTGTGCAATCCCTCCAGGCATCCCGGGCAGTTCCCACGTTTCCCCCAGAGATACCGGGGTGCAAAAACTCACAACTCTTGCATTGGCCGGGAATCGAACCCGGGCCTCCCGCGTGGCAGGCGAGAATTCTACCACTGAACCACCAATGCCAGATGTGCAGTGCTTCCTGGCACTGCCCCACCCTCCCAAGCCCAGCAGAGTGGGTCCAGCAGGGACAGGCACTCTTGGCTGTGAACACACCACGCACAGACAGATACAGAGAGGGGATGCCAACACACAGCTGTGATACCGGGGCTCCAGCCCATAGAAGCACCTCTTCTGCTGCCTCACATATCACCAGTGAGGAGAGGTTGTCATTAGCCTTCCAGAGTTAACATTCTGATGAGACAACTGAGCGAAGCTTGCTATCTCTGCAGAGAGGCTGCAGAACCCGACCCACAGCACAGGACAACCCAGCCACACACTTCGGGTTCACACTGACCCAGCTGTGGCACAGCACCTCTACTCAGCACCCAAGCACCTCCACCTTGGGGTGCAGCAGCACAGCAGCACCTCTCACCCGCAAACAACCAAGCCATGGCTGCATAGAGCCCAAGTCAGGTGGAGGGGCTGGGGGCTATGGAGGTGAAAGGCAGGACATGGGGCTGCACTGACCAGGAACCAAGCAAACCCGGGCTCTTGGGGAGGGAGAATGAAAACTGTCTCAGTGAGCCACCCATGCCAGATATGGGGCTGCCCCCTGTCTCTGTGTCCTGGGCACCCTTGACAGGGACCTGCCTCTCCCACTGCTTCTAAGGCAGGGACGCTCACTGCCACCGACACAGCACCCCTCACTGAGCCAGTGTCCCTCCCTGCCACCCAGCCGAGATGCTGTCACCAAACCATCTCCTCTTACTGCTCCCCGGTGCCACCAAGCCGGGGGTACTCGGTGCATGAAGAGCTGCTGTCGCCACCCTCGGAGCCTGAGCACCCACACAAACAACATAGTGTCGGATCCGAGAGGACAGCGATGCCCGAGGGAGCACCCACGGGAGCACCTCTGCGCAGCTTCACGGGCACCCTGGCAGCCCCCGCGGGACAGCGGGGTGCAAAAGAATACAGCTACTGCATTGGCCGGGAATCGAACCCGGGCCTCCCGCGTGGCAGGCGAGAATTCTACCACTGAACCACCAATGCCAGATGTGCACCGAATCCCAGCCCTCCCCCACGCTCCCAAAACCAGCGGGCTGGGAGCAGCAGGGACAGGCACTCACAGCTCTCAACACCCCCACAGAGCACCCCAACAGGCAGCTCTGAAACCGCAGCTCCAGCACATGGGAACGCCTCTTCCCGCTGCCTCACATCACCTACAGCAAGGAGGGGGTGTCGTTAGCCTGCAGTTAACACGCTGATGAGACAACCCAACAAAATTCACTCTCTCCACAGAGGGGCTGCAGAACCTGACCCAGGACAACCCGGCCACACTTCGAGCTCACATTCGTGACGCAGCTGTGACAGGGCACCCACATCCAGCACCCAAACGCAGCTTCCTCAGAGTTCAGCCCCTCCATCGAGGTAGCACAGACTTGGACGGAGAGGCAGGATAGTCATCGGGAAAACAGGGATGAATTCGRGGACACCTTGTGCCTGATACCCCGCAACCGCCGGCCGTGGCAGTGCCACCCCGTGACGGAGGAAGGAGGGGTGACAGTCTCGTTCTCCTCTCCCTATCTCTGCTGGTCCCCCAAGGGCGAGAGGTTGCAGGCAAGAAAACGACAGCTGTTGCATTGGCCGGGAATCGAACCCGGGCCTCCCGCGTGGCAGGCGAGAATTCTACCACTGAACCACCAATGCCAGATGTGCAACGTCCCCAGGTACTACCCCACGGCCCCGCACCCCGCTCCCAGCTTCAGCCCTTGCACCCTGTCTCTGTTGGTCCTCCCACAGGACCCCCACGCAGGGAGGGCGCCCATGCCTGCATGCCCGTGCTGTCCCTCCCGGGTGTCACGGCTGTGCGTGCGTGCCCTCCCAGCACACGTGTGCGTGACGTGCGGCTGGGCCGGGGCGTCGGGGGGGCCGGAGGATCCTCACCTGCCGGTACTTGCTGTACTCCTCGCCCAGGGCATCGAAGAGCTGGCACAGTTCCTGGGTGTACTTCCAGGATGGGTGCTTCTCTGGCAGCACCTCCCGGATCCGCAGCACTGCCTGGGAGCTGACATGGAACCAGAGGTACCGCAGTGCTGCCTCCGACACTGTCCCATTGCGCTAAAGGGCAAGACGGTGCCCCAGGTGAGACCCACACAGCCCCCGTGGGTCCCTGGACGTTCCCACCACGGGGCTGTCCCCTGCCACCGTCTTACCAGGCGGGTGATGTTGGATGGCCTCAGTACCTCTTCATACTGGACTTGGACTGTGTAGTCAATGGGAAAGTAATGTTTCTGGAAAGGTGGAGAAGAGCACAGGAGCTGGCAGGCAGCAAAGTGACAGGGACATCCCTGCCAGCCTTGGCATGACACCGGGAGCGGTGCAAAAGCCTTTTAATGTGGTCAGCCCTCACCAGAGGCAGCTCTGGGCACCATTTGGCTGAAGTTTTCCCTGGCAAAAAATGCAGCACCCAGCACCCGCCCAGTGTACAACAGTGGGTGCTGCCCTCCCGTGTCCCCCCTGGAGCAACCCGGGGCCCTGCAATGCTGCATGTTCCCCACCTCCCAAAGCTGGGGTTACCATGTACTGCAGGCGCATCTCGTACTGCAGCTTGTCCTGGAGCAGGCGGGTGAGCTCGCATTCGCCCGGTGCTGCGGCCTCCAGCCCCAGCACAGCCAGGACACCTGGGCAGCCAAAGCCAATGGCGTCAGCCCACTCAGGGACACCCACTGGGGTGACCCCTGAGGCCATTCCCCCTGTCCCCCAGCTGTACTCACATAGAACAGCAGCGTAGCCCTGCTGCATGTTGAGGGTGGCCATCAGTGGAGCCCCAGGCTGTGCCTACATGGCTGGGACTCACCGGGAGCCTCCAGGGCAGCGGCGTGGATGGTGTGGGGACCAGGGACAGGTGTAGGCTCCAGGCACTGGGCTGCTCTCCGGTAGCCCCGGGCAGTTGTTCCCTGCCATGGATGGGGGGTTAGTCCCCCTTCCTGGCAGTTCCCACTGGCTTCTCCTCTCCAACTGCTGGCAGGGAGGCAGCAGGTCCCGGGGCCGTCACAGGGTGCTGGCAGGGATGTGTTCACGGGGGTGCAGGACCCCTCCCGGACTGCAAGAGGGGATCTGGGGGAAGAGAGCCCCGGCTGCAGCCGCAGGGCAGGTGGGCGCCCAGGCTGCGGCCCCCAGGTAGGGCACCAGCTCCGAGCCCCAGGGGCTGTGGGGAAGGCACAGCCCCGCGTGAGTCTCGGGTGGCCAAAGGGCTGTGGGTGGCCGTTGAGCCGTGTGTGCCTGTGTCCCGTTTGGGGCAGGGCTACCAGGGCTTCCCTGATGACAGCCTCAGGGGATTTCCAAGGAAGGAGGGGGCTCAACCCAGCCCCGTTATCCCAGCAGTGAGTTAGTCCAGTCTCAGCCGAGGAAGGCTGGGGAACGGGGCCGGTGAAGTGGCCAAGCTACCGCACATAGGGGTCTCGTGTCCCTACACCCCTGTGAAGGGGGCTGTGCTATGTCCCCACGCTGTGGCAGGAGACCATAGCATGTCCTTGTGCCACATCCTTCACAGCGTGTCCCCTTGCAAAGGGGGGTGTGTTGTGCCCCCGCAGGGTTCATGCCATGTCCCAGCACAGAAGGGGCCCCATCCGCGTGCCCACACCACGTCCCGGTGCCAGGGGGGCCCCGCTGTGTCCCCACGCGATGCCATGTCCCGGGGGAAAGCAGCCGTGCCGTGTACCATGCCGTGCCCCCACGCAAATGCGCCGTGCAGTGTCCCCACGCGAAGGGGTGCCACCCACATCCCCAGTGAAGCGACCTGTGTGCCATGTCCCCGCGACATGTCCCCACACAAACGCGGCCGGGCGCGGGGTGCGTGCGCGTGTCCCGTCCCCACGCGGGGCCGCGGCTGCCCGGCCGCCCCCGCGCCCCCCGCGCGAGGCTCCGCGGACCCACCTGGCGCGGCGCGCGGGGCCGCGGGCGCGGGACGCGTCCACCCGCGGGCGGCGGCGGCGGCGGGGCCGTGCCCGCGCTTCCCGGGAGGCGGGCGGGGGGCGGCGGCGCGGGAGCGGGCGGGGCGGCGGCCGGGGGCCGGGCGGGGAGCGGGGAGCGGGGACCGAGCGACCGCCCCGCACGGCCAGGGGAGCGTCCGGCCCTGCCCCGCCGCGGGTGCTCGGCTGCCCCAGCCGGGTGTGTGTCCCCAGGGTACGCAGGTAGCCCGGCTGGGTGTCCCCAGGGTGCTTGGCTAACCCTCGTGGGTACCTCCCTGCTTATCGGGGTGCTTTGCTGCTCCAGCTGGGTGGCCCCAGGGTGCTCAGCTAACCTTCGTGGGTACCTCCCTGTTCCTCAGAGTGCTTTGCTGTTCCAGCCAGGCGTCCGGGGATGCTCAGCTCACCTAGAAAGGTGTCCCCAAGGTGCTCAGCTTATCCAACTGAGCCACCCTCGGGTGCTTGGCTCACGCTCCTGCATCCTTCCCTGCTCCTTGGGGTGCTTCGCTGCCCCAGCCAGGCGCCCCTTGGGTGCTGGTCTAACTATGGTCCACGCCTCTTCCACTCCTCAGGGTGCTGGGCCATCCCTGCAGGGTGCACTCCCACCCCGGTCGGGTGCCCACGACCCCTGGGGTGCCCAGCTGACCACTCTGCACAGCCCTAGGCTCCCTGGGGTGCTCTGGTCTGCCAGCATTGGCACACCCAGGGCGCTGGGCTCTCCTGGCATGCGCCCGTGGGAGGGCTGCGCTGCAGCCCAGAGCTCAGACAGGCTAAGGTACCCTTGACTGGCTCAGGCCAGCAGGACTCTGCTCCCTCTGGCCCAAGCCCATGTCATCCTCTCAGGACACTTCAGGGCTGAGCTCCTGCCAGAAGCAGGGGACAAGGGACATGGGATATTGTCCTCCCACCCACCACACTGAAGAGCCCCTTGGAAGAGCCACTGTGTCTGTGCTCAGGGCTGCTGAGCATCCAAAGGGTCAGCAAGAGAAATCGGCTATCAAAGAGTGGGTCAGTGCTCCTAGGGAAACGCGTGGGAAGGAATGCACTTCTGCCTGTGAGAGCGCACTGGGATTCCCCTGGCACGGAGTCAGGGCCACTGCCGTGCTCCTGCCAAGCTTCCCTCGGTCTTGGCCAGTCTTGGGCACGGCCCTTGCCTCCCTCCCAGCACGCGGCTGGGGGCAAGATGCTCAGCTCTAAGCAGGGAAGGAGCTGGTCCAGCTCCTCACTCAGGTGTCCGCAGGGATTTTGCCCGCAGCTGCCGCAGTCGTTGGAGGAAGCCATTTAATAGCATTCCCTGCCCACGTAGTCATCAGCTTGGCAGCCGGGATGGGGCGAGGAAGTGAAGGGAAAGTGCGGAACGCCGCAGCGCGGCCGTGGGGGCCATTTGCCCTCCTTGGCCGCCCCGGGCTGAGCTCAAGGCAAACCACTCCCGGTGCACAGCCCCGGGCACTCTGCCCCCACACGGCAGCAGGACCCGGGCCCCTGGGCCTGGAGGGGGGAACTCTTGCTGAGAGAAACGCTCCTTGTCCCAGGGAAGCGTGTCTGGGGGCTGAGCCAGCTCCTCACACCCCACCAGCTCCTCGTAGCTGGGAGTGGGTCCCTTTCAGGCTTTGCCTTGCACTGGAGGCAGGTTATTCACCAGGCCCAGCCAAGGAAGTAAAACCTTGTGCTTGGAACGATTTTGGCAACATCCAAAGACCCCCCTCCCCTGCTTTGCTTTCACTTTCACCATGACAAACGCCAAGTGTCCCTGGAGCTCTGCTAGAAGCGCCCTCTGATCCAGAGCATCACACCCCCCAGGAGGACAAAGGACAGGGAGCAGTAGGTGAGCACCCTAAGCCCAGGGCAAGCCAGAAGCTGGACCCCACGAAGCTCAGCTCCCCTTCGCCCCTCCCGAAGCTCAGCTCCCCTTCGCCCCTCCCCTGATGCAGCCGCCCCCACACAGGCCGAGGAATGGAGCACAAAGCCCTTTGCTCCCCCGGCAGGGCATGGGTGGGGTTCCAGGTGCCATGTCAGAGCCAAAGGGTGCAGCCCTGGGTTAAGCCCCTGCCAACGCAGGCCTGTGAGGATTGGCCAAGGCAGGAGGGGAGAGGAGGGTGCAAAGGACAGGGCAGGAGGGTGCGTTTGCCCTCACCCCACGCAGCACATGCACCGAACAATGTGGAAGCTGTTCAAAGGGAGCACAGGCACCAGGGCCAGGGACCACCCATCTCTCCACGTCCCAGACRGGGAGCAGCATCCTTATCAGGATGTCACAGGCTCTCAGCTCCACTGGTAGAAGCAGGGAGCAACCCAGCAGAAGCAGGAAGCACCTGCTGTGTGGGTGCACTCGGGCTGGGAGCCTCCACAGCCATCTAGAAAGCCACTGGGACAAGGACCTTTCCTCAGCCCTCCTCGCAGCCAGCTGCTCCTTCCAAAGCTGCCACTGCTTTACTGGGCAACATAGCAGCCCTGAGGTGCAGCCATGCTTTGGAAGGGCTGGAGAAATTACTCTTCCCTCTCTCCATATCCTGCTTTGTATGTGTCCCAGGGCAGAGCAAGCAGCAGGAGACCAGCTCCAGGCAGGGCAAGGGGGCAGTGAGGGGCCTGCAGGAGCACAGGGGCTCAGGGTGTGCACATTTCTGTATTCCTCCTTCCCTCCTGGCTCCTGCCAGGTCAGCAGCAGCTGCCATGAAGAAGAGCCCCAGCGCCAGGGTAGTGAAAAAACAGGCTTTTATTCTTCATGTGCTGCTCACAGTCACAGCTTGGAGAAACTCTCTTGCCAAAGTTATTATGAAACAAATCAAGTCCCAGACTCAGACCTCGCTCTTCCCCACCCCCAAGAGAGTCAACATTATACAAAACTCTATTTACAGGGAAAACAGTCAGAAATGGTGAGTCCAAAAAACCCCCTTGCAATTCAGAAGACAACTTTCAAGACGAGTGTGACAGTTACACCCTCCACACAGCCAGGCTTCCCATCAGCTGCTCCCTGGGCTAGTGGAAGCCCAGAGCAGCTCACCATTGGCTACAAAGAGGAGCCTGGTAATCCGGGATCATGCCACAGCTCTTTCCTTTTCTTTCCTAAAACGCTGGGAAATCACAAACCCCACTTGACCCAACAAAGACTCAGCTGGATCTGCCCTACAGGACTCTCAGCAAGACACCCTGGGACTCCCCCATCCGAAAGAGAGGACAAGGAGATGGGGCTGCGGGTCAGCTGGCATCCTGCCTTGGGCACTTCCCAAGACAGAACTGCTCTGGCCAGAAGCCAGAATGTCAGGAGCCTTCACATACCTTCACACAGGCAGCAGGATGTGTTGGGAGACCTAATAGTTGATACTGTATTTACTGGAGTCACATTACTTTGAAACATAAACCAAGAGGACCAAACCAATATTTGAAAAGGGGGGAAAAAAAGCACGCATTCCTCCTCCCAACGGTGCCTGGAAGAGCATCCAGAGGAGCCGCGAGCTGTTCTGTCCCTGCCAGCTGCTGCTCAGAAAGCGTAGCGTGTGCGGATGTCTTCCAGCTTCTTGGACACCTCGGGCGGGGTCCGGTCCAGCTCCTCAGCCACATTCTTCTGTTTGTTAGGCTCCATGGAGTTGAACTGCTCACACAGGTCCCCATCAATCACGTTCTGGAGGGGCAAGGAAGAGAGCACTGAATCGACACCACTCAGAGGCACTGAACCCTGCCTAAATGGGGAAAAATGGCCACAAACAGTTTGTTCCCAGGAGTTTCTTAATCCTGTCCTGGAAACAAGACCATGCTCAGTGACCTCACCTCCTCAATAGCAGCAGTTAGCATCACATTAATTACTGGCCAGCTTGATTAATGAAAGAGAAACCCAAAAGGCCTGGGTGCAGCTGAAGGATCACACAAGGGAAAGGAAGAGGGATCCGCTTGGGTCCGAGCCCTGCCCTGGGAAGGGTGGGAGCGATGACAAAGGCAGCCTCAGTCAAATGGGAGCTCTCTTTGAGGCTGTGTATGCTGCAAATCAGCCGCAAGCTCCTTGAGAACACCACCACCCTCTGCACGTGGAGAGCTTTGGTTGCTGGGACAGTGTTCTGACTCTACACACATAACTCTGGTAGTAGCTACCACCAGATCCTTCTGATCATAGCATTTAGCAGCTCACAGCTTCTAACAGTTCCTCAAAAGCAAAAAAAGGCAGGAACAGCTGTTTCTTAGGACGTTTTCCTTTCCAATGGTGGTGGAAAAAACATAACCCAGGGCAGCACTCAGCTTGACCCAGCCACACCAATAGCTACGTAATGCTGCTTCTCCTGGTGGAAAATGGAGATGCTATGGTAAGTGGAGCTACAGTACCTCTGGGCTTGGGCCTTAGGACCAACCATCAGGAGGCTCATTACAAGAATTAAGAAACCAAAACAGACATGTATTAAGTGCTAAGTACTATTCTCCTTACAGAATGCTGCTCAAGAGCCAACTGCCACAGGCACTACGTGAGCCACTACTGACACTGCCCCAGTCTGCCCCACTGAACAGCAACCTCGCCTTGTTGAAGACAACAACCTTGCCTTGCTTCTGCAAGCCCCAAGGCAGCTCTGTGTCCCAGAGCAATTCTCTGCACCCCCATGACCAGCTGATCCCATGTGCTCAGGCCTACCTTCACTGGGAAGTAGTAGGAGCGGAAACTGAGATGGTCTCGTCCACAGAGAGGAGGGTGCTCAGACCGTAAGTGCATTTCCACATGCTGGAAGAAGTCGTGATCCTGGGGAGATTAAGGATTGATAAGAGAACAGTTTGGTACACATCAGTGCTGCTGGAAAGGCAAGACAACACCCATCAGAAGGTGCTCCTGCACTGGCTGAAACACTGCCAATTACATGGCCATTTGGGGTTGGATGAGATGATCTTTCATGTCCCTTCCAATCCAAACCATTCTGTGGTTCTGCAATTACCAGGCTCTGCTAGAGGAGCCCTGCACATGGCAGCCAAGGTCACAGCTACCCCCTCACCACTTCCACCTGGAAAGCACCCAGAGCAGAGCTAAGCAGTCACCCTGGTCAGGATCAGCCTCCGAGGAACTGAGGCATAGAGCAGCTGTGCAGCACGGAGCTGCAGCTCCACCAGGGAATGTTTTGGCATCCACAGCCCCAAGAGGCCACAGCAAATGGAGAACAGAAGAGTACCATCTTCATGACTTGAAACAACACTGCCTGATCAACAGTCTACAGACTACACAAAGCATGCCAAAGGACTCCTCCTCAGACACTGAACCACCCAAGAGCTCCTCGAAAACACAAACAGATTTAGAACAGCAGTGCAATAAGGAAAGATCTCAACTCTTTATAAAAACAATGCAGGAGTCAAACTCCTTTCTCTTCCCCTCTGCATCGGAGCCACAGGCTCTCCTGCAGCTCAGGTTTTCAGGCACTGTGGAACCCTGGAGTTACTCTCAGGGGGTGCAGCACATTAATATATTGGCTGGGGATGAGTGCACAAAAAGCAGCAAGACTGCAGCCTGATGCCTGGGCTTGTTTACCTCATGGGAAGTAAAAGGGACCAAGATTCCTATCCCCCCTGATAAGGTGGTATAGACAAGAGATTCAGAGCCTCCTGGGATCAGTGTGGTCTTCTGCAAGGAAAGCACAGTCTCTCCCACGTGATAATTCATAATCACTTCAGCCTGAAAGACAAGCACAGAAGCATGTTTTTTCTTCAGCTTATACAAAAGCATCAAAGGGCTTGAGAGGAAAGCAGAATAAATTCAGCCAACTGAATGTTCTGAAATGCCTTTCTAGAGAGGAAGTGCCTTCCACCTGTGACCAGATGGCAAAACTCAGCTGGACAAACGGATGCAAGCAATGAGAGAAAGCAGCAAAAGAAAATGAGCTGTTTCTATCAAACACCACCAAACAGGCTTCAGCTGTGATTTCAGAAATTTGGCTTGCAGCAACAGTGAAAACAGATCACCCACAGCACAGCAGATTGTGTAGGAGCAGAACTGCAAATATATCTCCTGGACAACATTGCAAAGGCCTTCACAGAAAAGCAGTGCATCCTTTTCCTACAATAACCATGTGTTTCCCATGAAGCATTACCTTCTGCGATGCTCCATTAAGCAGGCCTCTGTCCCAGAGAGCTTTGTTGCCTGTGGGATCCTCATCTACCTCATCATTGGTGTTGGGAGGCAATCTCACCTGTGTTGAAAGAGGAAAAAAGATTAACAAGCTGCAGAGAAGCAGCACACTATCTCTGGAGAATCCTTGTGCTGTCTGAAAGGCTGCTTTTGTGGACTCTGCAAGCATCACTACACTTACAGCAGAATCATCCAGTTGCCCCTCCAACACAGCCTCTACATGTATGACAACTGTGGTATCAAGACCAATAGCTCATCCCTCAGAAATATGGGCAGGGCCTCACAACCAGCCTCTGCCTGGCCTGCCACCTGCAGATCACCCTGGGAGGTATGGTCAAACTGATCTGAAGGTGGTTTCCACTAAGGAAACAGTTTGATGGATGTGGGGCAGGAAAACTGAAGAAGACTGATGTGTGTGTTTTGGCCTAACCCTGCTAGCACAGCATCTGACACTTGCTGAACTCTGCACTCCAAAGCACCCGAGCACACTTCAGAAAGACATCAAAGCTCTGCCAGAAAAACCATCTATTCTTTCCTCCTCCCTTGCTGAAATTCAGCCAAGTGGGGAAGTGTTGGCTGACAAAGCCAACTTTGGAGAGGAAGTGACAGAGAAAGCTCAATGCCAGCGATGAGGCTTAGTCAGAAAGAGTGATAACCCTGACTCAAGTTCTCATGGGCCCTTTCATAGTCACAAGCTTCAAGACTTATTCACAGTAAGTTTTGAGGCAATATAAACACAAATTACTGGATACTTCAGAAATATGTTTACGACCTGCTGATGCTTAAACTTATTTGCTGCATTTAACAAACCGATAAACTGCAGCCCACTATGATGACAGACAGTTACCCCCACAAAAACAAGTCAATGGTACAGGGCGTTGTCTCCAGCTAAGGACAGATTCTCATTCTTTTAAGATAAATCATGGATGTTTTAAGGGAAAACATGTCCAAAAAACCCCGACTTCAGCGAGGCACACTCACCACACAGATGTTACCAAACTTGTCTGCTCCAGCCACAGTGTCGTAATCCAGGAGCGTTGCTGTAGTGACCCACCGGGGGTAAGTGTCATCAGCAAAGATAATGAGCTGGTTCTCATTCCTTTTGTAACGCACCCAGATGAAACTCTCCTGGACATCTGAAACAATCACTCTGTGCCCAATGGTTTGGATTCCACAGATGTAGTTGGCAATGTGCTTGTGAGAGACAAAGGACAAAACCCAAGTGCTTCAAACAGGGAAGCCCATTAACTCCTTCCTATTTCAGCTGAAATGCTACTTCCGCCTGTGAACTATAACTCCCCGTTTCCCATCATTTTCTCCAGAACTACCTCTCATTTCTGCCATACTACAGTCCCACTCCACATACACTACCAATACAGTGCAACCTAACATGCACCACGTGTCATTCACAGCCTGCAGGTGGCAGGTGGCCTATGATTGGAGATACCAGGGCATCCCTGCAAGCAGGCCTTGCTTTCATGTCCCCTCACTACATGGTCATGAAAGGCCCAAGGAGGAAAGCTTCAATTTTTCATGTGAGTCACGTTTTAGGAGAAAAAAAAAACCAAAACCCCGTAACAAAACCACGCAACACAAAAAAACTTTCCCCTAGAAGTTCCCAGTCTGTCTGTGAGCTTGCTGGAGTTCTTTGTGCAGTAATGAGCTGCTGGCACAGGTTCTGCAGCTTGCACGAGAGAGGGAGGAGCAGGCAATTAAGAGTTAGAAAATCATGCTCAGCAGTTTCTTTTCCTAAAGTACCAGAGATGCTCAGCAAGAAGGACCATCTACTTCAGGGAGAAAATCCCCTTTTCAACATTACGGGGATCTGATGAGGTGGTCATATGCACCCTCCAGCTTCTTCCCCCATCTGCTCATCAACCAAACCAAGGAAACATATCCAGCAATTGTTTTCTATCTGGGCAAGACCTCTCACATTTGTAGCAGGTGGCCAAAGAACAGTCCGCACAGACTCCTGCACACGGACAATAACGGCCTGCATTGAGCTGGGACAAAAAGGAACTTGCAACACTAGTGTCAGAATGGTAATAGGAAAAGGGTGTGTGCATGGGGTGCAGAGGGGCAGCACAACAGCCCAATCTAGTCCAGCACTACTTTGGATGGATGCACCCAGAAAGGCAAACACACAGCTCTGATGACCAAGTAAAAAGACACACTTGGGCTGGAGTAGCAGCTAAACCCCTTGTTTCACTCCTGCTGCAAAGTATCGCTTGTTTCAAATTGATGGCTCAGGTCAGGAAGAGAAGCCAGTACCTTGTTCTCACATTTCCGAAGCAGTTTCTTCTTGCCCAGGTCATACACACGCAGAAGCTTTCCAACTCCAATTAAGACTCGGCCTTGGAATGGAGCAATGGCTGCAGGGACCTCCTCCACAGGGGTCTAGAGAGGGAAGAGGAAGACTCTGAAATCCTCATTAACAGAGCTAACTTTACATCAAGCCTCAGAATAGATTCAGCTAATGGTATGGTTGAAGTTCACTAGCTTGTACCAAGACTTTCAATGCAAATGGCTAATCATAATCTTTTTCTACAGGAGAGGCAAAAGGTCAGTCCTTTGCAGGCTTTTCAACAGCAGCAGATGCCACACATGGAGCTAAGAGAGCTCTGGGTACTCACAACACACTGCTGGCAGTGCACCTTAACTGAAGCATAGGACTGCCATAAGAACCCCACACTGAGCAGGCAGCAAAAGAAGACAAGGGTCTTGTTGCCTCAGTTCTTAGTTTTTGTTTATATCCAACAGAAGAACTTTAGACTTTGTCTAAATCTACCCAGACTGCCTGTTTTTAAAGCAAGGCATGAATGTAGTTCAGGCATCTGCCACAGACACCCTGATACTGCCACCAAAGTAATTGCCAAATCTGAACAACTACAGTGTGCCCACGATTTCAGTAACTCAGACAGGGCTGAAAAATCTCCCACCACTAATCAATCTAAAATGATCAGCCACAGCAGAGAAGGGGAACATGTAGAGGGCTTCCAGTTACAGCATTCCTAGCTTGGCTGCACTGTCTATTTCACAACTTCATCTCTGTCAGCTTCCCAGTGGGTGTTCAGTGGCACCAGAAAAGACCCTGGTCCAGGACAGAACCCACTCACTGCATCAGGACTGTAGGAAGTGAGTAAGCCACAACATTCCTTTCCATGTGTTCATCTGCTCAAATCTCAGCCATGCTGGAAGCACATGGGAAGAACAGTAATTTTTCTGTTGAAACCTTCGCTAAAGCCCCTGAGGACCTATCAAACAAGTTGGTCACTAATCATTTCTACACACAATCAAACAGCATCCAAGGAAGATGACAGCTCACACCAGCTGCACATGGTCAGCCCAGGACTGATAGTCTTAGCACCAGGGCTCAAGCGACCAAAGTATGAATTTGCTCTGTAAACAAGCACTCAAGCAGCTCTCTGAGATCACATTCCAGAAAGCAAACAAAGCTGTTTCCCTTCCCTCCCTAACAGGGGCATGAAAAACACTGCTCCTTTCCAATTTACCCAATTAGATGGGTAAGACTGGGACTCTTGGGAGATCTGTGTTCAATCCTCAGCTCTGCGAAAGACATACCAAATTATTTTCTAAGAGGCAGCTTATTTACTCCAAGGCTGCTTCCAGCGTGTAACTTCAGCACGATGATCTTGACCAGGATTCACCAAGTACTGCATTATTACTGCAGCATTCAGTCAAGTAAGAGCTATTCCAACACCTGGCCTGGAAACGACCCCATCACTCCCCTTACCTTGTGCAGGAACTCCAGCTTCTCACCACTATTCACCAGCTTGTATGTGTAGACAAACCCCCCAGCAACTGAGCGTGGGTTCAGAATCAGGTCCTTGGCGACTCCCACMAGCACATACCACTCATCACCAGTGTTGGAGAACCGGCACACTGCCACGCTGGGAATGACAGGACACACCAGGAGATCAGTGTGATCATGACACTAATGCTGCACACCCAGACTGGAATCCCCAACAGCACAACCTGCACCTGCCCTGCAGAGATTCGAGAGTCCAACCTTTCAATACTGACATTTCCTTTTCAGAGGTAATTTCTCCTCCTTGTAGAAATGTTTAACACAGATTTGTTCGCTCTTCCACGCTCTCTGTATGTGTTCCAGCTGTCACATATGCCCAAAGCATTTTATGTTTTCACAATACCCAAAGTGTTACTTTACACTTTCACAGGCTGGACACTGCCTAGTGATGTGCAAAACTCTCCTAGAAGCTGTTTTTCAAAGGCTGTTCCAATCTGGACATGCACAAATAACTGCCCTCATCTTCCAGTGTTACTTCCTGCTCAGCAAATAGCTCAGGCAGGTTGGAAATGGCAGGTCAGCCTTTTGGACTCTACTTCAGCTGCTGAGGCACTTGCTGTTCTTCATGGTTATTGTGTTGGTTTTCCCCTCCAGTCCTCTAACACTTCCCTTTCCGTTTAATCTATCCTCGGTTTATCTGAATGAGAAGGGGAAGTGACAGATAACAGCACATTCTCTTGTTCCTAGCTCTCTTATCTGTCATTTACATCCCTGTGTTGTTCTTTAAGCACTGGGGTCCAGCAATCACATTTGGAGCACCACCAGCTCTTAATACCACATGTGGGCAAGATCAGACTGGGAAGGGAAGGCAAGACAAAAGCTGTAACTCTGTGGCAATCACTTCTGGAATTTCAAGCCAGTCTCCCGATAACATGTTGCATCTGGATTTCAGCTCAGTAACAGATAAGCAAAAGGGAAAAAACCACGTAAGACTTATCGCAAGCAGAGACTCTCGCTGCATCTGGCAATACTTCTTACCTGAAAGCAGCTTCATTCTGCTCAAGCTGGACCAGATCTAATGTATTTCCCTGGATGGGGTTCATCACCCGGATAACAGAGGCCCACTGACCATTTCCTGCCTTGGGAGCACCAAAGATGGACTCGGGAAGATTCTCATTCAGAAAGGCTGCAGCCATCTCTGCAGCCAGCTCCCTCTCATCCTCACCCGCAGCCTCCACCATTTCCTATGGCACATTAAAGGACAGGAGAAAAGAACGGCTCAGTGACTTCGTTTCCCAGCATGCTGATGCTCTGCATGGAATGTAACCTCCCTGTTTTGCCTAAGCCCAGGTATTCTGGGGCAAAGTGACAGACATAAAAGCCATTAAGTCCCAAAGCTTCCACCCACCCTGAGCTTATTCCCCAGGGATCCTCTGTGTCAGCTCTGCCCTGCCCAAGGGACAGTTGTCTGGGGAGCTGTTTCTCCAAATCAACAACCGTGGAAAAAACACTGAGAAGAAAATAAACATCCCACTGAAATGCAAACATCCTCAACCAGTCATAGAAATCCCAGAGAACAGTGTTACACAAGCATGATTGTTCTCCACTAGGTGGTTCTTAAAACATGCTGTAACAACATGCAAAGGAAGGAGCACTGGAAAGTGGTGCGTTCTGCTGAAATTCATGTTTTGAGGAAGATCTCCACTCTCCCTTCAGCCCCTGCATTCAGAGCAGAGAGCACAAAACCTTGCAGGCAATGGCAGCTGGGAACTACAGGGAGTACTTCCAGCTGCAGAAGTCACCTCCAGGGAACAGATGTGTGTACCTGTCCCCCACCCCAATTACCTCAGCCATTTGCTGCTTCCTCTGCGCCTTCGTGGCCTCAGTGTAAGCGTTGTGGTCTGTCTCAATGATGATCAGGTTGTTGCTCTCTGGGTGAATAACAAATTTTCGAGGTGTGTACTGCAATGGGAAAGCAACCTGGTTGAAGACTGCTCCTAGCTTCTCCAGTGCCAAAATCCTGGGGGACAAAGATATGACATGTGTTGAACAGGGTCTAAAAACAGCTGCCCAAGAGAACAAAACTGAAGCTGAACTTTTTGTCTGTGAAACTGGCTGGTACTGGAGAGGAGCAGCACCTTTCTTGGGGCAGAGAGCAACTAGCAAAACACCTGCAGAGAGCAGAGCAAAACTAGCATCCTAAATGGGAGCCCATGCTGTGGGACAGGTGTGTGCTGCAGCACAAGGTCTTTGAGAGGTCTTGCTGTCCCAGGTGCGTTCTGAGTGGTGCATAAGCAAGTCTATCCTGACAAGAACAAAGAGCACATGGAAGAACAAAAGTGCACATTTGGAGAATTCATCATCTGAATGTAAATGTGACACTGACTTTGACACGTAATCAAATGCTCCTCAGAGGCACTTCAGTTAAAAAGAGTATGAAAATAGCAATGCCAGCTCCTTCTTCCTGTGACTTGCCAGCTGAAATGCCAGTTCTTCTGGCATTTGGTGTCTAAAAACCACAAGTCTTTCCAAAAAGAATGACTCCTTTAAAAGCAATGAATGCTGTAATATTTCAATGAGGACAGATATGAAAAAAGCGCCTGTTCAAGTGCATACAGCACAGCATCTGAATTTGTGGTCCATTATTTTCATTTCTCTTTTTAGTATCTCAGCTGAACTTTAAAAAAGGCAACAAACACATCTCTGTCATGCCTCTGGTTTCTTAAATCACGTGTTTTATTTCCTGCAAAGCAGCCAATTCAGATCACAAACCACAAGATACAAATACACAATAGGTTCAGATTTATTAAAAGCTTCCCTCTCTAAGGATCACAGAATTTAAGAATAACTTACATTACACTTACTATTTAAAAAAGCTAGAAAACATAAACCTGAGAAGCATACTCCATTTCTTTTTGACATCATAACTATCCTTAAATTGTCTGAAAACCATCCCAAGTGTTTCTATCAAATCATGATCCGTAATCAAAAAGTCTTTTCATAAGACTTCATAAAGTCAAGTCACTTTACCTCTTTCTTTCTTTCTGAATGTCTGGTGGAATTCACCACCGCTCCCCACCTGCCTGACATCTCAGCCTGAAAGTATTTGTGTTTCCCTTTTGGTGCTTACCTCAGTGTGTTTGTGGAGATGGCCACAATGCCCTCAGGGCACTGCTCAGAAGCAAAACCAGATGCAAACTCCAGTGTCTCATACGACAGGGGAGTCAGGTGGAAGCGTGACTGATAGGAATAACTGAGCCAGGAACGGCTTGACATGGCCAGCACCTGGAAAAGACAGACAGCAAATTTATTAGGTCTAGGAATGGAGGCAAGCTCACTCTACGCAATAGGAATGGATATACAGTGCCCAACTCTTCCCCACTTCAACTGAACTCTTGCAGGTGGACCCCACCCAGCCCAGAGCACATTTGAGGAGACACTCCTTGCTTTCAGTTTTATCTGGAAATTGCATATGGCATGAAGAGGAACTTCAAAACACTATCAAGACATCAAATACTCAAGCTGAGGCGCAMTAAAACTATTACCTGTAAAAGCCAAGGTCAACAATACTGTCATATCTCTTTTTTTGAATAGCTTGCTCTAATGGAAATAGCTCCTTTAAAATAAATATTTACTGCTTTCTCACAATCCAAATGCTGTAGCACTCTTACTGAAATTTACTGAAAATCATCACTAGCCTATTTTCAATCAAATTATGGGAAAAAAAGGAAGCAGATCAACTTCCAAACTCTTCAGCTTTATACATTTGGCTAAATGACTTTCAGTGCAACCTTACTTTCTGCATGAATGACAACAGCTGATCTCAAAGTAGAAAAGCACTCAATTATTCTACAGGTATTCTCTGCTAGAGCTGCAAAGCTCCTCATCTCCAAGTTACAGCTGGCAGGAACAAGTTGAAGAGATTCACCCAGTGTACCTTAACAATACAGCAGAGCTCAAATTCCCAATCCAGCCCCCTACGCTGACTGGCAATATTTCTCAACTCTGAAGGTGTCATCCAAAAATGAGTCAAGCAGGGGGTGGCTGATTTCCCCAGTGCCACATCAGAAGGGCTGGAAATGGCACTTCTGATGAAACACATTCTTCCTTCTATGCCAAATCTTGCAAATATTTTCCTTGAACCATTTATGGCAGCTGTCCAGCCCTTGGCTGAGCCATTCCAAACAAGCAAGGACACAACCATTCACTGCATTAAGCATTCAAGGGTAAGTTTTCTCCACAGGGCTCTCTCCACCTCTCTGTGCACTAAAGCAGGCCAGTTGTGTCTCTAAACTCAAGGATGTGCTCAGAGCTCTCCAAACACGCTGTAAACAGAGCCTATGGGTCAGATGAGTCCTAATTCAGAGAAGGCAGGGCAGCACTACACAGTAGTAAGGGGAATAAGAACACGGCTGTTTGTGAAAGAACAAGCTGTGAGCCAGGCAGCTCCATAATGAAGTCATTCTACTTCCCACCCTTACCCAGAGGGTCCTGCTGTGCTGCAAGGATGCTCCCCCACCCTGCCCACCTGTAAGAAAACCCAGGATGCAGCGCCTGGGGACCAGACCTGCACCCCTCCAGGAGCTCGCCTCCCTTACCGCCTCTTGGCCTTGCATTCGGACACGGAAGAGTTTGACAGGCCGTGAGCCGAGATATCTGGTCCTGGTGTCGGAGAGATCGCCAGTGACAGGATCCAGGACGGTTCGCAGCAGCACACCGTTCTTGACATCAGCAAAACAAAAAGTTAGATCCATACTGCAGGTAAGAAGTAACTAACTACAGCCATAATTCAAAACAATTGAGAGAGGCAATTTCTGAAGAATTAGCTGTTTGTTTTCCTAGCTGTCGGTACAGTTCTTTCCTACAGCCACACTCTTAATAGCAAAGAAAGCACAGCTCCTGCACAGCCCTACAAGGCAGAAAGGACCCCCTCCAAAATAAAAAACAGACCAACGACTTTAGTATATCACATAAGCCATAAAAACCTAAGGGTGGATTCCAGATCCTCATCCCTCTTGGTACAAAGGATTTACCCAAAAACTCATGCTACTTTAAAAAGAGTTTGCATTCTGATATCAAACTTGAGGCATGTGAAAGAACCTAAACTGTGCTGATTATTTTTACCATGTCGAATTGTCAAAACAACATTTTTTGGTCAAAGATCAGAGAGTCAGTACTGGATGGAACAAAAAACTGTGTAACAGCAGAGCTGTATTAGAGCAGAGCCTCTGTGGGCAGTTACTTGCTTGATACCCTGCCCTGCAGGCAGTTTTAAAAGAGCTGCTCAACATTTCACCCAGAAATATTTCTTAAAAGGTGCCCTCTTTCTTGGAGGACAAAAGCGAAGTATGTCCTACATGAAATCTCAGACAGTATGCTGTCTTTTGACTAGTCTTTAGTCTAGGAATGTCTGGGGAAACGCACACCTCTACTAAGTCACACAGTGGATTCCCCAGTCACGGCTGTTAGACACACTGTAACAAAGAGGGAACAGTCAGACTTTGTGTTTGCACTGCATGATGACAGGGCTGTTTTAACAATCCACCTCTCCAGTGAAAGCTCCTCAAGACACACCTCTCAGAACCACGCAGGAACCCCTCACCTGCAGTCCAATGTTCAGGTACAGGAAGCCAATGGAGCCCCTCTCCCCCAGCTCATCCTGCTTCTCTGTGCCACCCATCTCCACGATGCACAGCGACTCAGGCTGTGCAGGCAGCGCCTGCATACTCAGAGGCTGTAAGCAATCCTGGGGAAGACAGGAGAGAGGGACCACACCAGTCAGCAAGGCTTGGCACAGCAAGACAGGACTCAAGCTCCATCTAAAGAGCTTAAAGAACCTCTTTTAAGTCTCCAGAAAGAAGCACCCAGCACAAAAAGAAGAAAAAAGTCACAATAGATGGTGGTTCTGCGGATTTTGGCAAGCAGGAGTGGTAGCAGCCTGGGCTTTAAAGAAAATAAACTGGATCCTTACAAAATGTTCTAGCACAGTTTGCAGCTATTTAGCATGGAGTGAATGACCTGAGCAAAATTTAGGTTACTGCAACCACCTCTGAACACCTCATCTGTTGCAGATAGAGGAATGATAAGGTTGGTTTGCTGCTGACCTGCTTGTAGAATGAGTCTGTTTTTAGTACAGGTGCAAGCAGGGAGATGGGAGGGGGAAATCCAAGAAAAAAACCGACGCAAAACAAAATAAAAAATGAAAATGCTTTTGTGACTCATCCGCTGAACCTCCACAGTCATAGGTGAGTCTAGATAAAACTAGGGCATCTATTGTAGGGAAGGATCAAGGGTCACGTTTCCTCCCAACCAGCAGAGAAAAGCCATGCAAACTATCCATTCCTGCTCATCCTCCTGAATACAGAAAGACAGTTTGGACGGACACAGTCCTCCTCTGGAGTATCCTTCTGAACATTTCAAACCAATGGAAGGGGCAGAAACAGCAGCTACTCACTGAAGGGTCAAGTGAAATAATTCTGACAGTGTTGTCCACCAGTCCAACAGCCAGGAACCGGGAGCGCTGCTCCCCAGGGGGAACATTGGCCAGGCTCATGCAAACAACGTCGGCCGACATCTCCTTTCTCTCTGTGTACTCATTCAACTGTCCTGACTGAGAAAGAAAAACATACAACTTATTAATTAGACACTTTGTTTTTAATATAATGCTTTGGATTTGTTAAATAAACAACTTAGCAATTTTTAAACAATTTATTCACAGCCTTATTTCAGCTACAATTGGAAGAACCAGAAAAGCAAGAGTATAAACACACAAATTGCAGCCTCAGTTATGAGCTTCAGAGACTTTAATCAGCCATCAAATAGACCCAGATAGACAAAGTCTAGATATGCAGGGCTTTGATCTATCCATTCTAGAAGGATGCTTCACTACTGAATCCTTTTCTGCAGGTCTGATCAAGGATCAGCTCCTGGCATACTCCATACCTCACTCTTCCAAACTCATTTACAAGATTAACACACGTACCGGATCCATCTCAAAGTAAACCAGTTCTCCACCAGTCAGTGCTATCACTACTTGTCTTTGGTTCACAGCACATTTTACAATGGTTTTCTTCCCTGGTGTCTTCCATTCATTTACTCTCTTATCTGCTCGGATATGCCGGATCCCATCTGGATAAACCTGAAGGAAAAGGTCACATCAATTCTGTATTTACCATCTCTTCACAACTCCCATTTCACTGGTGGTTCTGACTCAGCAGAAGCCAAAAGCAAGCAGTGCTCTTGGCAGCAGTGATCCATCAGCTATGCACCAGGCCGAACCAGCAAGAAGATACTCGCCAGTTGTAAGCACTGCATCCTTCAACCACAGCAAAGAACTACTGAAGGAGATTAGGACCATCTTCAACTGGTCCGGCTTCACTTAGGAAGACATAAAAAGAGAAAGGCTGAATAAGCATCATTCTCTGCCAATCCACATCTTTAGATATATGTTGTGCTACTATGAAATCACATATGTGCACCAAGCAGAGAGTAGCAGACGTAAGCAGATGCGTCAGAAGCAGATTTCCATTACCTGTACCAAAGCATCATCACCAAGAAGAGAGCAGGACAAGGTGGGTGTAGTACCCAGGAATCCAGAGTCAGTCACTTCTTCTACAGTCTCTCCGATAGACAGCACCAGCGTGGCATTTACGAAGGACACAATAATGTAGGCATCAAATTCATCTGGTCAAGAGAGACAGGGAAAAAAAGAGTGCTGATTTAATAAATGCAAGACTTCCCAACACAATCAGCAGTCTGACAGATGTCTAGCAGTTACTCTTCAGCAGAATTCCTCCGATAATTACAGCTGCTGACAGTATTGCACAAGTTCGCTCTAGGACACGCTGTCCAAAAGCCAGAGACTGTCGGACTCCAAACAATGCAAGACGAGTCAGGGATCAAACCATGATCCACATCATCCAGACTCAATTCACAATACTCTGGATTCTGGCAAGCAAGATTCTTGTCTACTTTTTTCGAAGAATGCACAAGGTCTAGAAGCCTTTAAGACAGTCGTCCCACCTCACACAAGAAGCTGAATCCAGATTTAACACCCAATGAAGTCAAATGAAACACTCAACTCCAAACATCTGAACATAAGGAATCTAGCTGCAGAAACCACACCTCCTACACACAGGAGGCTGCAGGACCACAATCTCTATCTAGTGGCCACACAATAAAAGGCTGCATAGAACAATTAGGTGCATTGCAGCAGAGTTCAGGGTTAAACCTGCTCTACCCTCCTCCAGCAGCTAAACTGGCTTCCACTCACACTGACAGTCTCCTGGGATGAGAAACAATTACATTTTTAAGATAGTTGCAATACTGTCATTTATCCCAGTAGAAGTAAAGGTCAGTGTTTGCTCTATTATTTCCAGTACTGGCTTCTCCCGAAGGGGACAGCTTGGGAGACTCCTGTAGCTTGGATATGGAAGAGCTATGCTAATCAAAATAATCTTAAGAGCTCATTTGGAAATAGGGGAACTTTGTGGGAAATGAGGGTAGTAGGACCGGGCGAAGGGAATGTCCCAGTTTACTGTTGTCTGTTTTCATTCTGCAGAAAGCAACAGATCTTAAGAGGGGAAGAGGACAATCTCATTAAAACAGAATAACAAAAGCAACAGAAACAATGAAGTCTATTCGGAAATGGAGCCAGGAGCCTTGGGAGAGAAATAAGATTGCCTCAGAGAAGCAACTCCACTTCTGCTGCTGTTGTCATGCAAGTGCTATTTCTCAAAAAGAAAATTCCTCACTTTAACCCAACTCAACCCAAAGCTCAGACCTGGGCACCACAGCACAACTAGTGGAGGTGAGGGTGTAAGAGAGCTGTCAAGGTTTCTGCCCTTGAATGGAGATTCTCCACAATTTTCAAATGTGACATGAGACACGGAGAAGTGGCTAATGACTCTCATAGAAAAAGAAAATGGAGAACTCTCACTGGGATGAAAACAGGATGCCAGAAAATACGATGCAGCAGCCTAAAGAACCTGAACTGGGTTAACCAAAACAAATGCTTCAAGAACTAATAATCCTTTTCTTATCCACCCTGTTTAGAGGGAAGCATTGCCAAACCTGCTGTGTCACGTTTATAACAAAAAGTTCTTACATACAGTTGAAAATATGCAAGTGAAAAATTAAAAAACCCCCATCATTCTTCTCTGCAACATCTGGTATACAGACCACAGCTCTGATCAAACTGAACAGCTCTGTGTAACTAAAGCAATTCCAGCAGTGGTCTGTGGCATGAACTCTGTTACTACTCTACTAAGTGGTCACAGCCTATAACCTCCAACAGCTCTGAAACCCCACAAACAGGAACAGGCCCACTTGGGAGAACGAAAAAACAAGAACTGAGCCCGCACACAGAACCTGATCATTAACGCCAACTACTTGAACTCTTGGCTTAACAGGAGAATTCCTCCAACATTAACAGCAGATGGTAAGAGTTCAGCAAGACACACTTACACACTGCTTATTTTCTACATGGAACAGCAGCTTCTCCTACAAACTTGCACGGATTTTTTCAACACCAGAAGTCTACAAGAATTCCTCGATCATGGAGTTTCTAGCAGTTCACAGGCTAAGCATTTGATTCATAAATATCCCATGACAGGATGTTCTAAGAATTCCATTTCAAAGACCACTGTTGCTTTCCAAATTACTTCAGAGCTGCTGCCTTCCTCCCTGGGGGCTGTCAATTCTCATGATAAACCACCGTGTCCCAGCTGGAGGTTTAAGCATGTGATTTGGAACAGGACAAAGAACTCCCATTTGAAAGCAAAACAGATTCCCTTAGTCCTACTCTAAACCAAAACTCATTCCTACCTCTTAGTACTTTCTTAGCTCTTTCTTTCCATTGGCTTACAGCTATATTAGAGCATGCCTTTTAGTCTGTGTCAATAATGGTGACAAGTGCATTTTCACTTGAAGTCTGTGTTGCTTAATGACTCTCTGCTGAAACTTCTGAAATAAAGGGTTTGATTTACCAGAATTAAGTCAGTGAATAAGACACATCCATCTAGGTTCCAACAATACAATTTTGGTTTAGAAAATATAGCAGCCTAGTTGAAATTAAGAGGATTAAATCCCTAGGGCACACTGAGAAGTGTTCTCAGTTAGTAAAAGAAAAGATCTATAGATTTTAATATGAAAAGATACCAACTTAGCTCTGCACAATCCCAAGCAAAACATCAGGCTCCCCAGAGTTTCGAACACATAGACATCACTTTGTACGCAGACACAAGACTTCAGAGATGCTTATTACCCTTCTAATTGCTCCAGTCAGCTCCTTTCAGCGAGTAACAGAGACATTTTAATGACTCTGAAGAACCACAGCTGGACTCGTTCTCCTACGCATGCATTACAAGTTTTCTGCAGCTTCATGCACACGTCACAACCAGTTATGAAAACATGACATTTCAGTCCATGAACTCTACACTACTGTGCTTTTTGTTATTTGTCATGGATTCAGCTCGAGTTAGTCCATGAGAATTCCATTCTTATCTGCCAGTCCAGGCCTGACAGTTTTCTCACGCTCTGCAGCATCTGAATTTGCACTGATACAAATGCAGTCACCAGTAGCTCAGAGGAGTTCGGTGAACACTGGTGAGCATGGCACAGCTCAGGATCACTCTCAGTTAACAGACACTGAGGGGATGACAGCACATTTTCCTGGGCTCTCGTTTACTACTGCGTGGCGACTCCGCAGCTGACTCACTGCACATCGCTTCTCCAGCAAGAGTGCCAGGTAGGGAATCCTGACTTAGCTCCCAGCTCCCATCTGTCAACACAGCACACAGCCAGCTACATCCACAGATATTCAACTGCAACAGAGGGTTTGGTGCAAATCCCATCCACTTCTGTCTGACTGGCAGATGAATCCCATAACCACAGGACATTCCAATGCCAGCAATACCTGCAGGTGCTCCAAGCGCACTTGATCTTTTTCTCTTGGAGGTCTGTACAAAGCAGCTGGGAGCCTAACCTTGGTCTACAAGAGAGCTGAAAATACCCTGAAACATACGCATCCAATTTTAGCAAGAACTGACTGTCCCACATAGTTGATTGTTTTGCTCCCCAAGGACTGCAAGATGGAATGGGATCTGCTTTTTACTACTCAGCTACCGAACTTCAAAGGCAACAATCTCCAACTACACACCAGCTTCTAGAATTCATTTACTGAAGAGCTTAGCATAAATGTTGCCCCATGCTGCTGGGATTCTGTGGTTAACCTGTGGGACAGTACAGTAGCCCCTAGCAGTAGGTACACACCTGTGGTGATCAGCACCTCCACCACCAGCCACCTGTGAAAGAAAAAAAAAGGCTTGGTATTGGTAGTGAGTATCACCACGTACCAGCCAAGGTTAGTATTCGCTCTGAAGGCTGCAAACCTGGATGTGTCTTACAGAGGCCCTGCAGCACACACACACCACAGCGTCAGGGCAGAGCCAGGCAACCCCACGCTGCAAACTGAACCCTCAAGGCAGTCTGAAGATTAGATACATGTTTGAAAAGGTCCTGCACTCTTTCTGATTAAAACCCACTAAAATAATTTCTGAATTCCAGGAGTTAGAACTTGGGGATTACTTTCACATAACTGTATTCAGGGAGTAGCATGGCTCAACAGCTACAGATTCTAGCCTCTCTGAAATCATGGAGATGATCATGCTGAAATCTGGAAAATTTGGAAGGTGGAAAGAAGAAGAGGCAATGAGACTAGTCTGTTTCCTGCAGATTAGCAATGGTCCTTCACCTCCAGAAAAGTCCAAGTCTTCCTCTGGAACCCTAAGAAAAAGATTTTAAAACTGTACGGTGATGTCAGAAGACTCCATTCCTCCAAGGGAGAAAATCTTACCAACTCCTTTTCCAGAATGCTGGAGAAAAGGTTTCTAACAAACTGGAATGCCCCTTTTTAGAAAAGCATGTATTTTTTTATATGAACTGTGGAAATACTTTCCTTTCGACCCTTTTATTTCTGGGGACCATGAAGGCACTTTATGCTCTAAGTTCTTTCCATGTTGCTTAGGCAGTACGTGAGTCTCAGGACATGAGCACAGGAATTGACGGCAGGTCTCACATGGCAAGGTAAATCCCCCACCCGTGTCTGAAATTCCCACGGGGTTACTGGTTCCCTGGAAGACACACTATTTTGCTTGAATACAAGGTATCATGTCACCATAGCAGGCTAAGGCCTCTACTGCAACAATCTGGCCTTTCTGGGTCCAGTGTGTATACCTGGGAGTCTTTTTGAGATTTATACAAAGCACTGCCTTGGAAATAATCCCTGAAACTGCCAGTACCCAGAACAGATTCACTTCAAGCTTTTTAGGTGTTTCTGTGCAACTCTGTTCTCACCTTCAAGAGAAAGGCAGGACAATGGACTACATTTCCTCTCATACTTTAGGAAAGCCATTATTTCAGATCAGGAAATTAAAAAAAACCCAAACGACCAACCAAACCCCCAATCCAGTATATTCTGTCAAACTGAAATCTTCACCTTCCCAGAATCAGCATCATTCTACACACTGCTGGATTTTGAATAGGGAGCATGTCCTAGCCCAGAGTGTTTTTTTCACCAGATACGCACAGAAGGAAGTAATAAAATACAGCCACTGTTGTGTATTTATCATCTTTGTTCTATAATTTGTATCCCACTCTCTCACAAAGAGCTCATTACTGCGGTTGTCAACACACACATGAAGAATAGTGAGTACGCTACAACAACAAGAGTAACTGTTGCCTGCTGATGTTTGAGCAAGAACTTATGGGCAAGAACTTATGGGAAGTGGGAAAGGGTGAGAAGTTTGGCAGCTTCAGGCTGCAAATGTACAGCTGACGCAGCATAATGGGTGATGGATGCAGCTGCAGGCAGCTGCTTCTTTGTCAAAAGGAAGTGTGACAATTCTAGGGGACAGGAGGGTGGGTGGCTTCTAAAGGCAAGCAGGTGGCTGCTGACTCAAACCACAATCTCTGGGGATAGCACACAACCATCCTGCAGCACCATTTCTATCTCCTTGGACAGAAAAACAGAAAAAAACAACAAACAAAATACACAAAAAGCCATTATAACCTCCCTGTGCTTCAGGAAAATACTGCATACCTTCAACATGTCTCCTCACAGTCCATACAGCATTGGGGTTACCAGGCAGCTCTGACACGGCCATTTCGGATACCTAAGAGTAAACAGGAAGAAGGTTCTTTTGCAAACAGATGTTTAGATTTACTAAAGCAAGCAACCAAACCACCAGCAGTTTTTAAGCTTTCCCACAACTGGGCAGGAAAGCTAACAATTCCCAATTCTGACGCTCTCAGCCCATGCCAGATGTGCTACAGGGTAGAATATATTCAGCAATGACATGGCAACATTACTGCTCTGGATGATCAGCTTTAAAACAAGGTCATTGGCCCCCAGCAGAGATCGGCAGCAGCTGGCAGACACCAGGAGTGTTCCAGCTCGATACACTCACGTATTAGAAGAGACAAAATGCAGGTTGTTGAAGTCAACTAAACAAAAAGCCTTTGAGACTGTAAGAATAAACAGTACAACCCTTCTATTTCTCCAAGAAGCAAGAGAAAGTAGCTCTCCAGATTACAGAAAAAGGAGAATCCCTTCATTTCAGCCCTTTATTTCAAGAATTTCCTCACACTGTCCTCACCTCTCAAGCTATACTTCTAAAGTGCTGGATATCTTACCTCAAGTCCATGTCTTAAAACCCTCAGAGATGACCTGGGCCCCCGACCACAAGCCACATACAGCTGGGGTGTGTCTTCATTGGCCAAATCTGCTATCTGTGTGGAGAAAAAGTGTCAAAATGATATCTATGGAAAGAGAAAATAAAACTAAACTATATACATCACACTACTGCTTTAAGAATGTTTTTTTCAAATCTARTAACAGTGAAGATATCATAGGGTGTACCAGCTGCTGCACTGAAAGAACATCAAGTTTTAACCAACCTCTTTGCAAAGAACTGGTCTGAAGGTCAACAGAGAAGCAGCATAAAATTACTGGCTGACACCAGTCAGCCAGTATGTGTTGTGTATGTGTTTAGATACATATTTATTTAGATACATATTAGATACATACAGCCAATATGTATGTGTTTAGATACATATTTGTCTCCACAGGAATCATAAGCTGCCAGGCCAGGTACCAATCTCAGGCAGCTGACAACTTTCCAGATTTGCTTTTCTACAAGTCTTAAGAGCATTTCAGGAAACCTGGGATAACAGCTTTGGTGACTCCACTTACTTACATATGTGGTCAACGAGAGCTTGTTGATGGCAACATACCTGACAACACAGAATAGGAGACAAACTGTCCAACTCATCCACCAGCACCAGGTTCTTGAGAGGTCGTGGCTGAAAAAAGAATGTATCTCCTTCCTCAAGAGGCATGGCAGAAGAAAACTCTGGCTCCTCATCATCGTCCCCCAGGTGAGCTATCTGGTACAGGTAACTTGAGACAGAAAGAAGAGTGACAGCATGTTCAGTGCAAAGCTCATGCAGCCTTCTTTAAGTAAGGCTTAGCCAGATATTCAGGTAGTGGGGAAGAAAAAAATCCAACCCTACATTACAGTTATTAATATTTGGCTTTAAGAATTGTCTTCTTGGTGACAAAATATTTAAAAATACTCAGAGGTCTGCAAAGAAAAAAAATAAACCAAAAAACCCTCCCACAACCTCCCGGCTTCAGCCCTTCACATTGGCAGCTGTCATCAGCAAGGTATCCCAGAGTCTCAGTGTTTAGTTTACCCTTGAGCCTTTGAGATACTGTGTGAAAGCCAAAGCACCAACTAACAGCTGAGGCCAAAAGCAAGGCCAATGGCTAAGACTTCAACTCCACAGTTATCTATTTTATTGGAATACTCTCACCTTACTATTTTTAACCACATTCCCTATTCCATTTTATGAGCCTAAACAACACAACAGCAAGTTAAACTTCAGATAAGAAAAAAAAACAAAACACCAGAAAGACAGACCAAGTTACTTTCTGTTTTTAATAAAGCCTGAATATGGCTTCCTCAAAAGCTTGCTCAATTCAGATTCAGTCCACAAACTGGCTGGGGCTCCCTCAGGTGGCTGACTGCAGACGCAGTCAGAAAAAAAAAAAAAAAAAGAGTTTAAATCTCTGTTCCTGTGCATCCCCCACTCAGACACTGTTCAGCTATCTTCAAAGGTGTGTATGTAGAGTATGTAGAAGCCTAAACACAAATTAAGAGAAAGCCCTCAAGTACACACGTACTAAGGAAAGGAACACAGTTACTGAAATCTACTGATATCATAGTTACCCTATCTACTTCTGAGTGGGCCACAGCACACAAAAACTCAGAACTATCAAACTAATCAAAAAGATAATTCATCTAGATATGTGATGAACCCTAGATGAGCAGTAAGTGCTCAACTCTTCCAAAACCTACTGCAACAGGAAGCCATCTTTTGTTCTCTGCACTTCATCACCTAATCTGGGTTCAAACAAAAAGAAAATTCCCCCATTCATAGTCTAATCCAACTGTTCTTCTCAATCCCTGTGAACAAAGCACTAATTTACCCATTAAATCAGAGGTGTTGTCTTTCTATGCACAGCAGGTTCAAGTCTGTCAGTCTGCAGGTCTGAACAGAACCAGTCTGTTTCAGGGGAAAAACACTGATGTAAAATCATTTACTCACTGGTTTCCAAATTCAGATGCCACAAAGAGAAACCCTGTTTTCAGCACGCACATGGCAGCAGCAACAGGAACCGTATCAAAGTACTTCAGTCGAATCTCTGTTACCTGAAAGCAGATGAAGACATGACTGTGCTGGCAAAGTACTGGAGCTCCGCATGTGTGATTTAATTAAAAAAATCTGCCTAGATTCCACAGAAAGGAAGCAAGAGTGGGCCAGGCTTAACACATCAGTAATTTGGGGCAGCAGGTTATAAATCACAAAATCCAACAGACTATTTGAACACACAAGCCAGGCTGCCTGTTTTACTCCAAGACTTTCTGCCTTTCATAACATTGAGTCAGTTTGGAAAACAAAAGCTGTAAAAATAGCAAGCTGCCTAAAAGGAAAGAAATTTGCTTCACTGAACATCCGCCATTCTCCAACACGGAAAAAATAACTGTCCTGAGCAAATTTCTACATCTGATATGGTCACAACAGCTGTTGGTGAAACATCCAAGAACAATCTTCAGCCACTTAAACATCACAGAATAGCAGAATATCCTGAGCTGGAAGGGACCCACAAGGATCATTGAGTCCAACTCCTGGCTCTGCAGAGGACAACCCCAAAACTCACACCATGTGTCTGAGATCATTGTCCAGACACTCCGTGAACTCTGGCAGGCTTAGTGCCTGCTACACAATCATCCCCTGTACCAAATTCGACATACTTAGATCAAAGAGGAATTAACATACAACATTTACTCAAAAAACCCAACTGATACACTGTAGCAGAGACCTTTTCATAGCAGAATAGTAAAACAAGAAGCAGCAAATCACATCAAGCCTGTTATTTCAACTCAGACCAGCTGTACCAAGCTAGCTACCTCAATTTGCAAAAATATTGATTGCAGCTTGTACATATCCAATTAAGAGATTAGACGGCATTTGCTAATCCAGGTAAATCCAGGTAAACTGAGTTCTCCAGAATTAGTTACTGAAATACTCTCCAGTAGGTTCATAGACCGAAGTTTACATCTTTTAAAGAAAGAACCACCTGCAGAACACGTGAAGTATGCTCAAGTGACTCTGCAACATAATTCTCACAGGATTTTGTAAACCTTGCACTGTGTCTCTATGAGTAATACCCACTGTTGTGGGTGACCAATGTTAACTGTATTAATAATCATGTAAAACGTGCCATCACACCGCTAAACCCACAACAGTAAATATTTATCCCCTTAGAGAATCCAAATCACTAAGGACCCCTCTCAATTAATGCTTTTGTATTCATGTGATGCTTACCATGTCTTCATCAGTCTCCAGAGTAATTTTGAAGATGTCTCCCTGCTCTGTCTGGGCCAGGAAGAAAAACATGGACTTGGTCTTATGCGTAGCAGAGCAGACAAAAATCATACCTCTCTCTGGGTCATCCAAGTCATTCTGTCAGGAAAGAGAGTGGAGGTCATTGGGGTCATTGGTGGAATTACCTGACAAGCACAGACATGATTTCACTAACTGAAGTATTTTCATTTCACAGGTGTCTTAAGAGTTCACAGTATGCAAGGAGGCTTTTAACACAAAGCACATCCCTTCATTACACCCATAGCCACCCTTGGTACATCTCTGCCACAGAAGGAAATAGTTGTAGGACACTGTGCCTAAGCATCATCCCTCATCTTTTTTACTCTCCCCTCCAGGCAACTCTCACATATCAAAGCCAATAACAGAGCAAAGGACTGCAACACACACACAGCTGGTTTTGAGCACCTTGGCAGGTGTTCAAAGCACTGCCAAAGCATGTAATTCCCAGTACCAAA
Source organism: Amblyornis subalaris (assembly GCA_018881555.1). NCBI lineage: Eukaryota > Metazoa > Chordata > Aves > Passeriformes > Ptilonorhynchidae > Amblyornis > Amblyornis subalaris. The sequence goes on from JACAXG010000210.1 coordinate 754,534, forward strand.
GCGGGACAAAGCATACTTAGATGCAAGAGAGCAGCTGTTGAATTCACCTGCATCTACAATAGCCACCGTGACTCACCATCTCAAGCAATCTTATACTGTACTGATAGTGCTGCCTGATCAGAGTCTTTGGAGTATCTCCAGTGTAAATCTCAGAGAAGAGACATGAACCAAGCTCATCACTTCAGGCTATGCCTGCCTCCGTTCACAGATAACACACAGCCAGTGAGGTAGATAAGCCAACAACACACTTTTAATTCCTTTTTTCTTATTTTAAAACCTCTCTGATGCTCTTAGCCTTGAAAGGCAAGTTCCAAGCATTCATAACCTTAAAAAATTCTCACCCGTCTCCTGGGAATTGGGCATCTGATATCAGGCTGGTCACCAAAGTTTTTGTAAGTAATATAGTTTTCAGAACAGATCAGCACCCCACTAGGGCCATCAGAACCACCAGGAACTGAAAGAAAATTGTTAGAAGAAAAGTATTTAACACAGATCTGACTTACTGCCTGCAGAACATTTGGTTTTCTTTAAAGCCATGCAGTTTCCAGTGCTCTCCATCACCCTGCATGTATGAATCTGCTCTTATTAAAAAGGAAGACAAAAGACGAGTACAGCTGCCTGTAACAGCATGAGAACAGGGCAGATGGAACCAGGGGACCAGGAAGGATGCAGCTTCAGACAAATTGTCTAAGTTTTATCCTTCCTGGCTTATTCTTGTCCAGAAAGCCATGACATGCCCAAAATACCACACAAGCAACCTGTCAGTTAAACACAACCCTTGGGTTTCTGGCATGTTTGTTTGCTGTTAGAAAAATCCATCAGATTTTCTGACACATCTTTAATTTTTAAAGTATGGTTTTAAAAATGTTTCTGTTGTGATCCCAGCATAAGAGAAGATATCATCAAAACAGATTCAGCACAGTATTTGTTGTCTGTCTGACAGCTGCCTACGGGAGATGCAACAAGGCAAGCAAAAAAAGGATGCTCTCCTAGCTCAGCATATTTTGTGCTTGGAGAAGAACTTGCAGCAGTTTCCCTGCTTTGCATTCAACCCCTGCAAGTGGGCTTTTAGTCCGTGGATTCATCTACTGCCTTTAGCTGATGGAATCCCATGCAAGAGATAACAGGAGCACCTATACGTTACCTAAAAATAAATGCTTTCACATTGCTACCAGATAATTTCAGGAGCACTCTCAAACTGCAGCTCCTTCTATGAATTCTTGCATATTTACACATATGAACCACCTCTCACTACCTGACTCCAAGATCAATTAATGAATTTATATTAATGGCTCAGACTACGATCAAAACAACTTCTAAGACGTAAAGAGTATTGACTGTGTTTCTGTGGTGAATGGGAACCAAGCAGTCCCATGAGAAAATGACTCTGTGGGCAGTACCTGTTATGAGGAAGTTGCCATGCTCTTCCAGGGGCTCACTGTATTTCCTGACAACATGGTTCAAACCCAAGTCCAGTTCATAAAATGTCAATGTCTGTTGTGTGTTGGCTGCAGCTTCTCCTGTTGGATCATTGTCTGCTTCCTAAAACAGAACACATGGAGGTGTCTTTCAAGAAAAGCATTAAAAGGAAGAGCAAAGCTGATGCGTGGGGAAACAGTTTTGAGTGAAAACAGAACGAAGGCCAAAAGATGACTTGCTGGATGATGCACGAAAATAGACATATTTTCAGCTGAACAGCAAGAATAAAGAATAACCAAGACAGAAGAGGCTTGCCCATTGTGGCTGAAGGCAAGACAAAAAGCCAGTAAGCTTATGAAAAATGAAAACTGTCTCAGACAGCAAAAGCAGCCAATGTTCCCCACAGACAGACGAATAGAAGAGGAACAACAAAGGGAGATCAAGTTCTTCTCACCTCATAATCCATTTCCAGACACGCAAACATTGGGTTTTCAAATCCCACATCGACTCCCACCACGTGGTAGACCAAGGTATTGGCTTTGTGGGCTTCCAGCGGGGAGGAAATGGTGAGACGAGCAGCAGCATCTCTGTTCAGGATATACACCAGCTTCTGCTTTTCAATAGCACCTGCAAGAAAGGACAACAGCACCTGAAGCCCATCACCTGATGATCAAATCTGACCATACCTGCAGCCCAAAATCGAGGAACTTGGCAAGAGAATGTCAGTGTTACTTCCGCAGAAGTTCAACACTGCTGTTTATCTCTGTGCCATCAAATAACCTCAAATGTCTCATTTTACATCTTTCAGGCTGCAAGCACAAATGACAACTTTAGCCCTTTAAAGCCAAACCCTGACCCTTTGAGGTACATTCACCTGGCCCAATACTCCATCTACAATAGCTTCGGGCATATCTACTCTCTCATGTCACCACACAAGAGATGACAAACTGCAATGAAGCAAAAACAAAGTGAAAAAAGCAGCCAGATGTCCCACCAATTAAAGCCATTTGGCACGACGACTTTTCCACAGAAATAATTTCTATAAGAAAATGCATCCTCGCCTGACACAAAGCATCCATAACATAACAAACACCACTCAAATATCAACATAAATGGCGCAACTGTGGCTCTGCTACCTTCTCGCCCAGAAAAACCAGATGTTAGAAAAGAAACTATCATTTACTACTATTCCAAATATAAAGAGGCACTGGTAAACTACCATTAGCACTGCACAGAGCTGCCTTTGGCAAATTGAGAGAGTTCTGCACACCTCATGCTATATCTTACAAAAAAAAAATTCTCCCCATTGTCCTTCTACCTGTGAAGCCTGGTCAGAAATGCATCTGACTGTCTCCACGACACATCTCAGAGAAGAGACATGAACTCAGAACATCATTTCAGGCCATGGGAGCTGACTGACAACACTGTAGCACCGACACTTGCAATCCCATCTTCTCTCCCACACATCACACTTCAGGGCTCTGTGCACTGCTAAGCAAACTGGTCTCTTTCCAACTCATTTCGGCCCAGCATTAGAATTTATTTGTGTAATTCCATCAGCATCAAGGAATTATTCTGCATGCCTGCATTCTCCTTGACACATCTCACAGCCTGAGAAACACTTTCAATTATACCTGGCAGAAACTTCCTCCAGAATAATTATCCACAAGACAGAAGAAAGAAAAACAATGAGAACAGAAGCTGACAGAGTGACTTACTGATCATGACAGCACGGCCCTTTGGGTCCACAGCCAAGTACTGGCCTGGAACGATTCTGCGACACCCACTCTTGCCAAAGGTTTCTTGATGGATCTTCTCAAACACGTTCTTGGAGGGCTGGTACTCCAGAATGACAATGCGCCCTGAATCACTGCCCACCACGATGTAGTCTTTGGTCCCGCCCGTCAGCCTAAAGGCCATGAGGGAGCGGATGACTCCAAACACTTCCACCGTCAGCAGAGTGTGAACCTTCCCTGTGTTGGGATCAGGGCGGAGTAACTCCAGGATCTTGCCCCGGGAAACAACAATTTCTTGTTGTTTGGTTCCTAAAGAACACAAAACATGAGCACAAGTCAGCAACAACAGAGCACAACACACAACTTCAAGAAGTGCTTCAAGCGAAGAAGGGAAAACTGACTACCAAATACCGGTTTTAGGATTACTACGGAGAAATTCAAAGAAACTTATTCACCACATTAGGTACCACTATGGTTTGAACATCTTTTAACGGACTAAAAAATTGGTCAAAATACTGAACTAAATCTATAAGCTAGATCAATAAATTAGATTGATAAACAAGCCATAATTCTCTCCATCTTTCCACAAAGTTACCATAGCTCAAGTAACACTCAAGAGCAAATAAAAAATGTACCAGCAAACAAACCCTAGCTATACCACAAGAAACTGTAAACTCCTTTTTTTCCTATACTATCCAAAAAAACCTCAAGCCAAGACATGTGAAAGGAGAACAAAATTACCTGAGAAGTTGCCATGGATAGCAAAGCTGATGCCTGTGGCACGCTGCAACGTCAGGTTGTACAGAAACATGTTGGCAAGAGGTTCACCTTACTGTAGCTCCACGAAGTCTGCAAGAAGTAGAACAAAAATATAAACTTCTCAAAACCAGATCCCTTCGTACAGCACAGAGAGAGCCGCTACCCTCCTATGGGTGCACAGACCACTTTACACCAGGAGCCCGACTGCCACCCCACTATTTGGTATTTTTTACCGCGATGAGGCAAAAGGCTTTCTCAAGGCGCCCCGGCTGCCGAGCGCCAACTGAGCTCTTTATTGCCGCGCGGCTGACCAGGACTTCCAGTAATTACTGCCAATTACTCACGGCTTCAGCTGTTCGAAAACCGAACACAATTAGGGAATCCCTCCGGGATCTCCGCGCCATCGCACCTACGTGACGCCGCCGTTTCATTGAATGCGACCGCAGCCACCCACAGCTGCTCAGGGCCGACTCCTCTCCCTAGGGCTGAGGCGGGAGGAAACCCCAGCCCCAACCGGGCGCTCCGGGCTGGGAAAACCAGCCCTCAGCCTTGCCGACGCGCCGGCAGGGCACGAAACCAGCATCGCCCCGGGCGGGCTCCCGGCGCTCTGCGGGCCGCTCGCTCCGGGAACCGGCCACAAGTCAATCCCGCCTCGGCCGCCCCCCCCGGCCCAGACCCCAAGGGGCCCGCGGCGCTCCCCCCGGCAAACCAGCGGCCCGTCCCGCGTGTCCCAGCCGCGGAGTCGCCCGCAGGCGGGCGGAGCTGCGCTCACCGTGCGGATGGCACTGGATGCTGCTCCGGCCTAGGCGGGCGAACCGCCCGCGTCCTCCGCCATCAACGGCACGCCTGCGCGCTGCGCTCCCGCGCCTTCTCCACGGGGCTTTCTCAGGTCCGGCGCGCGCGACGTGTGGCGGGGGAGGCTGCCCGAAGCGGTGCCTGAATGATTGCGGTGCCTGAATGATTGGGGCGCGATGGCAGCGGCTCCCCGCACCAAAAGCCTCCCCCAAAAAACCCTCAGCCGCCTTATAGCCTGGGGAGCTGGAGAGGCGTCAGCTTCCCGCGCTGACGGGCGGAGCCGAGCAGCCGCCAACGCTCAGGCGCCGCCTTCGACAGCCCCGACGGGCCTCAGGGCGGGTACCGACCGCGTCAGCTGCGTCTCAAGATGGCGGYGGCCACGATGCCGGGGCCGAAGGCGCCGCCGGGGGAGAACGGCGGCCCTGCCGCTTCCGCTCTCTCCATGGAGGGGATCCAGTCGCTGACCGACTTGGCGGATCTGGAGGCTGCCTACAGCCGCTTGTGTGAGGAGGAGGTGTGTGGGGCCGGGCCCGGGAGGCGGCGGAGCCCTGGAAAGCGGGTGCCTTGCTGTCACTGCGCCCCTCATTGTTGGATCCTCTCCAGAGGTGTTTAATACGGATTCAGCCGCTCCTGGGGCCCTGCCGGGAGTCGGTGTCACCTGCGCAGATCCCTGAATCGAAAGCAGCCTGGAGATTCTTGGGTCTCGTGCCTTGGAAGCCCAACCCGGGGCGGAGTTTGTGGCTTATCTGACTTTAAAATTGTGTCATGAGGATTCCATAAATGATGTTTTCAAATGGCAAAACCACAGAGATTTAGAAGATTAAAGTGTGAGCTTAAAAAGAATTTATTTGTCATATGAGCTCTTAGAAGCACTAATGCCATGCTAGCTCTGTGTCTTTGGCTTGGACATAGGGTCTGTGATAAGTTGCTGGCCTGGAGGAGAGCTGAAGTCACACAAGACTTCCTTCATCCTTTTTTTTTCCTTTTTTTTCCCCCTCCCAGAAAGTCGTGCAGGAAGAGCTGGATGCCCTCCTGGAGCAGCAAAGCACTATAGAGAATAAGATGGTTGCTCTTCATCGCATGGGGTTAGTGATCCCCACCCTCTCCCTTTCCTTCTCCTTCCTGCATGACCCGAACATTTGTTTCAGTGTAGCAGGGGAAACACATCCATTCTTAGGAAATGTCACAGATTTTAAATCAGTTTGTGGTAGGGAACATTAGTTGGGTCCTCATCCCCAGGTGCCCAGTTCTCAGCAGCACTGACAGGGGGGACTGCTGTCCCCTCACCCAGACTGACCCAATTTGGTGTAGGCTGAGTGGTTTTTTGAAAGTGTCACCTCAGAGATTGCCAGGTTTCAGCATCAATGCTTGCATCAGATGTCTTGTATTAGGCTGTCTATAGGTGTGAACAAAAATTACTGCTTCTTTGTGGTGAGCTTGTGCAGGCAGGCTGGGAAGTCATCCTAAATGATCTAGTAGAAGCTCAGAGCACAAGTTTACAGACTTCACCTTCCACTTCAGAAGTGGAGAGTATCATAAAGCCACAGTGGCTCATCCATGCCCTGTGTGGTAGCAAGGCACAGTCAGTCTGTGCAGCCTCTTCCGAAGCAATCAGTCTGTTCCATTCTCCTGCTTTGCTCSTGGACGAAGGGCATGAAACGAGAGAGAATGTTGGGACAGGGCCAGCTGTGTTTGGAGGAAGAGTCATCCCACTGTTGCACACCACCATGGTTAATGTTTGCATCTCATGCTCAGTTCACGTGTGTTCCCAGCCCTAACCTGCAGCTGATCGAGGGGGATGCCCAGCAGCTGGCAGGGATGATCACCTTCACCTGCAACCTGGCCGAGAACGTCAGCAGCAAAGTCCGGCAGCTCGACCTTGCCAAGGTACTGGGCTGAGGGGGGGGGTGAGACTTGTCACCACCAAGCTGTGTCCTGTGCTCACAGCACAACAGAGATGTGCCATTTTAGTGGGCAGGTGGGCTGGAAACTGCTTTGTTCTTTACTTCACATGTGTTTGGGCACCTGGATATTGCACAATGTAAGAGTAAATATCATAGAATGATAGAAGGGTTTGGTTTGGAAGAGACCTTAAAGCTTATTTTGTTCTAACTCTCCTGCCATGGGCAGGGACAACTTTCAATAGACCAAGTCGCTCAGAACCCCATCCAGTCTGGCCTTGAACACTTCCAGGGATGCTCCTCCATGTAGCAGATGGTTCTCTAGCATCCCCTTCTGTCCATGCAGCTTCTGGTAAAATACCCTGAATAAGGTGAGGGTAGTCCTCACCAGTACTCTTGTCAACACAGCGCTGAGGACAGTGGAGATGGCCATTGTCACCCAAGCCAGGTCAGGAATCTGGGCTGTTCTATTCCTTGTCCAGGGACAGACTTAGAGGTGTTGATGCCAGCACTGAACACGACTGCTCAAATCAACCAGACAATGTGTGGTGGTGTCTCTGATCTCTGCGTGTTTGTTACAGAGGAGCACAGCCTCTGAGTTCAACCTCAGCTTTGACAAATGCTGTTCCTCTTGCAGAGCCACTGCTCTTAGGGCTTTTCAAGTAGTGTGGGCTTTTTGCTTACATAGTAACCAGTATGTTGTGTAGAGCAGTATTGCTTCAGTCTGTTTCTTTTCCCCCCCACGCTGTCTCCTCACAATTCCCTTTCTCTGGTCCATCCTGCAGCAGGAAGCGTTACTGGTTGCCTTTCTTGCAGAACCGACTCTATCAGGCCATTCAGAGAGCTGATGACATCCTTGACCTGAAGTTCTGCATGGATGGAGTTCAGACAGCCCTGAGAAATGAAGACTATGAACAAGCAGCAGCTCATATCCATCGCTATCTGTCTCTGGACAAGTCAGTGATTGAGCTCAGTCGTCAGGGCAAGGAAGGTAAGCACTGTTTGTGAGGAGATGCTGATAAGTCACCTTTCCAGTGGATAACTAGAGGCTGCATCATTTTCCGTGGTAGATAGCCTCAGCTCAATAGACAAAGCAGAAGATCTAATGCTGGCCACAGATCTTAGTATTTTATAGACCAACATAGAGCTGAACATTTTTGAAGCATTATTACATAGGAATTATTATTAATTGAAAGGGGAGTTCCTGGCACACAGCTGTAATAGTATTCCAGGTGCTAGCTAAGTGAAGGACAAAATGTTCAGGCCAAAAGAAGTGAGGCAGAAGGCTCTGTCAAGGAGAATTGTTGTGGTGTTATGGTACCAAGCCGAGCAACTGGAAATTAAGGAATAAATTGCTAGATTCCTAAGAGGAATGTCCCAGTGGATGTGTTGTCATCCTCCATGCAAAATCACAACGTTATCTATTTGTAAATCCCACACCTACCTGTCTTTCTTTGCCTGTAGAGGAATTCCAGGGTCTTCTGCCTTCTCAACTTAGGGCTGCACAGTGCCAGTCTCTCTCCTGGGAAAAAAAAAGTAGCCCTTGATACAGTACTAACATTGTGCTGTCACTTTTCCCTTTCTTTTCTGCCCTTTTCACCAGGGGGCATAATTGATGCCAACCTGAAGCTCCTGCAGGAAGCTGAGCAGCGTTTGAAAACAATTGTTACAGAGAAATTTGACACAGCTATGAAGCAGGGAGACCTGCCCCAGGTGGAACGGTTCTTCAAGATCTTTCCTCTGCTAGGCTTACATGAAGAGGGGCTGAGCAAGTTCTCCGAGTACCTCTGCAAGCAGGTAACAGGCTCTGTGAAACCCAGGGAAAAGCAAAACCCAGTCTCTGTCAAAGGATGTTGTGGAAGGAGACTTTGGCTGTGGCTTGTTAATCTTAAAAAACAGCACTGGCCTTAGTTCATATCTCTTCTTGCATTTGCATCCTGGAATGGGCTTTCTGGTATCTGAATACAGATCCTGGGCACTGTCTGGCTTCTCCTTCTGTGTCTTGCTCTCTGCACTTGCTTAAAGCTCATACAATGAGCCTGGAAAGAAAAGAACAAGTTTCTGCCTTTCCTTGAGCCTTGAGTTTTCCACAAAAGAGGAAGGGATCCCTGTTCAAAGGAGGAACAACAGCAATAGCTATCGCAATGGGAAGGCCAGCGAAAGCTCTCTAGGGCAAGGACAGAGAGACACCCTGTGGGATGAGGAATGCCTTTGGGTGTTCAGCTGACTGGTCCTGTTGCCATGCAGGTGGCCAACAAAGCAGAAGAGAACCTGCGGCTGGTGATGGGGACAGACATGAGTGACCGTCGAGCTGCTGTCATCTTTGCAGACACCCTGACGCTCCTCTTTGAAGGTAATCTTCCTTCCCTCTTTCCTGATGGATTAAAAATAGTCCATGATGAGATTGTCCATCAATTTAAATGCTTTTAATTTTAGCTCACAAAATGCCTCATTCCCCGTGGAGCTACAGGAGTGTCACACTCGAGGGACAGGGACACAACTAAGTAGAATTCATCCCAGCCAGGAGAGGGCATCACAATAAGCAAGTTTTCCTATGTACAGCTTACACAGGCACGAAGTGGATTTGCAAAGGATTTGTTGGCTTCCTCCAGGAATCAGACTCTTCCTGTTCTCTGCATCCTCAGAACAAATGGATGTTCCCTGGAGGTTTCTTCAGGCTTGCAGCTCTCCAGACAAACAAATCAGATCCCTTAGGCTTGAGCAGCTGGTGTTGCCTCCAGGCCTGGCTCTTCAAGAAGCACCATGGAAGCTTGAAAGAAGGAAGAGAAGGGAATGTGAATGCTCTGTGGGAATGTTGCCAAAGACAGTAATTGCGATCCCATGGTGATTAACCATCTTCCCTATGAAATCTGCTCTAATTCCAGGCTGCACCACTGCCAAGTTACTCTCCCAGCCTGGCACCCACAGAGCTTTCTTGGCAGTAGTGTCGAAAGAGGGGGAGTGTTGCTAACTCTTGGAGTAGAGAGTTTGTGAGAAGAAAGCAATATTGTAGAGACACCTCCTTGGAGATGAGCTTTTCCTCCAAGGAGTTCTTGCCTTCACTAATTGCTCTCTGCGACAAGTGTGTGCCCAAGAGTCATCCCTAGGCTGATTTTTCCCAACGCTGCTCTCCTGTAACCTGATAGGTGCTGAAAGCTGAGACAGTTTGGGTGGCAGTTGTGCCCCCTGCCAGGTTTAGCTTGTGTGGCTTTGTCCTGGGAAGCTTCCTACCTTGTATCTTGCTGGCTGAAGGGCAGCTGGCACACATGGCACAGCAGGAGCTCTCTTAAGGGACAGAGAGATGGCTTCTGCTCCAGGAGATTTGCACTCTTTATCTGTGGGGTGAAAGATGCTTTGTTAGGTCTGGTCTGTGGACCTGTGTAGCTCTGCTGTGCTCTGGGAACTCCTGGTTGAGTCTCTTGTGCTTCCCCTCTTCCCAAAGGGATTGCTCGCATTGTGGAGACCCACCAGCCCATCGTGGAGACGTACTATGGGCCAGGGAGGCTCTACACCCTCATCAAGCACCTGCAGGTGGAGTGTGACCGGCAGGTGGAGAAGGTGGTGAACAAGTTCATCAAGGAGAGGGACTATCACAGGCAGGTAAGAGCAGTGTGAGGCTGCCTGGTGCAGCCAACTGTGCCCACCATCCAGCTCCATGGGGCTCTCACTGCCATAGAAGCAGCAAAGTTTGACCTTGTGTATTGAAAGAAACCTTGGTTTACTCCGTATTTACCCTGATAGCTGAAGGAGTTCAGCCTGTAGCTGTTCCTTCTGATGCAGAGAGGATTCATTGGGAGCATGGCAAATGCATCAGCAAAGACTGATGACTCTCCCTCTTTTTTGTGATTGCAGTTCCAGCAAGTCCAAAATAGCATGATGAGAAGTTCTTCTGCAGAGAAGATTGAACCAAGGTACAAAAACTTTTTATGCTCTCTAACCTTTCACTCTTGAGTTGTTATTAACACTACTTAGAATTTAGATAACTCTCCAAGTCTTCCAGAGGCTTTGTGGCTACTAATGTATAAAATCCAATTGTTAGGTGCCCTTCACTGCCCTTCTATAAAGGAAGTTTCTGTAGTGGGGTTTTATTTTGCTTAGTCATTACTTCTAAGCCTTGGCTCTAAGCATTCCTGGAGGGTTGGTAATGTCACTGCACATGAAGGACTGAGACTTTAACTGCCTGTTCTCACTACCCTTTCATGGCCAGAAAGAGTGCAGTCCTTGGAGCCCACAAAATGAAGCAGCTCCCTTGGGCAGATAATTTGTGACAGAATCAGGAATAAATCTTTGGGTCTTATTTAATCTGTACTGCTGCTCCAGCAGCTCTGTAACATCAGTTCCTTGATAATGAACCGCAGTGCTTTCAATCTCCCTTTTTCTTATCTTAAATATTTACATGACCCTTAAGGAAGGCCATTTGAAAGTGCACCCAGTCCTTCTGGGACTGCCTGACTTACAAACATGCCCTGAAAGAAAACTTAGGTTGCTCAAGCAAGATCTATCTGTGAGCATGCGTAACTAATTATTTCAGCAGTAATACCCACTTGCTATTTGCTGTGAGTAACTCTGCATGCATCACAGTTTTCTGAGATTTTGCTTTTTCATCTGTAAAATAAAGGTAATGTTTCCTTCTCTCACTTGAGTATCGTGAGGCTTCAGGCAGGATTTGTAAAATTTCTTTTGTGCACACTGATGAAAAAGCTGATGTGTCACTCTTTCTTTTTTTAATAGGCATCTCTGATGCGAACACTGTGTTCTGCACTGTAACATGCTTTTTTGTCTCAAATTTCCTGAGCTCTTGAGCTTAAACAGATTCTTCATCATCTTCAGAGAAACACATGAATCTGTGCACATATGTGGAGATGGCAGGGACCAGGCATTTGTAACACTGGCCACATAGGGCTTATGAAATCATAGCAAAACTGAGGTAGGAAAGGACTGACGAGGATCTCTAGTCCAACCTCCCACTCAAAACAGGGCTCATTTTGAAGTTACATCAGGTTGCTTTGAGTCTTGCAGTCCTTACCACTGTGATTTCAATGTCAATGTCCTCACATCTATGAGGAAAAAGAGGGGGAGTGTTGCTAAATCTTGGAGTGGAGTTTGTGAGAAAAAGCAATATTGTAGAGATACCTCCTTGGAGATGATTTTTGGGGGATATTTTGATGGTGTGTGCATTCGTTGCACATACTAGTTATTCTGCTGAGCTGTTCACTTGATGGCACAGATGGAAAGGGGCAGTATTGATCTCATAGTAAGAGAACAGAGAACACACTACTTAACTGCATTAAATTAGTGCCTGTCCTTTTGCAGTCTTGCTGCCTTGATTCTTCTATGTTTCTTCCAGGGAGCTTGACCCTATTTTAACAGAAGTCACTCTGATGAATGCCCGCAGTGAGCTCTACTTGAGGTTCATCAAGAGAAGAATAATAGCTGATTTTGAGGTGGGAGATGCCATGGCCTCAGAGGAGATAAAGCAAGGTAACACCTTGAGTACTAATACACATAGGCTCTCTGCTCATCAAAGCCAGAAATTGAGATATACCTGAGTTAGTGGCAGAGCAGAGTGACGCAGGGTCTGCAAAGATGCTTTGTGAGCACACTGTGGAAGAGGATTGTGTAGCCTGGCCTCCCCAAACCTGTTTTCAGCACTGGTTTTTCCCTCTAACAGAGAAACCAACAATAAGAATGACTGTAGAGTATAACAAAAGTCCCCAAAGAGAGGAAGAGCTGTTTCGTCACTGTAGGCACAAATCCTAAAGGTGGAGGCCACGGAGAAAACAGGCTTGAGGTTTTGGTATTGTGTGGAGCTCTGGAAATCACTTCTGTCACCTGCAACATTCAGCTCAACAATTTCAGCTCCACAATTGAGGCCTGTGATTTGTTCCAGGTTGGGCTTGGCAGATGTGTCTCCATTGGGTGCCCATGAGACAGGCAGCAAGGGGACTTGGTGGAGCTGCCTTCTGGCCCTGGGTGCCTGCTGATGGTTCTCTCTTGTGTTCCATAGAGCATCAAAAATACCTGGACAAACTCCTCAACAACTGTCTGCTGAGCTGCACCATGCAAGAGCTCATTGGCTACTACATCACCATGGAGGAATACTTCATGAGGGAGACTGTCAACAAGGTAGGGATCAGACTCTGATGAGAACCTCTCAGGTGGTTCTCTGTGTGTGCTCCTCAGTCCTCTGCTGAGCATCCCGAGGGAGGGATATGAGTACATGGCAGGTCTGCAGTTGTTGAGAAGGTCTTTTGTTTCCCTTGGCCTTGAAAAGCCAGTGAAAAAACTTTGACTCCAGACATACCTCTGGGTATCTTCCAGGTCTATGGGCTACTGAAAACTAGTCTGAGTGGTGCCAGCACACACAGGGTACAGGTCAGCTCGGGGCGAAGGAGCCAGACAGGCAGTTTGGTCTCTCAGCACTGCTGGGGCAGCGTCCCTCACTGAGCTCAGGGCACTGAGCCAGCTTTCTTTGCAGGCTGTTGCCATGGACAGCTACGAGAAGGGCCAGCTCACCTCCAGCATGGTGGATGATGTGTTTTATATAGTGAAGAAGTGCATTGGGCGTGCTCTGTCCAGCTCCAGCATAGACTGTCTCTGTGCCATGATCAACCACTCCACCACTGAGCTGGAGTCTGACTTCAGGTAATGAAAATACACCAGGTTCATTGTAACGTGCCTCCACTTCATGTTCTGCAAACAGTGTTTGCTGTCAGATGGTCTTCCCTGTGTTCTTTGCCTTTGAACCTCTGGTTTGTCATCTCCATGGAAGATGCTTGTAGGAAGCAGTGGCAGGTGTGGGAAGCTGGATCTAGGTGTCTTTTCTCACAGTAGTGGTGATCACGTGTAGGACAAACAGAAAAAGGAACCTCATGGCCCAAAATCCCTATGAGCATTGGGGTGCTACCTTGCTTGAGGGTACATGGTAACCCCTAGTTTTTCTCAGGGTTACTTAATGACTTGAACTTGAGGAGGAACTGCAGAAATTGTTCTGCTGCTTCTCATCCCAGTGTGGGAGTGGGGAACTGTGACTGAAGGCAGCAGGCAACTGCAGGCAGGATATTTGGGAAAGCTCAGAAACTGGGTGGTTATGTTTTTCTTTTCTTTAGATGCTGTCAGGATATTTTCCAGCCTTCTTTTATCCCTGTGAAGTTCCATTTACCTTGTTCAGGTCACAATTCAGAGAGAACGCTGTCCCCTGGCACAGAGCATAGTTCTGTTGTTGCTTGCAGTTGTTTGCTCTAAACCCTGGTATGTTCTGCTTGCCCACAGGGAGGTTCTGTACAACAAGCTGAAGCAGGGCTTCCCAGCCACGACCTTCCAGGACTTCCAGAGGGGGGTGACCAGTGCTGTGAACATCATGCACAGCAGCCTGCAGCAGGGCAAATTTGACACCAAAGGCATTGAAAGCACCGATGAGGCCAAGCAGTCCTTTCTGGTGGGTTTGGTGGCTGTTCTGGTGTTGAATGAGTTGGGGTGGGGAGAAAGACAATGGGGAGCTCTTGTGAACAGGATTGGCATGACTGTTGTGTTCAGAGAACCTGAAGACCTGTTCAGGTGTGGTGAGTGGCCTGCCTTTGGATGTCTGGTAGATGCTTCTGCCTCACCTCATGTTTGTAGAGCTTCCACACCAGGCCGGTGCAAGTATGATCCCATGAGCGCCTCTTGGGCTGCTGTGAATGCAATTCCTTCTGGGCTGGGGAAGAATCTGTGCTCTTTAGAGGTGTCCACCAATCCTGTTCTTCACAGGCTCTGTACAGAACATCTCACCCACACCTTCCTCCAGATAAAAAAGTCCTGGCCCAAGCTCAGGGCTTTCACTTTCACTTATCAGAGTTTCCATTAGAGAGGGTTGTCTGCAAGATCTTCATGTTGGCTTCTAACAGTAGAACTGCAACTCTCTGCATGCTTGAGCAGGCACAGGGAGCATTCCAGACCCCTTGGAGAGCATCTGAAGGGCTGCTCATCACTCCTATCTTCTGCAGCATAACACATCCTTCCCCATGGTAGGATGCTGTGTAGACTTTGCATTGTGGAAAAGACCTCACTGAGAGAACATCTCTGGGTCTGCTGTCTCCAGGTTTGAGCAGACCTGTGGGTAGAGACTGAGAGCACTGGAGAGGGGTTGGCTCACCATGACGCGTCTCCCTCTCTGTAAATTGCTGTGAACAGCCAGCACTGAAGAGGTTCCTTGGAACTTTCACTGTACAAGGAGAGAAGGCAACAAAGGGAGCAGGAGAGACTGAAGTCTTCCATTTCACTGAATTCTTGGTTACAGGGTTCTGCATTTCTTGAAGCAAAGGGCTTAAAATGTCAGTTCTCCCACTGAATTGCCTCATTCACCTGTCACCTTGCTTCATTTCCCTGTTTGTACAAACCCCAGCCTTATACAGACATTTAGTTCAGCTTCAGCAGGTAGAGAACAGTCTGTTCAGTGGAGAACAGATACTCATCTGGCAGGAGGGCTGCTGACTCCTCCTGCCTAGTTACCTGTGCCTTCCTGTTTCCCCTGCTGCTCTGGACACAGTGTATAAAACATTGCCCTCAGCTTTCCTGCTCCATTCTTCATGACACTTACAGAAAGTTGGGGGTACATTTTGGCTTCCATCCATCACCCACAAGTGGGGCTTCGCTGCAACATCAAGGACAGGATGATGAGGGAAAGGAGTAAACTCAAACTGTACTAGCTGCAGGTTCAGCACGTGTGCTCAGTTGCTGTAGTTTAGCTTCAGGCAGCTCAGTGAATCTGCAGCGCTTAGCTCTCACAGTAGCAGCTCTGTCCCTTAAATACTTGTATTTGAGCCCATACTGTTAGCAGGGCATGGAGTAAATATATGAACTTGGGGCTGAGGTGCTGGGAAACTCCAATTAATCCAGCTTGGGTTTGTTTGGGGTTTTTTTCAGGTGACCTTAAATAATGTGGAAGTCTGCAGTGAAAACATCATGACCTTAAAGAAGACTTTGGAGGTGCGGTTTATATTCTTTACTGTTTTTTCCTAAATCAAATTTGTAATATCCTCCCTTGGTGGGGGGGTTAAGTAAACCATCTAGACTTTGATATGCCCAAATTCCTGAGGTGTTTGCCCTCCAGCCTTATGGAAGCAATTTTGAGCTGGCAGAGCAATTTCCGGCTGATAGTAGCAGTCAGAAATACCAGTTCCTCCAGCCTGACCAACCTGGTGCAGGAATAACATGTGCATCATGGAGAGCCTGTGGTTCTCTGGTGCTGGGCTAGACAGCCCCCAGCTTCCTTTCTTGCTGTCCTCTCTCTCCCCAGCTGGAGCCAGCAGCCTCTGCCTTTGCAGGAGCAAGAGCTGGGCACTTGTCCTAGCCCACACAGCAGTGGGCAGCCAGAGCTCAGCAACACGAAGGGATAAAAACTGCCCAGGTTATTAATTTGCAGCTTGCTCATGGATCTCTTCCCTGCAGAGTGACTGCAGCAAACTGCTTAGCCAAGGATTCGGGGGTGAGCAAGCACAGGCCAAGATTGAGAGCTGCCTCTCGGACATGGCTGCCGTCTCCAACAAATTCCGTGACCTGCTGCAGGTGAGTATCTCTCTGAATTACTGCTAGCTTCCAACACTGGCTTCTAGTGTCTTCAGGGAGAACTCAGGCAGGAGTCACTTCAGCCCAGGGCCTGGGCCATGTCTGGCTCCAGGAGTGCTGGGTAGGGTGCAGGATGAAGCAAATCAGTCAGTTTTGAGGCACAGAAACAGCCCCAGCCTGTTTACACAGCCACACCAGCTGGCGGCTGCATGAAAAGCACTGGAAGCAGCTGCAGAGCCAGAAGGAATGTTGCTTCATTTGTCTTCACTCAGCATGGAGTTGTAGTTGGTTCAGCATTTTCAGGAGAAGAAATATTAATAGCATTTCCATCTCCTCCATTCTCCCTCGTGGCATAGCACATTTTCAAGTTGTCCACAGCCTCACTAAGTAATGCTGAAGACAGGCTGTTGGTAGAGAAGAGCTGCTCTTTTCTCAGGTTTCTGCTTCTTTCCCAAATGCAAATACTCCTCAGCATGGAGCAGAAGACACTCTGGCTAAATCCAGTCTCCTGTGGCATGCTGGGGGCCTGCTGTCCTAAAATTTCACAGTGGTCTCTGGCAGGGAGAGAAGCAGGAAGACCTAGTACCTCCTGTGGAAAGAAACCAAGCAAAGGAGAGTATTTTGAACCAGGTTTGCTTTTGTACTTCTTCAAGGGACCAGGCTATTTTTCGTTTGGCTTTGCAGTTCAGGGCAGGCAGATGCCTTCAGTTCAGCACTGCCAGCAAACCCTCTTGGGGACTGTGGTCAGTATCAAAACCAAAGAGCTCATTAAAACTCTCCAGTCTGGCTCTAGTGTGGTTTTAAAAGTGGCTGCAAAGCAATCCAGAGGCTGAGCAGGAAGCTCCTGCGCTGCCTGAATAACACACACATTTGCTTTGGAAAAGGCCAATTGCCAGCAGGGCCTGCTCAGAAATGCCAGTTTTAGTTAAAAACTTCCATCAAATGCCAGGCAGCATCGGTACCGACATAGTTTCATGCTGAGTGAGCTTTCATGACACCTTGCTGAGCCAAAGAGGGGTGGCTGGCAGGAGAGGGCTTTGAGAGCTCTCTGGCATCACAGGGGACAGAACAGCCTTTGCTGACAACCTGCTGCTCGGGTAGATGGCATGTGCTAGGGTTATAATTAATTCAGGGAACTAACTGTGGTTACAGCTTTTATCCTCCTTTTAGATTCTCCTCCTGAGCTAAGCTGCACTGGAAGTGGGAGGCATCAGTTGAGTTCAATAACAGTGCCCTGACTGGTGCTGAGTGGAAAAGCTGGAGTTTGCGTCTTTTCCTACCCTGTGTGCCTCGCTCTGTAGCTGTGGGATCGGGTGGGGAAGCACAAGCCCTTCAGACCAGGCTACAAGTCAGCACAACAGCAGCTTCTGGGCCAGCATCCTTCCTCCTCTTCTTGTCATGGTGTCCTCAGAGCCCTCCAGCACCAGAAGGGTGTGGGATCTGGGACTTCTGGGTTCAATTTCCTGTGCAACTCTGTGGGTCAGTTTCCCCAGCTGAGAATGGGAAGTAGCATCAAGACAGCCTGGCTATAAAGGTTTTGTGCCTCACTGTCCTCTCTTCTTGCTGTCTCCCTCAGGAAGGTCTCAACGAGCTGAACAGCACAGCCATCAAACCCCAGGTGAAGCCCTGGATTAACCTATTCCTCTCTGTCTCCCACAACATCGAGGAGGTGAGGCTCAGTGTTCTCTGCTTCCAGCTGTACTTGGGCACTCTCCATCCTCCGCTCAACAGCACCGTCAGAGCAACCACTGTTTCATTCCCCTTGGTTATCTGCTGTTTCCTGGGCAAAGAGCATTGGTAGAATAGCCAGATCTTGCTCTGCAGCCGAGCCTGGAAAGGGACATTAGGCTAGAGAGGAGCTTGAGTAAACGGAAGGAGTGCAGTGCTGCTCCAGGAGGGACCTCCCTTCCTGTCCTCTGAGCCGTTGGCTGCGGTTTATTTCCGGCCACATAAACAACCGTTTCTGCATTTCATTATCAGGAGGAGTTCAGCGACTATGAGGCCAATGATCCCTGGGTCCAGCAGTTCATCGTCAATCTGGAACAGCAGATGACAGAGTTCAAGGTGAGAGAAGGAGGTGGCAGCCTGCCAGGCTTTGGCCAGACCTCCAGTGGCATCCTCCAGCTCTTTCTCTGCTCAGCAAGCAGACGTGTCCTCCAGCGCCTTGCAGGGCTCTTAGGGATCCAGTTAACCCCTTCTGCAATTCTCAAAGCCTGCTTGCAGGCCCCACATACCTGGATCACTTCTGTGGTGCTCTCCACTCGCCAAACCTGCAAGTCCTTATTTGAAAGCTCTCCTTGGCTTGACATTTAGGGACCTCTGCTCAGTTTTTCCTGACAAGAATGACACATGTTTCTGCTTCCAGGCTGGACTGTCTCCAGTGATTTATGATACCCTCACTGGTCTTATGACCAGTCTCATAGCCATTGAACTGGAGAAAGTGCTGCTCAAATCCACCTTCAGCAGGGTAAGCAAAACACTCCCACTCTGTAGTCTGTCTTGACTGAAAACCCTCAGTAAAGGAATTGGGCAGGGCAGAGGCAAATGTTACCCTCAAACAAGCTCTGCAACCACCCATGGCCAGCTCAGGGACACCTTTACATTAACACCCAGAGGTAGAAAGTGTGTTTTGTGATGAGAGTGAGAAGAGCTGGCACCAATAAGGGGGCTGGGTTTTAAGGTCAGTCTAAACATAAGCCACTTAAAGTTGCAATAGGTGGTCTAACTGGGGCCCTCCTGCTGAGACATCCCCCTGCCTCCCTGTGACTTTTAATTGTATCTTTGGCACAACCCCTGGGCCTGCTTTGAGGGTTAACAGAGCTCCCTCGGTGCCCACAGCTCGGTGGTCTGCAGTTCGACAAGGAGCTGAGGTCCCTCATAGCCTATCTCACCACAGTCACCACCTGGACTATCCGCGACAAGTTTGCCCGTCTTTCCCAGATGGCCACCATCCTCAACCTGGAAAGGGTGAGCTGCACTTGGTCTGCTTCTAGTGGGAGATTGTGGGAGCGCCAGCTGGACTGCATGTGGTTTTATTGAGCTCATCCAGATGTCACCACACCTACAGGGTCTGGAGAAGCTGGAAAAGTTGCCCCATGTCTGATGGATGCTTGCCTGCAGTGAGTTAGTGGCAGGAAATCCAGTGACCATAACTAGACTTCGGGCTCACCTGCGAGGGCAGCCTGTGCTGAGTCATGTCCTACAGCTCTGCTCTTTTTCCAGGTGACAGAGATCCTGGATTACTGGGGTCCGAACTCGGGTCCGCTCACGTGGCGCCTTACTCCCGCCGAGGTCCGGCAGGTGCTGGCGCTCCGCATCGACTTTCGCAGCGAGGACATCAAGCGGCTGCGCCTGTAGTTGGTCAGTGCTTGGATTAGCACCATGCTGGAGCTAAGGGCAGGAAGGCTGCAGTCCTGGAGCCTGCCTGGATCCTCCTGGGCTGGCTGTTAGAGGGTGTGGGGATGGGATGTCTGCCCTTCCGTTCACATTCCTCAGAGCAAAGGGCTTTCCTGGGCCCAGCAAGAAGAGCTGCCATCCCTTTTGTGGAAGTAGATAAAAGGCACCAGAGGAATCTCTCATGCTGAGAGCAGCGTGATGCTATTTCTCAGAACACAGGCCAGTGCCAGCTCCTGCCTTCCTGTGCTCTGCTGCCCTGCAGGCCACAGGCCAGGACAGGTGCGGGCTGGTGTGATTCAAATACGGGTCTGCTGCCGCAGTTGTGTTCCCTCTGTGCCCCCAGTTAAAGGGTCAGCTACTGGAGTAACAAATCCTGAGCCCTGGCTCTCTCCTGGTGGTGATGGGGACTGTTCTGCTGAAGGGAGAAGGAGTGATTTCCTTGGGAAGGTGCTTGGAAAATCACAAGAAAGCCTCTGTAGTAAGTGGGGCTGTGTCCCTGCTGGCTCTGTACAGCTACTCTGTAAGTAAACCTTGCTTGGCTGAGCTGCAGTCTGCACTGGTGTCTTCAGCTGTGGGCCTGGAGGGAGAGGGAGAGATGTGGGACAAGAGCTCTGCTCTAGTTCTCCTCTTCTACCTTGTGCCAGGGCATCCAGCGGATTTGCCTGGCTGCCTCCTGTGGCTGCAGTCCTGTGCTGTCCCCCTTAGCCAGGGCTGTGGAGGGGGATGACCAGCCCTTGCACGCAGATTGGTTCTGCCATTCCCACCCCTAGAAAAGCTTTGCCCACACACTGCTGAGCCCTTGCTATCCTGGGGAGAGGAAGCAGCCCTGCTGGGGACAGAAGGGCACAGACACATGCTGGGAACAAGCCTTTTTATTCAGGCAGACTGCAGGGACTAGCACCTTGCTTTTACTATTCACCATTTCACTGCTGAAACAGTCCCTCAGGACAGGAGAGGGTCTTGATTCCACATCCAGATGCATCCCTGGTACAGGAGCATTCCATGCTGAACGGGCAGCTTGGGTCCCTGCTGCTGGAGGAGCAGGAAGGTTCCGGCTAGAGGCAGCATCACAAATGCTAGTTTGTTGCCTTTGGAGAACCGTAAAAACTGGAGTGAAACCCCAAAGTCAGGCTGGAGGCCCTAGCAAACTGTCTCTTTAGCAAGGCCACCAGGCAGGGATAGTTTTGCCTGCCTGCACAACTTGTCATGGCTTCTCCAGGGTCTGGCTTTTGGGGCTAGTAGCAGCACAAAAAGGCCATATCGAGACCTAAGGCACCTACTGGAGCTGGCTGAAGGAGCTGCCCCTAAAGCAGCAGGGATTTCCCTGCTTTAGAAGGCAGGTGGCTACTCCCTGCCCTGGGATACCTTGCCAGGAACAGGCCAGGGCTGAAGGCCTTCACACAGCCCTGTCCTCTCCAGGGTGAGCACCATCCTTCATATCACATCCCACAACCTCCACAGAGAAACCACCTGTGTCCACCTCGATGCTGTGGATGCTGAAGTTGCCCAGTCCCTAGAAAAAAAAGCCACAGGTTGGGCAGGAGCCAGCAACGGACCTGTTCTCACCTCCAAGGTCCCAGGGAGGCCACTGGGACAACAAGCAATCACATCCCACACGTGGTGGGGAGAGATGCTCCTCATGCTCTATATAAAGCTGCTGGAAGCCGCCTGCAACAGTGTGGGGCTCACAGCTCACCTCGGTGTTTGCCAGGATCTGGTGCAAAGCCTCTTTCTGCCGAGGGGCTTTGGTTAAGACGTAAAGGAAACCGCCGCCGCCGGCCCCAGCCAAGCACTGCCCGTGGACGTAGGGCCGGAGAGCGTCCATCATGCGCCCGACGGCCAGTGGCTCACAGCCCGGGGCCATGCACTTCTTCTGCTGCCAGTAGCAGTCCAGGCACTTGCCAATGAGCAGCAGGTCACCTGAAGGGGAGGGGATATTGCAAATTACTTGTCTCTGTTTCTCACCCAAAGGGCAAACACCTCTGCCTCTCCTGCTCAGCCCAAGCTAAATTCTGCCTTCTCTTTTCCAGCTCCTCCCAGCTCTGCCTGAGCAGGCAACCCCAGCCCTGTCACGTTGCTGTTTATTTTTAATCCTCCACAGGGGGAGGATTTGCTTGCTTTAATGCTCCAGCTTCCTCTGCGCAGCAGCCAAATGACCCCACTGCATTGACCAGGCATGGCCCCCAGCCCTGTCGCCAGTGGCTCACAGAAAATCAACCAGATTCAGCACATCTAACCCCCTCTTTCTCAAATCTTTGTTCAAGCCTGAATTTTGGGGTACTGGCTGGTGAGGGTGGGCTTGGGGGAGGAATTGAGGCTTCTGCAGCTTCAAGAGCCTGCACCCCCCAGGCTTTGCCTCCTCCAAGACTGCACAGCCTCCCCCCAGCAAGTCTGTGTTTCTTCAGCTGTTAAAAGGGCCAGCCTGGCACAGGGAAGGGGGCTCACACCTTGCCTCAAGGCCTGGGCACACTCCTCGGCGTTGCTCACCAGCGCGTCAGCATTTTGCACAATGGAGGGGAGCCTGGCGTACCAGTTCCTCACCACATCCTGCAAGAGGCCAGAATGTCCCTGTCACTGTCCTCCTGACTCTGGCAGCACCTGGGGAGTTAGTGCTACACCCACAGGCTTGGATGCCAGCTCCCACTGGGGTGGCAAAGCTCTGCACCAGGAAAGGTGATGGCACCAAAGGCCACGGGGGAAGCAGAGGCCAGAGCCTGTGACACCCAGGGGCACCCAGGCATTACCTGGAGCAGGTTGCGGGCCAGGCGAGTCTTCCCCGTGTACACCAGCAGCAAGTGATCGTTGAGGGTCTGGGTGAAACCATCAGGGACCGGGATCTGCTCCACTTCCACTTTGAGTGGCAGCTGGGCCTTTGACCTCCCAATTTTGATGCCAGGGACGAGCCCACCAACCTGGTCCTGCCAACCACCACCTGCAGGCCAGAGTGTCCTCAGCCACTGCCAGGACCCTCACCTTGCAGGTCAGCTGCTCCCCCAGGCCCTACCTGTCGTGAGCCTCTGCTCCAGGTGCAGCACGGCATGGATGAGGGCCTCTGTGCTGGCAGCCTTCCCTGCTGCCCGATACAGCGATGCCATCACTGCTCCTGCCAGGATGCTGCTGGTGCCTGCAGGGAGCACAGGTGGGGCCAGGGCAGTGAGGCACCGTTGTGGTCCTAGGAGCCAGGGGTCAGTGAGGGGAATGCCCCATCCTGGTGCTGGCAGCAGGAGGGACTCCTAGGCAACAGTGATGGAGTGCCCAGCCCTTTCCCCACAGACTTACCTAGGCCAGACCCATGGGGCAGCTTAGACCAGGTGTGCACCTCAAAGCCACCCCCAAAGTTCTCCATCAGCTGGGCCCGCAAGGGTCTCTGTGAAGGGAACTGCACGATCTGGGTGCAGATGAAGGCAGCTTTGAGCAGGGCTCCTGCAAACAAAAAGGAAGTAAAGCTGATGCCTGCTGTACTACCTCCTCCCTGTCCCCAGAAAAGGCCATCCTGGCACCAAGGGGACACAGCAGCTACAGAGCCAGGCTGGTGACACCTCACCTGGCGCATGTGGCTGGCAGTAATCCTGTAAGTGCTCCAGCTCCTGGCACACCAGCTCTGCCACCACCTCGCTCCGTGGTGTCCCGTTGAGGCTGACGAGGCGCAGCTCCGGCTGGACAATGCGCCGCACCCGCGCGCCGATGGGCCGGCACCCGTCCACCAGCACTGCCGCATCCACCACGGCCCCTCCGTGCTCGTAGGTGATGGGGGGGGTGTCGCTCCAGCCACCTGCCAAGGCTCACCATCAGACCCCTGGGGCACCCTGACTCCTTTTTCCCCAGCACCACAGGGGTGAGACATGGGTCATCTGTCTGGGGGGATGCACTCACCAGAGAGGTCCAGGCGGGCTGGACACACCACCTGCACCCAGTGCCCCAAGGGTGGCAGCTCCACCTGTTCCACGGTGACAAACTGGCACGCGGACATCACTGCCTGCCGGACAAGGATCTGCTCGGCCCCCTCATAATGCCGAGCCGCTCTCACCAGCAGAGCTGGCCTGGAACGAGAAGGATGCTGAGCCCACCATCACATCTCCATGACTGCACCAATGCCTGGGCCAGCTGCAGCTTGCCAGCCCCAGCCTCACCGGCTCATCCACTTCTGCCGCTCAGCAGCCAGCTCCAGGACACCGCCAGCGATGTCCCCGCTCTCCAGGCGTCCAAAGGCTGAGGCCCACTCCCTGTTGGCAGCGGGACCACTCCGCAAGCCCCCTTCCCCTCGCGCCATGCAGCCCAGGACCTCGGCAATGCAGGCAAGTGCCCGTGCTGCAATACCAGCATCGCTGGCTGCAGAAGCAACTAAAAAATAAATAAAAGGAGGCCGTAAAGCCACAGCCAGGCTGCAGGTCACCCCAAACCAGCCCTCTTCTGCCATAAGCTGGCCCCAGGGGAATGGGACTTGCATGGCTTGCACCCACCCGGGCTTGTTGGATGCCTTGTGGGTGCACCCCCATGCGTTCCTGCAATGCAGGGGTGTCATTGAAGGGGGTGGGGAGCACTGAACAGTCCTGATAGCCAGAGATACAGCTCGTGAGTCCAGCTCACCGTCATCCAGTGTGCCCAGCACAGCCTCGTGGTAGCCCTCATGGACGGCACTGCGGGCAAGTGGCAGGAGGCTGCTGTCCTGGCGTCCCAGCAGTACCCGCTGCACCTTGCGCTGTCCCTGCAGGAAGAAGAGGGCCTGGCGGGTGCCCAGCTCAGCCTCTGTGTCCAGGCAGGGCAGCAGCTCCTGCCACGACATGCGCCAGGCTGTCCGCCAGCGTGCCAGCTGCTCACCGGCCACTGTGGCCGGGGCCAACAGCCACAGCACGTCCTTCAGCCCCAGTGCCTCACGGGCATGCAGCACTGGGAAGAGCCGGGCGCTGAGCAGGCAGCGGCTCCTCCGCGGCGTCTCAGCATCCCAAAGGTCCCCTTCCCTAATGGAGGGAGAGCCCATCAGCACTGCCCTGGGGCTCAAGGACAATCTCCATGAGGGGAGCTGGAATGCAGGATGGGTCGGGGTGTCCACAACACCTCCAGGAGCTGGGCCTCTTGTCCTGTCCTGGCATGTGGCACCTACCGTATGCCCGTCCGTTGGAAAAACTCAGCCCAGGGCACATTCAGGTAGGTGGCCTCTTCCACAGGGTTCTGCAGGGGCACAGAGGAGCCAGTCACACCTTGGCTTCGGTGGGATCCTTGTGCCACCTCACTACCCCCTCACCTGCCAGTCGTCGAGGCGGCCAGTGAGAGTGAACACGCGGCAGGACAGGTCACGCAGCTGGATGTGGTGGCCCTGCAGGACAATGTCACGCAGGAAAGAGCCCCGCAGGGCTGGTGAGGAGCCCATGTCAAGGCCCGAGAGGAGGCAGCCAGGACCGATCTCCAGGGGACCCTGAAGAAAAAGCAGCGGGACCCAGAGTGGCATGGCTGGCCCCCAGAGCCAAATCCTTACCTCGGAAGGGGACAACCACCCTGGGGACAAGCTGAAGCCAGCACGAGTCAGGTGGCAGGACATAATTTTCTTTGTGACAGGGCTGCGGAGACACAGACTACAGAAATTCCCAGGGAGAGACAGCCCAGAGGTGACAGCCCTCTCCTCTTGCTTGTAGTGGGTGACAGCCACCAGGGTCCCTACCCCCGGCCAAAAGATATCCCCGAAGAGGAAGGGTACCCCAAATCTCAGAGCTTTAGGTCCTCCATCCTAGCTAGCACCACCTCACCCTGCTGCCCACTCAGTGCACTGGGAGCTGCAGGTTACCCCCATCCTAGTCATGTACCTGGAGGTGACAATGCTGGATGACACTGCCAGCTGCCAGTCGCACGGCTCCTTCCAGCAGGCAGTTGGTGACCGAAGAACCATCCTCCAGGAGACAGGGCTGCTGCAGATGGCACAGAGACACATGGGACCAGGGTCTGGGCACACAGCCCAGAGCAACCCACAAAAAACGTGCATGAGCAAGGCTGGGGTTGTAAGAACATACGTCCACGTGGGAATGGGCTGTCTTGCAGAAGCGGAGGTGGCTGGCAGAGCCAGGCAGGAGAGTCAGGCTGCGGATGTGGTCACTTGCAGAGGTGGTCATGTAGTCATAGGAYGCGTTGGGGATGCGGGCTGTGGGGCACAGGAGAGCTTTCAGCACAACAAAAAAATCTGGGTGTGTCTGACACCATGTGAGCCAGGCTGAGCATCTCCAGGTGAAGGGGTGGGGAGAGAAGACCTGGGGACCTGCAGTTGTGGGGAGACACAGACTGCCAGGCCCTGATCACCCCATCTCTCCCCACGCAGGGGAAGAGGGCCTAGGAATGGGTCATGTCACACACGCTTACCACAGCATGGAATCATAGAATGGCTGGGTTTGGAAGGGACCTTAAATATCATCTAGTTACAACCCCCTGGGCAGGGACCCTTTCCACTAGAAATTGGAAGGAAGCACTCACCCATGCTAAGAGGGAAGCCACGGAGAGCTGTCCACAGCACGGAACGGGCGCTCCTCACGCTGGCATCATCACCACCCTTCACAAAATCCTCCTCAGTCATCCCCCCTGCCATGCACAGGACGATGTCAAAGAAGAGGGAGAGCTGAGGAGAGAAAGCGACATGTTGGGTGCAGCTCTCCTGACCTTCACCATGCTGCTGGGTGCTCCCTCCAACCACCTCTCCTACCCAAATCTGGCAGTGCGGGGCAACAGACCCTATAGAGATGCCCAGCAGTGGCACCTGTGTGGCAAAGGGTCCCATCCCCCACAGAGGGGCTGTCACCTGGATGGGTGGTGCCCCGGAGTCCAGCCCCATGTAGGTGCAGGCATCCAGAGGAGGGATGACATGGGTGGCCAGAAGCTGTTCAGCAGCATCCGAGGAAAAGAAAACAACCCCGCAGACCTGCCAGGGCACAGCAGGCCTGAGGCTGCAGCTGTGGTGACACAAGGGATGGGGCTGGCAGGGTCACCAACGCCCGCGTTGTGCCATACCAGCGGGACGGTGCCGTCCGGCCCCGCACACTGCTGGATCTGGGCCTCCGTGCCTTTGTAGATGATGTCACACACCAGCCCCTGGGAGCAAAACCATCCCAGTGAGCTCTTCAGTGATCCCCAAGCCAAGCAGCCACAGCACTGCTGGGACCTTAGCACCCAGGGAATCCAAGAAGTGGGGACCCCTGTGCCTCCAAAGGATGCCCCTTGAAGGGGGAGCTGCTCCAACCTGTTCATCAGTGAGGTAGACCCCATGGTTCCTGGCATACTCCAGGCTCCCGGGCACTGCGATCACTCGGACACCCTGGAAACCGTCCCATTTGATCCCTGGTGGGAAGGACAGAGACGAGTGCCCACTGGGGCAGTGCATGTACTCACAGGCACAGCATGTACTTTTCAGGCACAGCTGCCTGAAAACCGGGACCACGGCAGAGTAAGTGGCAGTAGCATCCAGCCTTGGCCACCTTACTGCAGGCACAATGGATGCTCCCAACCGCACACAGGAGGCAATACCTGAGCTCAGGCAATACCTGAGCATCCACACCCTCATGGGAGCATGGCACAGGCTGAATCAGCTGTGCTGGTAGCTCATAACCCTGTCCCAGGCCAAAGCAGGTGCTGGAAGCAAGGTTGGTACCCACTCACCTGGTGCCGAGGGCACAGTAAGAAGCATGTCAGTGCTGCAGACCCAGACGCCAGGCGGGGAGCCCACACAGAGCTGCCAAGAGAAAGACTACGTGCCCAGGGAGAGCAGGGAAGGAGCCCAGGAACCCAACACCGTTCCTGTCCTGCTGGGAGCTGAACCCACCCGCAGAACTCCATCCCCAGGCTATACAGACCCGGTGTGTCATGGTTCCCAGCAGGCTGTCCAGGTTGCAGACCAGCGCTTCGGCTGGGGCGCCGGGCTCCTCCGCGGGCAGGCAAGTGAAGGCGCGGCCGCAGTCGTCGAAGGAGAAGTCGCGGCCCTGGTGGGACAGAGAACGTCGCGGGGGCACCGGGACTGAGCGGGAGCAATGAGGGGTCCCACGCTGGGCTGCAGGTCAGCTCTCACCATGTGCAGAATGAGGATGCGGGCGTCCCTCAGGACGTCAGCGGTCACCACCTGGGAGGGGACAGAAGGGGACAGTCAGGACAGTCAGCGGGAACGGGACAGACACCCCCTCTTATTCCAGCGTCCCCGGGCCCACCAGAGGCTGTCACCTCTCACCGTGCATCCGGCTCGGGCGCTGAGGTGCTCGGCCGCCACAAGCAAACCGTTCAGGGTGGCACCGCCGCTGCCCAGGCGGGCCCAGGGGTCCTCCACGGCCAGGAGCAAAGCGGGGGGCCGCGGGCCCAGCACGCCCCGCAAACGCCGCGCCTCCAGCTCTGCCAAACAAGAGGAGGGCGGCGCTGAGAGCCGGTCCCGCCGCCCCGCCGCGGCAGGCAGGGAGGGAGGGAGGGCGCCCGGCCCGCCGCTTGCCTCGCTGCAGGGCGGACACGCCGCCATGGCCCCGCCGGCAAGTGAGGAGAACCGCGCTCCACTCCGCCGCCATGGCCGCACCGCCCCCGCCCCCGCCCTCCGGCCCCGGGCCGGCACCGCGTGGCCTGATGGGACATTTAGTCCAGCCTTCGCTGCCTCTCCGGTGTGCTTGGCGCTGAGGGACTACAGCTCCCAGCGTGCACCGCGCGGCGGGGAACGGACCTCTTAAAGGCACAGCGTACCCGTGAGGTGCTCCCCCTCCCCGCTCCTACCACCCCGAGGGGCTTGGGAAGGGGCAATGAGGGTTTGACATTTTCTGCCCTAAAACGAGTCTCGGCGGCGGTGCGCACTTCTGAGTGCCCTGGGTCATCCCTGCCACGAGTCCGGCTCCTCGCAGGGGTCTCTGCAGAGGGGGGGACGTGCKCGGGCGATAGGCGCTGTGTCGGTGCCCGGTGGGTGTCAGGGTGGGTGCCCGGTGGGTGCTGGGATGCGACCGGGGTAGGTACTGGGGGATGCCGATGCACTGGGGTGGATGCCGGAGCGGGTACCAGATTGGGTACCAAGGAGAGTAGCGGGAGATGCCGGTGCGCCAAGTGGATATCGGGGTGGATAAGGGGAATGGGTACCGGGGTGCCGATGCCCGGAGATGCCGGTGCGCCGGGTGGGTACTGGGATGAGTACCGAGGTAGGTACCGCGTTGGCTACCGGATTGGGTACCGGGGGTGTTAAGGGGGTTGCCGGTGCGGCAGGTGAGTACCGGGGTGGACCGGGGTGGATGAGTACAGAGGGCTGGGTACCGGGAATGCTGATGTCCCGAGCTGGGCACCGGACTGGGGGGTGCGGATGTGCCGGGGTGAGTCCCGGGCTGGGCACCGGGGCAGATTCCGGAGATGCCGGCGGGGAGGGTGGGCGCAGGCGGCCCCTCTCGCCTCCTACAAGTCCCACAAGCCCCGCCGAGCGGCACAGGACTACATCTCCCAGGCTGCCGGCGCCGGCCCCCCGCCCCGCACGGCACGGCACGGCCCCGCACGGCGCGGAGGGCGGTGGCGGCGGGGCCCGGGTGAGCCCGGCGGCGGGGCCATGCCGGAGCTGAGCCAGGTACCGCGGGAGAGAGCGGGCCCGAGGCGGGGGGTGCGGGCACGGCCCGGCTCGGCTGGGGGGGCCGGTCCCGGGGAGGCGGCGGGGCTGGCGAGCGGTGGCGGGGGAGCCCGCCCTGGAGCTGCCCGGGTGCTGGGGGCCGGTCCCCGGGCTGGGGGGCGGCGGGGCTGGCCTCGGGGAGCATCCACACGGGATGCGTTGGGTTCATCCCCGGTGTGGTGGTCCCGGTTGTTGTTCCCGGTGCTGGGTGCAGGTCCCGGGGCTGGGAGCATCCACCGGGGATGCAGTGGGTTCTGAATAGCCCCGGGAGGATGTGCTGGCCCCGATCCGGGGTGCAGGTCTGGGTCCTGGGTGCTGGTCCCGGTACCGGGTGCTGGCTGGCGGGAGCATCCAGCCGGGGTGCATTGGGTTCAGACGCGGGAGGTTGCGCTGGTCTGGAGCACTCGCTCGGGCCTGCGGTGCTGGCCCTAGAGGGGATGTGCTGGCCCCAGCCGCGGGGTGCAGCTCCAGCGTGCTGCCCGGGGAGGATGTGCTCGCCCCGGGGAGAATGTTGGCCCTGGCAAGGGTGTCGGGGCTGGGGCTGATGGAGCTGCTCCCCTCCAGCCGTGTGCCCCGGGATGCTGTGGGCAGAGCCGGGGGACCAGCATGGAAGGGCTGGCTGCGGGTGGCCCCCGTCCCCACCAGTGCCAGTGTGTGTGTAAGGTCCCTCAGCAGCAGTGTGACACATGGCTGCGTGACACACGGCATCCATCGCATGGGTAGTGGCAGCCAGGATTTCACAAACAGCCTGAACGTCCCCGGGGACAGGGTTGGAAACTGTGTCACCGAGCAGGGGATGTCCCTTGCCTGCTTCTGTGTGTGTGTGKGGGGCACCAGCATGGGCATCAGTGTGAAATCTTTCTGGTATGCCTGTCCCAGTGTTTCAGGGTGTTTCCCTGGCTGAGGCACGGCTGCCAGAGTGGGAGTGATGCCGGAGCCCGTATTTCAGGGCCTGGCGATTCAAGGGGTTCCCACACGTGCCAGGGGCTCAGCTGCTGCTGGCACAAAAGGAGGGCAAGGTTTTTGCTCRGGCTCCAGCTGCAGAGTCAGAGCACTTATGCCAAAGTTCCCAAATATTTCCCCAGAGTGTGGGCTTCCCATCCCAGCAGGAAAATATTTGGGGGGAGGATGGCACTCAGGCAGTGTGCAAGCTCAGACTGGAGGAAGGGCCATGTCCCCTCCTGCTGCCAACAATCATAGAACATGGCTGGGGGGCACCAAATCACACCAAACCCTAAAACTTGCTGAGTTTCCCTCCAGGAAGACTTGTGGGCTTCAAGCTGGTGAAGGCAGTTTTGCCCTGCATTATCTCGGGCTCCCCTTTTCCCTCCCGAGTAGCCGCCCCGGCCACATCGAGGCCAAGGCGGTGAGCGCCAACGGGAAGTTCCTCAGCGCTTTGGGCTTGGTTTTCCTCTTTCCTTCCCCTTCTATCAGAAGCGAAGGTCGCGGCCGCAGCGGGGAGGGTTGGGCTGGGGTGGTGCCTTGCCCGCCGCGCGCGTGCCCGTCTGTCTGTCTGTCTGTCTGTCTGTCCCCATCTGGCAGCGACAGCCGCCCCGCTGCCGGTAGTGTGCGGCAGCTGCCTGTCAAAAGCGCTTCCCTCTCCTCCGAGGAGCTCATGGCGGTTCTTGGGAACGGCGAGGCGCGCTCCGCTCACCGCCCACGCCTCGCCGGAGGCAGGCAGGGAGAGCAGGCAGGGAGAGCCCCGGCAGCCGCATGCTGGGGGAGCGTTTGAATTTTCATGCCCAAACAAGCTCCAAACAGCCGCTTTTTGGGGAAAGGCTCCGGTGGCACGGAGGGCGCGATGGTTTCGCTGTGGGCTCTCGGCACACCGGATTCCTCCCAGTTTGGCACGCCGAGGTCCCGACAGCTCAATGGCTTTCATCTCCTCCCGCTGCGTTCAATTTTTGCAGGACTGCAAGCTGTTAATTGTTCTCCAATGGCTTGGCCAGCTTCAGTGTTTCTTCGTAAGCCAGGATTTATCGGAGCCCGCCTGACCCTGGGGGCTTGGGATGTGATGGGAGAGGCTGGGAACTTCCTCTCCCTGTCTTGCTGGGCTCTGCGCTGGGCTCCAGGGCATCTCTTGGCTTCAGGTCGCTCTTTGCCATCGGCACCTTCCAAAAGCTTTTTTTGGAAAGTACAAGTGATTTGGGTCCCAGCTCTAAGACAAAGTTCCCAAAGATACCTTCAAAATCGCGCATGGATGAGTGGTGAATATATAAAAATTTATATATATATAAATATGTGTGTGTGTCTGTGTGTGTGTGTGTGTGTGTGTGATACATAGGTCTTTTTTTTCCCTCACGGGATGGATAGTTCAGTGTTTGAGCTCTAAAATAACGGCCTCAGTCGCTCTTGGGAAACCAGAACAAGCTGCAGTCACTTTGCTTCAGGTGCCACTGTGTCCCCAGCAAAGGACTTTTGATCTGCAGCAGTAATTGGGCTCATTAGGAAGCTGCAAATGCTCCCCCTTCTCCCCAGGTGTCTGARCAGAGAGTCCCAGCTAGTGGAGAGGAGAAGTCTGGGGCCCTCACCAGTGGAACTGCTCTAATTTTACATAAACGGGAGTTCTTGGCTGTAACTGGGCTGTGCTGGTATTGATGCCCTCCGGCCTGGGGAGCCTTTCGTAACTTCCCTGCAATAAAATCTCATAGGTGCAATTTCCCTAAYGAGTTCAATGGACTCTCGGTTCTGCCCACAGGCAGAGCAAACCTGGGCGGCTTTATGGGGCCACCCACAGCGTGCGCCGAGTTTGCTGTTCTYAGCCTGGACTGTGCCCCGGGGGACAGAGGGCGGCTGTGAGTCACAGCACCCAGGAAACAGCCCTCGAAAGCCACAGGAAAACCTTTGGGTTTTCACCGCCTCTGGTCCTCCGCGCTGATGAGACCCAGGGAGGAGAACAGGGAAGTGCAGGGGCGCCCCGTGTCCCTGCTCGCCTTTCCTGGGCAAAGGGCCACAACCGGCAGCGGCGGCAGCGCCTCCCGGTGCAGCATCCACCCGTCCTGCACTCCGACACATATTTTCCTGGTGAGGCATCAGGCACGAACCAAACGGGTCCAGGCTGGTAAAACCAGCGGCAGTGGTGGAGGGGAAGCGGTTCCTTCCCAGCCGTTGGTGAGGCTCCGGGTGCTGCTGGTGGCTCACGGAGTGCCGGTGATGGAAGGGMAGCAGGGGCCCTGCCCGTCCTAAGAGAGCGTGTCTGCCTGCAGTGTGGACACATCCCCACAGGCGGCTGAGGCTGCAGGGAGACTGATTCAGGGGTGTCCGTGGGATGCAGCCCTGCTGCACCAGGCAGGAAGGGGGACGGGGACCAGGCAGGAAGAGGGACGGGGACCAGGCAGACCTTGCTGACCCCAGTCTGCGGCTGTGGGAGGATGAGATGGAAAGGTGGCTGGCAGCAGGCAGACGGCTCCCCACGGGGCCAGATGGCTTCGCACAGGGAGCTGGGGCAGGGGTGGGAAAGAGGAGTAGGCAGTGGTGGGCGGCAAGCCCTGGACTGCCTCCTCTGTTCTGATGGGGGTTGTTTGGTGCCCCCACCTGCTAGCCAGCCCCAMACCTGGCTGCTTGGTGGGACTCAGCTTGGTGGCACCTGGTGTGCTGGTACATGACCCAGGGGTTCAGTGGTACCCAGCTGAGTGGTACCTGAGCTGGTGGTACTTGAGTTRGTGACACCCAACATCTGAGGCAGTTGGTGCAAACTGGAGGCTCTGAAGTGGGTGCCTGGGGTGCAGGGCAGCTGGGCTGCCTCCGCCCCTCAGCTCCACAGGCATTTGAGATTGGAAGGGGTAAAGTCCCATTCCCCTCCTTGCCTGTCCTGCCTCAAGGAGGGAGCTGCTGTTCCTGGCGCAGGGAGCTGGGCGTGATGAGGTCATGCTGTGAGCGTGGCCTTGGGCTTATCAACACTCCTGGAGTGCAGAGGCTGGGGTCCCCTTTTCCCCGTGGTAGCCCAGGGAGAGCCAGAGGCTGGCAGAGGGTGGGGGAAGTGGCACTGGTAGATGGCCGAGCTGTGTCCCTTCTCGGGGATGGGGGCAATCAGCCACATGGGCTGGTATATGTGCCTCACTGGTCCCGATGGGTCCATGAGTGTGAGCTGCAGAAACAGGCATCTGTCTCAGCTGCTTCTGCCAGTGTGAATTTTGTGGGGAGAGTGCTCACCCAGCATCGCCCCGTCAGCCAGCATAGGGTATTTGAGCTGGAGCAGTTCCCTGAGGGTCCTGCTGCAGCGGAGCCGAGGGGCTTGGGATGCTGCTGGACCAGTCCCTGCAGGCCCATCCACCAGCAAGGTTGGGAGCATTCCATTCTGTTTTCCCACTGCTGGCACTTCCCTGTGCCTCCAAATCCCATAGGAAATGGCCCCAGCGTGGCTGGCTCCATCCCAGCTCTGGGTTGGGGATTTGGTCTCTGTGCTCTTTCCTGGCCCTATCCCAGTGCTGAGGGATGAGCCTGAAATAACCCCTCTCAAGGCCAGACACAAGGAAAGGCTGGAATTGCTGCTGTTGGCAGCCAGGGGTGCGAGTAGGGTTTAAAACATGGGAAACCAAATTAACTTGGCTCCATTAGCTGATTGAGCTGGCTGATAAGAGTATGATTAATTAAAAGGATGACGAATAAGTTACCAGGTCCTCGCTGCTGTCGGGATGTAGCGATGGTTTAACGCATGAAATTGGCTTCTTCCCTTAATACCTGGTGCTGGGCTACCGCCGGCCATCAGTCCTTCATGGCATCGCTCCATAGCAGGGAGAAACATCCTTGTTCCAACACTGCTCCCTCTCCCATCCGGCTTGCAGGGAGGAAAAAAAATTCAAGGGGAAATATAATCCCTCTGGACGGGCAAAGCAGGAAAGGACCTTCTTAATTAACTGCACTTTTCTCGCCAAGTCTTGGTTTGGCTTTGGAAGCCCAGTGATGCAGAGGGACAGGGTATCGCCCCTTCCCGCGCCGCCCCCGGCAGATTCCCGCTCGCTGTTCCAAGCTAACGCGAGCTGACGGCCCCACGGAGGCAGGCGGCTCCTYGGCTCTCTGCCCAGGGGGCTGCAACCTCCGCCAGCGCTTGGGCCATGGGCAAAAGGAAATTCAAGCGGTTTTGTGAATTCTTGTAGTAATCCGGCTCACTGAAGTCGGGCTGGAACAAGGACAGGTCACCACTTGACGTTTCTGCCTGGTATTGAAGGAGGTGAGAGAGAAGACTCGACTCACATCCACTCCTTCCCTGTAAAAAAACCTGCAACTGTAAGTTTCAGTTTTTCCACCCATGACAGAGATGCTGGTCTGGTCCAAGGGCTCCCTCCATGCTTCCCTCTCTTCCACCATGCAGCGCTCTGGCACCAGTCAGTGGTTTGGTGGTGCCAGAAGTGATCATGGGATGAGTAGCACCCTGTCACCCAGGGATGCATTTCCCAAAGACTCCTGGGGGAATTTTCAGCCCCATCATGCCTGGGAAGAGCAGCAGCTAGTGTGGACTGCTCCTCCACTCCCCTGCTCTCCCTGCCCCAAACAGGGTGACAGCCCATCTCCCAGTGATGGCTCCTTCCCATGCCCACCCTGCCATTTACTGACATGGAAATTGGTGCCAACAACTTCAGGATATCTTAGAAATGAGCAAACAAAGCCAACGAGCCCTAAAGACGTCGAGTGTGGATGTACTCGATGGTGTTACAGCTGACAGGGAAGGGACAGGCATCCTCCAGGCCCTGGGGCTGTCGGTCACATCGCTCCAGCACTCCTCCCAAAATGAAAGATTATATGATTGGAAAAAACCATCCGGCTGTAAAAGCAGCAGAGCAATTTGCCAGGACCTTTTAATAGCCTCGCTTCATTATCTCCTGCAATCAAAGAGAAACTTGTGTTTGATGAGTACATGGTCCTCAGGAGACAATTTAAGATCCTGGGGATGAATTTGGGAATGGAAGGGTATTTAGTGGCATCACTGAGTCGCTGAGCTTGCTCACCACAGGAGAAATCCTCAAATCCCTTGTTATTTTAAGAAGGAAACATCAAAATCTGGTGCAAAGAGCTCCTGCAAGTTGGCTTTTATTTGTGGAGGGAGGTTGGATTAGGATTGGGCAGGGAGGGCATGAATATTGCTGGGTTATGTATGGTTGTGTGGGTGCCCTGTCCCTGCTGGGGGCTGTAAGGACCAGTGCAGATGGAAATAGCTGCCAGCTCCTGCTAGGAAAATGATGACTCAAACCAGCCGCTGGGATTTAAGGCTTCTTTTACCGCGCATGAGCTGGGCTGGAGGGGGGTTTTCCCCCCGCTGTGGTCGGGGGCAGCTCCAGGAGGCCCCAGGACGGGGGCCATACAAAATGTGCTCCAGATGGTGTCAGGGCTGGGATGCGTCAGGCAAGACCAGGCTGGGCTGGGGAGCCGGAAAGGGATTTTCCCCCTTTCACCAGGAACAAAAATAACACAAGCACGTGACAGCTCATTTCCTTTAGCCTTTAAAAGCCCTGTGGGATGGTGAGCTGCGGGAGCAGGGGAAGGGGATCAGCCCATCCTGCTTGGTGGCCCTGCCACGTCATAGCTGAAAAATGCCCCAAGATCGCTTTTTACCTCCTAATCCTTCCAGCGTTGTGYATCTGGGAGAGTTATAGCTTTTTACTGGCTTTATCCCAAACTCCCCTAAATGCAAACCCTCCGTTTAACAACTGCCCTGCTTTTTCCGCTGGCAGCAGCCCAAGGAACTGGTTGCAGTCACTGCTGGCCATGCGTGTGCCGTGTAGGTGTGTTAAAATTCCCTTCCAGAGCCCAGGAAAACACTTGAACTGGGATGTGCCTTCAGTTTTTGGCTCTCCTTTAAGGACTGTTCCCRCTTGGACAAGTAGTTGACACGGAGTTAATGGTTTGGGCAGGAGGCATCCATGCCTGGCGGTGCAACGGGCTGGGGGAGACTTTCGGGACCATGGTCTCCCCCCATCCCAATAAGGAGTTTTTTGAGGGCTTAGCATTCTCTGTTCCTAGAAAGAAAGCCAGCTTCTTCCAGAAGATGTTTTTTTCCTAGGGAAGAGGCATCCCGGTGCCTGCCAGCTCCTAATTAGTGCTGCTGGCCTCGGCGCTGACCTAATTGGGGCCAGGGCTGAGCCATGGAGGTGATGCTGCTACAGGGTTTGGCCTTGGGGGGGTGACCCCCCTCCCCAAAAAGGCCCAGAGGGGAGATCATGTCTCCAACCCCCTGGGATGCTGGATCCTGCCCCAGCTCAGTGACTGGGTTAAAAGGGATTTTCCGCCCTTTTTTTTTTTTTTTAATTTGGCCAAGGAACATGGTCTGGCTTTGCTCCCCCCCGGCTCGAGGGGCTTGACCGCTCCTCCCGTCCTTCCCCGGGCGCAGGCGCCAGCACCTCTGCCCTGGCTATTTTTACCYGCCAGGATCACGAGCGAGCGAGTGACCTTCCCCAAGGGACGCTGCCACTCGGGGGTGACAGTCGCCAGCGTCGGTCCCCGGGGTGCCCGTCAGGCTGCGGAACGGCTGCTTCCCGGCTGTCTCGGCGGCGGCGGCAGCCGGCGAAGAGTGTTTTGGAGGGGCTGCTTATGGCGTGATAGAGAAGGAGAATTAAGCCTACAGAAAGGAGCCGCTTGTTTGGCTCCGGAGGCGAGTTCATGGCTGAGCCTTTGTCTGGCAGAGACAGGGAGGGCACAGCCCGGGAGCTGCTGGGAGTTCCCCAGGCGCGGATAGCGATGCCGGCATCTCAGCTCCCTCCGCACCCTGCGCCTGCTTGTCCCCTTTGGGGATGGCTCGTACCCTGCAGCCCYGTGCCTGGGACGGGCGGGGAGGCATTTTGGGGCGTTCAATGGGGAATAACTCCTCAGCCCTCAGCACACTCCTCCTGCCCGGCGCAGCCCCCCAGCTCTGCTGTCTGTATCGCCACCCCTTGACCCGCCGTCCCCTCCTTCCCGCTCCAGGCCGGTGCCGTGATGGCCGTGTTCCCGAGCCGGCGGCTGAGGGCAGCGTGCCAGCGGATCAGCTAAAGCCCGGGGATGATGAGCACCGTCGCAGCTGAGCGCCAGCCGGGGCCGGGACCTGGAGGAGCCGCCGGGGCGCGGTGCCGCGGCTGAGGGCGGTGTGCCGAGCTGTGCCGGACCCCGCGCGGCCGTGGCCCTCAGCAGATGCTCCCTGCCTGGCACGTGGAGCCACCGGGGGCCCTCGCCGCGGCCGGACAACGCGGATGGAAAGCTGCAGCCCAGCAGGTAGGAGCCCGGCGCGGTGGGTCATGGGGGGCTCTACATCCCCCTCCCCACACCGTCACCGCGGGGAGTTAACAGCTCTCGTTCCTGCAGGGAGCCTCGCTGGCCGGCTGACGCCCTCCCGCGCCCTATGCCCGCGCCCTGTGCCGGAGCGGGCGCCGTCCCCGGCTCAGCCACCCGCCGACCATGAAGTGCTCCTTGCGCTTCTGCTTCCTCTCGACCGCCTTCCTGCTCGTCTTCGTCATGTCCCTCCTCTTCACCTACTCCCACCACAGCATCGCCTACCTGGACCCCGGCGGGCTGGGCGGCATCCACCGGGTGAAGCTGGTGCCCGGCTATGCCGGGATGCAGCGGCTCAGCAAGGGGGGGCCGTACCCCCGGGGCTGTGCCTGCCGCCGCTGCCCGGCCGAGGAGCCCGGGGCCACCGACTGGTTTGACGGGCGCTATGACGGCAACGTGTCCCCAGTGTGGACTAAGGAGAACATGGACCTGCCGCCCGACGTCCAGAGGTGGTGGATGGTGAGCGCAGGGAGGGGGATGCTGTGATGTGCTCTGGCGCGGGGGGCACAGATTTCTCCTCCACCGTCGAGGAGGAGGTCGCTGGCTGATTCCCCCCTGCCCTCCTTCCCTCCCCGCAGATGCTGCAGCCCCAGTTCAAGTCCCACAACACTCACGAGGTCCTGACCAAGCTCTTCCAAATCGTGCCGGGCGAGGATCCCTACCGCTCCCGCGACCCACACCGGTGCCGCCGCTGTGCCGTGGTTGGCAACTCAGGCAACCTGCGTGGCTCTGGTTACGGGCCGGAGATCGACGGGCACGACTTTGTCATGCGGTGAGGGCCAGAGAGCACTGCTGGGGGCACTGCTCACCCGCCCACGTGCAGTGCAGAGACACGGGGTGATGCTGGTGCTGGGATGGATGGGAGTGAGTCCAGCCCTGCCGCCTCCCCTGAGTGGGAAACTGCTCCTTGGCAGCATTCAGCAGCTCATGGGGGACACCCATGTCATCTGCAAGGCAAAGCGGGGCTGGGAGGGTGGTGTCATCCTCCCTGCTCTCTCCCCAGGATGAACCAGGCCCCCACGGTGGGCTTTGAGGGCGATGTGGGCGGTCGGACCACACACCACTTCATGTACCCCGAGAGTGCCAAGAACCTGCCCGCCAACGTCAGCTTCGTGCTGGTGCCCTTCAAAACCCTGGACCTGCTCTGGATCGCCAGTGCCCTCTCCACTGGCCAGATCAGGTTGTAAGTACCTGGTGGGCACTGACAGCAGCAGGCTTGTGGCTCACTTACCTGGGGGACAGCTCCGCTGGGAGCAGTGAGGATTCATAGGTTCCTCCCTCCCAGAGCATCCCTCAGCAACTCAGGCTGGAGTTGGGGGTGTGGGACCCCCAAGAGCTCACCTGCCTCTGTGCTCTTTTCCCAGCACATATGCGCCTGTGAAGCCTTTTCTGCGTGTGGACAAAGAAAAGGTATGTGGGGCTCGTTCCTACCACTGCCGTGGGCACCTGTATGGACACGGCCCCTGTCACCCCATCATCCCTCAGGGCTCCCAGTGCTCCTTCATGGGATACTGATGCCAAAGGGAGCATGGCTGGGGCTCCAGCACTAATCCCAGCCCATCCTCCCAGGTGCAGATCTACAATCCTGCCTTCTTCAAATATATCCACGACCGCTGGACGGAGCACCACGGGCGCTACCCCTCCACTGGCATGCTGGTGCTCTTCTTTGCCCTCCATGTCTGTGACGAGGTAGGTGATGGCTCCTTCAGCTCCTGGCTGGCGTGGGGTGGGTTTGCTGGGATCTTGAACCTTGGGGGGTTAAGGAAGGAGGTGCGTTCTTCGGGTCCAACCGCAGCAGTGTCACTCTGGTTGCCTGACACCACAGTGATGGGCAGCCTTGAGGGGTGGGAAGGCCGTGCAGAGGGATGGTGCTCATATAGGGGTTACTGAGCCTTGGGGGTGGTTCTGGCTCACTCCCTTCCTTGCCACTGCAGGTGAACGTCTTTGGATTCGGTGCTGACAGCCGGGGGAACTGGCACCACTACTGGGAGAACAACCGCTACGCCGGGGAGTTCAGGAAGACAGGGGTGCATGATGCCGACTTCGAGGCACACATCATTGACATGCTGGCCAAAACCAGCAAGATTGAGGTTTACCGGGGAAACTGAGGGCTGAGCCTCCGGCTCCCTGTTCCGCCAGGTCCTGCTGCCTGTGGGGGCAGAGAGTGAGGGTCTCCCTGGTGGCCTCAGGCAATGAGCGCCGGATGGGCAGCGCAGTTCTGCGTTGCTGACAGAGCCACCTCGGTGGTATTTGGTGCCTCCAGCAGCCAATCAGGTTCAGAGCTAAAGGAGACTTTTTGCTTTTTTTTAATTATTATTATGATTATTAAGAAACCCAGCTGACAAAGGATTTATAAACACAATCAGCGACTGACCAGGTGGCGGGGGCGGCCGCCTCACATCTCTCTACAGTCAAACCAAATGCTGCTCTTTTTAAAACAAGACAACTCCCCCGCCCTGAAGCTGGGTGACTTTGGGGAACCCCTCGAGCATCGCGTCCGGGCCGAGGGGGCTGAGGGAGCTGTGGTGGCTGCATAGCCTCACCAGTGGAACCAGCTGCTTCTTTTTTCCTTTATTTTGGTATTTTTTTTTACCCACCTCTGGCAGCTGATGCTGTCGTTTCTCCAGGGAAGGCTCCTGGCACAGAGGCAGGTCCCAGCACATGGATGTATGGTGGGGAGCAAAAGCTGTGGGAAGCCGACCATCGCCGATGCTCCGCTGCAGGCTGGTGACTGCTGGCACAGCTGTGCAGGAAGATGAAGAGGAGCCCTGACTTCGGGGCCCAGCATCCCTGCTCCTCTATCCGAGGATTGAGGAAGGGTACGACAGATTTCGGGACTGTACAGGAGGCAGCTAAGAAACCCATGGGAGCAGCAGCCTGGTCCCTCTGGTTGAGCTCTGCGAGCAGTTCTAGGATGCTCAAGGGGTTGTGGGATGCAGCAGGGTCAAGGAGACAGGATTTCCTTTGGTTTCAGGCTGGGAAAAACAGATCAGAGATCAGTGGGTGAGTGAACTGTGCTTTTGCTTTTGTGTTGCTCTAAACACCTTTGGTGAGAAGCTGAAATCCCAAAGTCTTTTCTCCTTTTGCCAGGGGTGGTGCTTGGTTTACACCAGTGTGGTACAGACGGTGCCGTCAGGGTTCCCAGGGCTTCCTGGGCTGGACAGGCAGCCCATGGCATGGGATGGGGAGATGCCGAAGGAAACTGCCTCCCCAGAGGTGTCATTAAAACCACTTTCTTTGGGTCAATCAGGTGGGTGAGGGTTTTTTTAGGAGATGCTGGAAAGCTCAAGAAAAAGGCAACCATGGTAAAGGTCCCTCAGAGAGGGGCCCTCCACCTGCACAGCTGGTGCTGAGAGTGGGCAGGGGCTGTGGGGCAGTGCCCAGCTGGGGAAGCCCTGCCCACACTACCTGGTTGCAATAGTTATTTGAGGAACAATCACTGTAGGGTTTTTTTGGGCTTGGAGGTGTTTTTTACCTTTTTGTATCTGGCTTTTCTGTAGCAGTCTCTTACCTGTTTCTCCACTTTGATTTGGTTGTTTTTCAGGGTTTTCCTTTCTTTAGGTTTTTTTTTTGAAGTTTTTCTGCAATTGTGAAACATGAGGGTGTGGGTTGGTCACCTGGAGCAGGGAAATTCAGCTTTTCTGTCCACAGGGATTTAAACTCCTGRGTTTTGTGGTGGGTTTTGGTCTGCAGTGAAGTGAAGCCACCCGGGTGCAGGCAGCCCTGAGCCCTGGGACACAGGCTGCTGCAAGCCCTGCTCTCCACCTTCCTGGGTGGGTTTTGTTGTTTGTTTTGGTTTGGATTTTTTTAATGGGGAAGAAAAATCAAAACCACAAAACTACGAGCAACAATGAGTGCCTTGACCATCTCCCATCGGCTACGCCAGGCTGTGCCCGCGCCGGCGGCAGRGACTTGGCTGATGTATCTGGCAGTCATACCCTCTTCCTTCCTTGCACCAGGCTGGATCTTAGCTGGGAAGTGCTGCTGGGAGAGAGGGACACAGCCAGGTCACCGTGCTGGTGGCTAGAAAGGCCAAATCCAGTGTGACGATGCTGGACCAGCTCCTGTTGCAGCTGAGCAGAGCCCAGCCTGACAACCACCGGGCAAGCGGAGATGCTGGGTACCAAACCTGGGTTCCAAACCCTCCGGCAGCACAGTGCTGGCATCCGGTGACGGGTGCGCTCGCGGCTCCTGGCTGACCTGACAGTGTATTTTTTTGGCTAACTTCCTTCCCCTACCCCCCTCTTCTTTTGTTACTTGTTATTATATTATTATTTTTTATTTAAGCTGTCCCACTAGGACTCGCGACCACTCGTGTCTCCCTGGCAGGGCGGCCGCAGGCAGGCGCGTGCTGCACGGCCGGTGCACCACTGTACTGTACAGAGAGGAGATGTAGGCAGAGGCTACGGGCAGGGGGCAGGCAGGGAGGAGGTGCCCAGGCTTGCCCACCTGGCAGAGATTGTCTGCATCACACGGTGCCTGATCCGAGCACCCATCGCTTCCTGCCGCACCGGGAGAGGGAGAGACCAGTGCTCTGAGCTAGGGCTAGGAGCAGGCGGGCAGCTCAGCCCGTAGCCTCTGTGTACATGGGTACTTCTGCACACAACTGTCTTAAACCAACTGGTTTTTTTAAAGATCAATAAAAATCATGCATCAAATCTGCTTGGTGGTTTTCTTCTGATAGCCCTGCCTGCTGTGCCTTCACCTGCACCCAAACCTGGGCATCGGTGGGGTCAGGAGAGGAGGAAAAGGGAGTGGGAGGGTTGGTGGGGCCCAGAAGATAATCTGCTGTCCCCTCCTGTCCCGGGCCAGACATCAGCCCCCAGCTGTGGTTAATATCCCCTCACTGGGGCAGGAGCAGAGCCTGGACTGACACTGGCCTGGGTGCCCAGCAGCAGAGCTCTGGCACAACCCCTCTGGCCAGAGCCCAACAGTTGGTGATGCCACTGCTCATCCAGACCCCACATCCATGTCCCACACCCCCTGGACCTTAAAACAGAGGCTCTGGTCCCACACAGCCCATGCTCCTGAGCCCCAGCACAGCAGAGGGCATGACAATGGACAAACAGTTGAAGGACATAATTTTGAACGCAGATGGAAGGCAGAGGCAGGGGAAGTGACTTCTCCAGCGTGACTCAGCAGGTCCAGAGCTCGCTCCAGCTCCTAAGGCTGGACTCTGCAACAAGCCTTGTGTGCCTGCAGGATCCCACCCGGGGGGGTTGGATTCTGACACGCAAGCCTCTTGCATATCAAATGGACAAATTCACAAGTAGTTAAAATGCCTCTTTATTAATATACAAACCTAGCAACATTTAAGCCAACCAAAATATGAAATGAAATCAAGCATGATATAAATACAGCATACACGACAACATGGCCTCAGTGGAGAGCAGCAAACTCACCATGACTTGTGCGCTTGGGAACAACTGTCCACATCTGCCATGGAGTCTGGCAATCAGAGCAGTTTCGTCTCTCCTAAACCCCTCCTAAATCTCAGCAGAGGTGAGACCACTGCTCCCCTCAAAGGCAGAGCACCCGGCACAAGGTTTCTCTGACCCCACACGGCAAAGGGATTAAAGAGCCTCCCCCAAGCTGCTGGAGATGACCTGCTGGCACCTGCTTGCCAGGGCCCTGTGAGGGCAGAGGGAGATGGCCACAGTGGGTGGGGAACCGTGCTGCTGACATTGCTCCTTGCTCTGTCCCACCTCAGCTACATCCACTGTACAACATTCACAAGCATAAGGCACTAGAAAAATGTTTTCACAGGTTCAAACTTCAGTTGTTCTTAAAATTCAGGCAGTAGCACACATCAGAAATCTTCCCAGCCCTTTAAAATCTGGTCTCAGAAGAGAAAAGCATGAAGGCAGTTTGGATGAGTGTCCTGCTGCAAGCCTAACCAGGAGATGGAGGAGAACCTGTCAAGGACTTCAGGGAAACTAATCTGCCTCTGGTTATACTGGAAGAAGTGAAATCTGTCCCACTACGGGAAAAGTAGGGAATTTTAACATGAAAAAAATCTCAGCAGTGCCATAGTGAAAGGCAACAGCACAGAATTTTTCTCTATACACACAAAATGGATCAGGTCCTAGCTGGGATGGCTGACAACTCCCAAGTGTCTGCTCTGCTTGTAGCAGGTGCCAAGAATCTGTGTGGGAAGATCAACTGTTACCAGCACGGACAAATCAATAAATACTAATGTGAACACTTTCCTTATTATAATGCACTGCTCCTCTTTGTTGCGATTCCTTTTTCCAAGCAGGCGGGATCTCTAACAGCACATCAGCCCAGCGTACCACACCTGCAGAGCAGCTCTGGTTTGTGCTGTAATCCAGAAGCCAGGCTGACATCAGTAATCCAGCTCAGCTTTGAGACAAATGGGAGATGAGAAGTCTCAGAGCCATCTCAGCAAACACTACAGGCAGCAGCAGATCCCCTCTGCTCCACCCTCTCCCAACTCCCGCCTGCGAATGTCAGCTGGTACAGCAGGGAAGCATTCAGGCAGAGAATTTTGTTTCCTTTAATGCAACGGGACACTCAGAGTACTCTACACCAGCCCAGGCTTCTTTAAAGAAAGAAGAAAACCCATTACACCACAGGGAAAAAGTGAATAAATCCATTTCTAGGGGGAAAAACAAACAGGAAGGTGTTAGCCCAGCAGCTGGACAGGCACAGGGCTCACAGCTCCATACAAATTCCAGGCTCATACTGCAACGGCAGCTTCCACCATCCCCCAGTGCTTGCTCAAAAATACCAGCTCTGGGAGCACAGCACACACCTTTCCAGGAAGGAAATCAAATGGCAGGCACATTCAGTGCCCAAACACATCATC
The DNA here is from genome assembly GCA_018881555.1 of Amblyornis subalaris. Classification (NCBI taxonomy): domain Eukaryota; kingdom Metazoa; phylum Chordata; class Aves; order Passeriformes; family Ptilonorhynchidae; genus Amblyornis; species Amblyornis subalaris. Next base: position 798,736 of record JACAXG010000210.1, read on the forward strand.
ACCTAAAGCTTTAAGGCATTTATGAATGTTCAAAGTATTTTTTTCCTCTCTCAAATGCAAGGACTAACTCGTGCCAAGGGCTATAAGCACACTGCTACAGCCATAATGCTGAAGGAAAGTTTAAAGTGCAAAGAAAATTTTCAAACGCTTTTTAGTGGCAGCTTTAAGTCATCTGATGACACCAACTCCCCCCTTCCCCAAGTTCTGTTTCATGACTGAATGCTTTTTTTTTTCCTAATAGAAATTCACACGATCAGTTAAAGAAAAGGTAGTTTAAAACAGGGAAACATCGTGAAATGGGCAGAAATTTATCTGACCCAGTATTATAAAAGACTCATTTGGGAAGACAAATATGAAGGTTGTGAACAGTTTGCTCAATATTACCTGCAGCTAAGTGTTGTGTTTTAAATAAAAATGACTTCTGCCCTTGCAAGCCACTTCCCACTCCCCTGATACAGAAACTACCTTGTTTGTACAGATTTCTTCCCAAAATGTCACCATTCTGGTTCAAGCATGCAGGAAGCATGAGGTTGGTGATGTCAGTGCTGTGCCTTTTCAGCTGCAAGAATGTGCCAGGGAGACAAAAGTGTTCTGGGCAATCAAGTGCACACAGTCCCCACCTCTCCCGCGTGGCACCATTTTCTTCACCCCAATGAGACGGGCAAATGTGTGCTGGGAAACAAGTGCTAACACTGTCCCAACTCTGCCTACAGCCATGGCTCTCACTTGTCCAGCACCAAGGCTGCACAGGAAGATGCTTCCTGAGCTGGGAATCCAGGCTGATCATCTGTCCAAGGCTGGGCTTAAGGAGTTGAGTAATGGGCAAAGGATCAAACCTCCACTGCACGTTTGCTTCCACCTCAGCTCAGCCACTCCACCATCTCTCCATCTGTTTTTATTTTGCCATGCCTCGCTCTCTGATGGGCAAAAGGAACTAATGTGCTCAGCCACCTGAGAAAGGAGACTAAGGAAGTGTTAAGGACAGTAGGAAAATCCTGGCACAGGAAAAGAGAGGGTTAAATGACAGGATTTACAGCAGCCACAAACCCACCTGTGAGTTCTGGTGTTGGTATCAGCACMAGCTAAAAACTGAAGAACTTAAATTGACGCAGAGACACAGATCTAGGGCCAACCTGGCTCTGATGACAAAGCATCAGGTAGAAGGAAGAGAAGAACCTTGTGCATAAGAAATTCTACAGCAGCACAGGCTGGAGTTTGGAGGTGTTACAGGAAGAGCAACGTGATCAGTGGCAACTCAAATGCAACAGTAGAAAGGAGGAATCCAAGTTTACACCAAGACTTGGAGATGCAGTGGAAGTTCCACAAGCCTCCCTTCCTTGCCACAAAATAAGCAACTGTCCAACAAGGCCTGTCAAATCTAGATACTGGAGGCTGCACAGAGAAAACAAAAAGCACTTAGTGCCATACACTAAGATGGATGTGAAAATGACTGTAACACATCCTCCTGAAACAGAAAACATAATTCTAGAAATACACTGTGTTAATTTTATCCTCAGATCATGAATAATAAACTCCCTCCCCATTAATACCGGTTTTACTCAAGCCTTGCAGTACTCACTCAAGGACGAACAAAACATGAGAACTTAGGAAAGGACACAGCAAGGTTAAGACAGTGTAACATCTCTGGAAAAATCATTTAATGGAAGGAAGCACTACCTCTTCCACAAGTTCCCCCGACTACAGACAGCACTTGTGCAAGCCAGCCCTTCCCATGTATGCACATTTAGATGGACTCACTGTTAGCTTCCCTCCAAAGATGCCTGTATGAACGGAATCTACAGGGCTGTTCCCATTCTGGACAGCAAGACTCAGAGAACTGGTGACAACCCTGTCACTGATACACACGAGGTGCAGAGAGCAGACTGTGGCTGATGCTTCAGCGCAGGATGGGGCCATTTCCCCTTCCACTGCCACAGAGAGGGATTTTTGTGTTTCTCAATTTTCTATTTTTGTGTTTCTCAATCCAAGGTTCATAGTCTCTGTGCAGAATAAGAACAAAACACCTTTCTCAGCAGAAAACATTTAAGGCAGTTTTAAGGATGAGAATCAGGATGTAGAATTTTACAGTCCACATTATTTACCATCTTAGACATTAAGACTGTGCGACAGCAGCTTCCAAGATCTGATTTCTAATTTTCTAATTTCAAGGTGTACTAAAGGCGGTAACTCTTCAACAGATTTCGCTGTACTTTTTTAGGCACTCTACTTTAATCATCAGATAAAGGGATTAGAGTCTTACATCACTGCTTAATACCTCGAGATAAAAACACTACACTAGAAGGATCTTCCTCGGACTCAGCATCACTGTTTTAAAATGTGATCCAATTGTCCTCTTGACGGGTGTTCAAGTTGGTAAAGGCAGACTATTCTTTACCAATGTATGGTTAAAAACAGCTACACCAGAAATTAAATCGACTAAGCTTGAACAGCAGTTGAAGACCTCTCAGGTTCTGATATAAAACAAGAACAGAATTCATAGCAGGGGAGGCCAGAGTAGGCGTTAATGAGCTGAAAGACTGACAATTACCAAACCACCCAAGCCTCAAACAGCAAACACAGCGTTACACCAAGTGTTGCTATATCTACCAGGATGGTGGAAAACTATTTTCACTTTCTATTTTTGGTATAGAAAAGTCAATAGATCTAGACATAATATAAACCTTCCAGATATAAAATAAACCTTAGCCGACATAATGACAAGAGTAGCTCATAAAACACAATTTTATTGTCGGAACTGCGGGAGAAGAGACACCCGTGTATGAAAAGTTGCCTGAGGAACTAACAGGCACCTATAAATTAGAGAAAAGGAAAAATAATCCCAAGGAGGAATATAATCTGGCTGGAACATAGAGGACAGCTGCTAACTTTCAAGTTTGGTCTTAACTAGTTCTCTAGTTAAGTTCTGCAGAGAACTGAACAGTTTGAGCTAAAAATCTCTCTTTGTAGGAGTTGTATTACACACTTGAGCACATCTTGGCCCTATACTTTGCCTTCTCCTGAAGAAGTAACGTGCCTCACCGGCACTAACAAATGGTCAATGAATCCTAAGCAGAAGGGCTGCTCTAAGACACATCCTAAGTATCACGCACAAAACCCTTTCTTTGGCTGAATGCCTATTTCACAAGATAAGGAAGGCAAAGCAGCATTCCAGAAAACCAATGGAGAAGGACCAAGGCCCTCCTTGGTACACATGTCCAGCATGGGAACAGTGGGATTGCAGTATCTCTCTATGCAGAAAAGATATGCAAGAAGTAATTACAGAGTTTAAACTGCTATTAGATGCTTTACGAACCTTTCATTTAAGCAATTAATTCTAGCACACCAGGCAAAATTTCAATTCAGAGAGCAATAATAGGGGAATTTGGAAGAACTGACAAGCAGGCGGAATCTCCGCCCACAGCAGCCACAGAGAGTACTCTGGGCTGTGAGATTTCAAAAAGCTGTCCCTGTGTGGTCACTCCTTTTCAGAAGCTGGGAAATTTTGCATGTCAATTCAGAACTAAGTTTGAAATCCTCGAAGAAGCCACACACTGCAATGGAACTCTCCACAGACAAAGGAATGCACGCTCAGAGAAGTGACATCTACATTCATCCTACTACACCATATGCTCAAATCCTAAATTCCCTTACAATTTCCTGAACTGGCAGCCACAGACTCAACTGAAGGCATGGCTTAAAGCAACTAAAGCAGCAGAAAGCAAACTTAAAACAAGAACCAGGGAAAGTTTTGAGCTCATATTTACACTATGGATGCTCACAATTTAACTGGAAAATAAAGTGCCCAAACATGGTTCTAGACCATAGAGAAAGTGTTCAACATAGCTGACAGGGCAGACATCAGTGCAAGGTTGTGTTTGAACTCCAGAAYAGATGCTGAAGCAGAAAGACCATGACGAGTATATGGTGTCAGAAGCAAGGAAAACATCTAACAGATCTTTTCAAATAAAGAGAGTCTTTGTTTTTGATTGTGCTCAAAATGTGAAGAAGATGATGTAAATGTGCACAACACAATTCAGCATTCTCCCATTTCTTTACCATTTACCATCAGTGATCGAACTGGCACATTTTGATATCTGAAGAAGGGGTGAATTTCCAGCTGCACCATCTGGAGCATCTGTATGAGAAGCCAGATGCAAAGAGCAGTGCTGAAGAAAAGCAATTTATAATCCCACTGCCGTGCTCCCTTCACTCCCTTATTCACCCCCTTCAGCTGAGGTACTACTGAGAGACAAAGAAGTGCAACGGATTTGAGGAGAAAAACAGAAGACAACTTCGTGAGTCCAGCAGGAGCTGCTGAGATGTTTTCTCACCATCAGAAGAAAACCCAGTGTTTCTTGCACCACAGGTGAGACAAATTCTGTGCCTTTTCCTCTAATTTCAAAATAACCACGGGCAGCTAAAACTACAAGGTAATATCCCCTCCTGCTGCTCAAGAACCAACACAAGTTCTACATGAACCTTGCCAGACGAGTTTGACCAAGTCACATGAACAAACAAAAGACAATCCCCAAAGAGACTGTATATTGTGCAGCTTAAACAGAAGCAGCATTTCAACACTGCTATCTAACATTAAACACTAATATATGTCCTTGATAATAAGAAAAAAACAAACATTCCTCTTTAGAAGTGAAATGCACATATTGATCTTTGACTATATTTATAGAAGGCCATTTAGTTTCAGTGACCCCACGCAAAAAAATCCAATCCCACCAACAACGAACTTACCAGCGCTACTGTCATCTCAATACTCTGATTTTAAATCTACTTGACCCCCTGCTAGGGAAGAACCAAAATCGTGGACAAAGGAGGACAGTGACAGGCTGGACAACACCAAAATCTGTCTCCTGGCTGTGCTCACACAACATTTTGTCTCGTGCCAGTGAGGTAGCTGATCATTCTATTGCTGTGTGCATCGACATATCGGCCCCTCTACAACATAGTATGTGGAGAGCAGGGTGAGGTCAGCGATCATCTGAACCACAGGCAGCAAAGACCTGCTGTCCCATGCCTTATGCTGGAGAGGAGGGAGGAAGGGTGCAGTCCTCAGGGCTTCACCCCAAGCGTTCCCATCACCAGGAGGCCAGGGCCTTTGGTGGGGCTCACCCCTACACAGGCATCCCTGCATGTTCAGCACTGTGCTTCATCCACTGGGGCACAGGGGAGACTGGCAAGGGTTGAAGGAGGGAGACAGGACTGGGAAAGCTTGAAAATTAAAGTTTTAAAATATACAAAATGTAACACACTGGAAAAAGTTTAAAAGTTGCAAGACAAGAAAGGAAAAGAAAGGAATATATGAGGTGAGGAGAAAGTGCTGGAAGATGGTGGGAGAAGACTCCAGCTTGGGACAAGGAGCGGGTCAAGTCTACTCAGCACTACTCCCTCTGGTAGCCACTCAGTTCCATCTCATCCTTGCGGCGACGCTGCGTGAAGAGGGAGCTGAAGGGATAGAGTTTGGCTTTGGCCTGGAAGCGCTGCCCGGCGATGTCGATCTCATACTCTCCCTGGTTGATGAAGTCAGTTGTCACCACCAGCTCTTCTCCTGTCTTTTCATCGAAGTGGTGCACGAAGCCCAGGCAGACGTGGCGCTCCAGAGTGTAGCTGTAGGCACTGCTGGTGGTCTTGCCCACATAGCGGCCGTTGCGGAAAATGGGCTCCCCCCACCAGGGCCAGAGGTCCATATCCGTGTCATGGTCCTCAAGAATGAACATGGTAAAGCGCTTGTACACGCCGTTCTGCTTCTGTTCCAGCAGTGCTTCCTGGCCAACAAACTGCATTCCCTGGGGGGAAGAGGGAGCATCAGCTGATGTTAGGGACATGAACTGTGGCAGCTGCTGAGCTGTAGCAGACCAGGTTGCCAACACAAGGGCAATTTATGCTTGGAACTTATGCCCTATCATAATGGGCTGCTTCTATACGCAAGAAACCCAGCTCAGATAGAAGCTTTCCTGCCATGTTTGTTGCTTCAGATTGTTAAAAGACACAGAAATGTTTGTGAAGCAGGCCTTTAAAAAAAATAATTCTAATTTTCCCTCCAGTGAAAACCATGTCTCCATTCCAGTTTTTGCCATTTTTCTGGTTCCAGGAGTCTACCAGTTTTATAAACCAGAGGGAAACTGTAACTATGTGAAATTTGTATTGCTAGTCACTACATTATTGTCTTGAATTGATATAAGCATTTGTTTTGGCTCATGCAAAGATGGAAGGAGGAAAACAACAAGCCAATGACAGCCACAGCACCTGCCACCACAAAAGCACGATACAACTCTACGCTGTTCTACGAACTCCCCTGTTTTATTAAAAATAGAAAACACCTGTTCTTGGTGCTTAGCCTCATATGTAACATCATTAAATGCCAGCTAGTGCACAGGCTGGCTTTTACTTCATCAGATTGGTAAAACAGCTTGGAGAAGCAAGAACTCTGAGCATCTCTAAGGTACAGAGCACCATCTGCCACACTCGGCACTGCACACATGAGCGGCACTGGACACTACACAAGTTACTGTGAATGCTGCCCAGGAAGGAGGAAGACAAGAGTATTTTTGCATTTCTAACACCCTTCTAAAGTACAAGAATATATGTTATAGCTGTGCACTGCACACAGCTCCATAAAAACACATCTATCCGCTCGGCTGGCAGCCTTTCAGTCCAGTTCTGCTCTCCCACCAACCCCAGTGCTGGAGGTGGTGTACCTTTTCCAGCTTGACCTGGAACTCGCGTCCACACTCCATAGGAGTAGTAAAAGCATCCAGATCCTGGCCCCAGAATGCAAAGAACTTCTCAATGCGTAGGCTGCGGAGTGCATAATAACCGGCATTCCGAATCCCGTACTTCTGCCCCATGTTCATCACCTCGTTGTACACGTGAAGGGCRTACTGCAACAGAAGGGTGAAACACAGACTGACACCATGAGAGAGCAACAGCAACTGACACCACCAGGGATGTCGCTGTCCCTTGCCATTGTAACGTAAGAGCTCTGCCGGACTGGAATGCAATATAAAGCCGGGGCAACTCCCCCTGCTGCCTGCAGGCAGCTTTCCTGTGGTGCAAACCAGACATCTCATCACCCTGAGTCAACTTGGAAAATGTGTCCGATTATGCATGCAAGGAACTGCTTTAATTAGCTCAGGCTGCAGTGCACTCTTACCTCTATGGGGATATAAAGCACGAACCCAGGTTCTCCTGTGTGAGTGATACTCATCACACGGATGCCATTAGCATAGCCCACGCTCATCTCCTGCAGAATCAGAGGGGGTGAAATCATCCAAACTGGAACACAGCACAGAGATCCAGAAGGAGCACGATGCATAACACTGCCCAGCCCTCTCTCTCTCCCCTTTGCCACCTGCACATACTTGCAATGAACTTAAATTTCAAAATTCAAATAGTGATGTCACATTATCCAGACTTGTTAGTCCCTTTGTGACACTTGGCAATAAGCCCTGGAACTAGGTCAGGACACAGATTGTATTCTAGATACAAGACAGAAGTTGAATAGCAGCTCAGCCAAAACCGTGACAGGAGACAATGACGCCAGAGTCCCTGATCCCAGCTGCCCCTCTGACAGCTTCCTAACTGATTATATGAAATATGTCAAGATATCAAATGGCACCAAGTCTACAGTGAGAGGAATACTGACAACAAACGCATATTCACCTATATATTTAGCAAGCAGAACCCAAAGAGAATGTGAGCCTAGTGAGGTTCTTTACCAATCTAGCTCAATAACTGCAGTAAACCTATACGTAAATCTAAATTCCCCTCCAATTATCCAAAACATGATTTTTCCTCTCCTTTCACACACACTTTGAAAAACCAAGCAGGGCAAGGAGGATGGAAGCACAGTCACTCACCTTGCAAAAGAGAGAGGGAAAGTGTTCTGCAGTCATCGGGGCATAGGACAACTCTGACAAGACATCCACAGCACGGGGGCCAATCAGATTGAGAGCTGAAGGGGGAACAAAAACAGCATTAGGATGAGACTGGAGAAGTCTTGCCTGGTGTCTAATGTGCACGTATGCATGCCCCAATTTCTAAAGTCTTAGTGATTATTGAACTAATAGGTAGGTTTACATTTAAGAACAGAGGAGAGAGTCATTAAACTCTCTCCTGACAGTCCACAGTAAAGGAAAGCTGTCCTCCAGCTCGTGGCTTGCCAGAATGAAGCCTCTGAATTGCTGTTTTCATCCAAATGTTTGGAAAGGAGATCAAGTCACCACTCCAGACACTTTAAACAATTAACTGGCATGCAAGACAAGACATCATTTGTGATTTTATGCTGTCTAAGGAGGTCTGCTTTYAGTCATTTCTTACCTGTGTACTTCCAGGTCACGTCCTCCATGGTCAGGTTGCTGTCATTGGGCAAGCGGTTCTTCAGCCAGGCCCAGCAATGGACTTGTTGGTCAGTGGGAGAAATCATGAAGAAGCTGGAACAGACACATCAAAACCAAGAAACAATGAAGGGACAGCCACAAAGTGAATCAGTTCATTCTCTGTTCATCAACTACTGATACCATTCATCAGCTTCCAAGCTAACAGGAGATCAAAACAAGCTGGTTTGTGAAAAACACATCTGAAGTTTCTGGATCAATGCCATCACATATGTCATGACAAGAAATCCCAGACTTCAAGCATCACCAGTGATCTGGTGACAAGAAGTGACTAGATGGGGAACACAGGGAGTTCTGCAGAAAGTTGACAGAGTATCTCCAAAGTCACAACTGTGTTACAGAAGGGACTTGCAGCTCTTCACCACCAGTGATTCTGTCTACTCCGACAGCTAGGAGTGCATGGTTCACACAGCAATTTCTTGTTTCAGCAAAAGCCTTTTCATACACAATGGTGGTCATTATTAACAGTTTCCAAAAACAGAACTCCACTTGATACAAGAAAATGAGCTACTTGTGTGTCTGTCTGATACAAACTGTGAGTTAAAGTACATTATTGACAGAGGTAACATCTGCAGAAATTACTAGGCAAGGAGGGAAGCTACTGGTTTCACGCAGAGAAGGACAATACGTTCAAGCACTACATGCATGCAGACAGAAGTGAAGAGAGAAAAGCTGTTTCTAATTGAAAGAACAGCAACCAAATGGTTTCACGGAAATACAATGAAAACACACAAAAATAAAACCAACACTCAGCTGGGACATGGCCATGAAGTTCTTAAAAATGAGAAAGCTTTTTTATTAAATGCCAAAGAGAGCCCAAACTGGTGAGTCTAAGGGTAAAATCCTGTGATCATGTCAGTCTGCATCAGAGAGCACAAAAAAGAATGATGACAGACTGCACAACTGAGAATTAGAGTACCCATACTGCAATGCAAATTGAAACAACCAAAAAGTAGTATTTTCAATATGCAATTCCAGTAAGGACATTGGTCAGGAGTTAGTTTGCACTTCAAATGGTTACCTAAATTAATAAACTACAGTGACTGCTGAAAACAGTATTTGTATTTCAATCAAGAAATTAAACATTTGAAGGTCTAACATTTTGAGGAAATCATGTTCATCTGTAATCCCAGAAAAAGGCGTATTTTTGTTTGTAAATATGGAAGCTCCCTTTCATTTGGGTTACTGAATTAGGAGTAAAAATGGACAACTGAGACTTTTTAGTTTATGGTGGTAACAAAAGTTTAAAGTCATTAAGAAGTCCTTGAAGGCTCAAACAGCCAAAGGGTGATGGCTATAGCTGCTGTCTGCACACCCACCTGCGTTTGCTGAGCCGGGCTATGCTGCAGTCGTTCTCATACCCTCCTTTCTCATTAAGCATTCCTGTATGCACGACATGCCCAACTGGCACATCCAGGTCATTTGAGAAGAGATACTGCAGACTCTCCAGGGCCTGGTCTCCTGTGGACTACATGAATCAAAAGGAAGAGAAAGTCAGACAAGCTGCCTGAGTAGTACAAATCCACTGGGGCAGCTTAAGATCGCATCAACGTCCTGGCCCAAATTATTTCAATTTGTAATGAGAGTGACATTGACGTCTCGAGCGTAACAGGATACAACAGTGGCACAGTGCTGGAGGTCAAATTCTATGTATAGACTAAGCTGATATTTCGATAAACGGGGCCCTTGACAGACAAAACCCAATCTATAAAATACTGTGGTACAACCTGAATTTGGTCATGCAGTGTGACTTCCTCTATCTATCTTCAACAGGACACAGAGGTTTTTGCAAAAGTGGGCAATGATAAACTAAAGGTCACCTTTATCAGATGGTCCCTTCCAAGGTACTTACACTTATTTCAAACTTGGTAAAAGATGACATGTCAATAACACAAACTGCTTCCTTACAGCACTTGACTTCGGAACCCACAATATCAAACCAGTCTGGTTTGTAAAAGGTTTTGCTGTGATCCAAATCTAGCAGATCTAATATAAAGAAGAATCCAAGGAAAAATTTGTAAACTGGATGAACTAAGATCTTACATAGAGCAGTTGGGAAGCACTAGGCAGAGGAAAACATGATCTCACCATTCCCAGGTGGGACAAAATACTTGACTCTCTCAAATCCATGCTTCTCCATCCACCTGGCTCCCTGTGCATCCAGGCGGTCGTACAGCGGTGAAGTGCGCAGCTGCCTGCCAGTCTGGAAATCCCAACGGGGAACCTTCAGATCACACATGAGGGCTGCAATTGTCACAAAGATCCTCTATTAGACAAAGTGATTACCTAAACTTTTCTTCCAGATTGTCAGTACCAACTAATACCTGAACCATTAATAAAACTCCCTCAAAACAGTTCCAACCTTCCTTTTCTGTTTTTGAAAATCCACAAATCTGTTTTGATCCATTTATAGCTGTCCAAAATCAGAGTAACAATATTTGCACAGAACACTTATATTTATAGATACTTATGGTCTCATGACAATCCTGCAAGATAACAAAAACTCTATTTTCATGGAGTCATGCTGATTAGCATTAATTACGCAGGATTCTTCCCTGGCAGTGCACTATATCAGTGTTATTTTGACAATGCTAATGCTGGGGAAGGCAGCCCACAGTTACAGGGACCATCTAATTTGCCTTCTTAAATACTGGCAATTCAGCCTTTTGTAATTACTGAAGCTTTTCCAAATGGCTCCTGTATCTGTTCAGCCAGTATAGAATATTTTAATTTAGAAAACAAGTTACCCTAATAAACACTGAGCATCCTCCTTGGTTATCAGTGGAGAGTAATAACTCAAGGATGCTTCAACACTACTTTATAAATGTTAAGATTCTACCTAGGTCAGAAACTGCTCAAAACTGAAGCTTTAAACCAAATATCTCTTACTGAACACTTCCATAATTTGTGCCTCATCACTAATAATTTGAGGAATTTATTGGTAATATCTGGTATTGGTACTCCCGAAAGAGTGGGTAGAGGGAAGAATAGATTAGAATGGGAACATAACACTGCAGAAATTGAATACAGTGCTCACTCTGTAAAAACTGTAGCTATCAGAACTGAGGTTTGTCCTGGAAAGCAACTGCAGAATAATGCCCAGAGTATAAAGAGATTTTTTTTCTGGGAAGAAGGTCAAAGGAGCATAATGTTTTTATTGCCCGGATATAGCAGGGCTAAGAGGTTTACCCAACTTCTCTGCTTTCACCCCAACACATGTTTTTAGTTTAGACTTAGTATTCAAGTAATTGTTCCTGTTATGCAACTTGTGGACCACTTTGTACTCCTATTTCAAACTTGAAAAGAAGTCATCCACAATATTCAGACAATATGACAGATAATCAAACAACAGGAGGAAACAAAGTATGGCTTTAGACAGAAAAAATGGCATCTGTAATCTATTCTGCAAGGTATTTATTGCAAACTTTGACAGGAGAAAGCAGTATGTCTACAAAGACTTCCTGCATTATGCAAGATAACTGGGTCACCCAGCCATAAGTTGGAAGTGATGATATTTCCACACTGTAATGATGTGCAAAGAATAACAATGTTTGAGACAGCATAACATTCCCAGTTAAGGCCTTGGCATTGCTTTGTTAGGCTGGAGTCCTACACAGATACACACCAATTTCCCTATACCAGAGGCAAAGCACAGAAATAGCACACAGCAAGGTACCAACAGCATTTTTTAAGAAAAGTTAATAAGAGCACTGGAATACAAAAAAAAAATCCCATCCTTTGCCTTCTCCTGGGAAGGAGCTGTATTGCCACAAAAGAAGTCAGGAAGAAGCAAAATGTTTCTCAGAGTGATGACAGAGCAGAGACAGTGCAGAAAAGGGGAAAATCTTGGACGGCCTGGCCAGAACTGAACGCAGAGACCTCACTTACGCATGACTTCCATCACACGGTGACGGAGGAAAGTGCGACTGCTCTGAAGGGTTCCAAAACGTTTCAAATCCAGAGGCCAGACATTTTCCGACGGATACCCATTTACCATCCACTCTGCCAGGTACCTGATGGAAGAAATAAAGAAAGCCTGAGATATAAGCCAATGTGTTAAGGGAAAGAGTGTAGCTTTGAAGTCAGAAGCAAAGCAATTTGGACATGAGAATTTCTTGCAATAGGGAGAGAGAAGACAAATAACACGGTATTCTAAACAGAATCTAGCAGAATCTAGAAAGTTTCCCTTTATAAAATGCATCCACCAGATTTCCAAGCTACTAACTGACCATCAGAATGAAGCATACACAGCAGCAGGAAGTTAATGACATGCTAAATGAAGACAGAGCCTGGACAGGTAACCTGCCTGACTCTGTGTCAGGTCCTTGGGTTCTGATACAAAAGGAGGCACAACTACATTTCATTTGGAGTTGGGAGGCTTCTGCTTTGTTGTTTTTCAGTGTCTGGTGTAGGCTCAGCCACAAAGTACCAGTGACAGCATTCATTTTGGCACGAGGTGCCAGCCAAGTTATGTTTAGCTACACTTGCAGCAGTGAAGGAGGAAGGCATGCTCCAGAGCTAAAGGACACAGGCAGTTCAGAGTTTAACAGAGCAGAAGGCTCTGTTCACAGCCAGTAGACAGCAAAACAAAGGGGTTTGGAACTCATCATGAAAAGTTACATTAGCAAGCTAAGCTRTTTATTTTGGGGCTGTAGCAACAAATGGACAAATAGTGCTTTTACCTTCAGAAATCATTTTGATTCCTAAGAGAACCTCACTGCAAAGATTCTCTGTATTTTATGTGACAACAAAAAAATAATCATGAGTTGCTCCCCTGGTAAGTTAAATTATTAGACAATGGACAGAAAGTAGTGGAGACAAATGCAGATACTAACACTCAGCATGAAAAACAAACAGCTTGTTAAGAAGGCTATGTGGCAGAAGGAATGCTGGGTCACCAAAACCAACTGGCAATCAGAGGGAGCAATAATCATTCAGCAACTTTGCTGCTGGGAACACAAATGCCTGTCCAAGTATCTGCATTAACACAGGAATTGGATTTTACTGGTAAATTATTCCACCCCTAGCTTACTGTAGGGGACAGTCTTAAACTACTGGGAGCACTGGCATCACACATGCAAGTGCTTCAGCAGCATCAGATTCACCCTGCCTTCAGAGGAATTAACTGCTGTGTCAACTAGAATGATCTCAAGACTTCAATCAAATGATAAATTAAAAGGGATCATGAAGCAGAGAAGATGAGGGAATATATGCTTTGCTAGATTTTATCTCTTCCTRGTAATTTAAAAAAATCAGACCAGTTATAGAATCAGAATCACACATATTCTGAGTTGGAAGGGAYGCACAAGGATCAGAGTCCAACTCCTGGCCCTGCACAGGACAACCCCAAGAATCACASCATGTGCCTGAGACCATTGCCCAAACGTTTCCTGAACTCTGGCAGGCTTGGTCCTGTGACCACTTCCCTAGAAAGCCTGTTTAGGTACCCAATCACCCTCTGGGTGAAGAATCTTTCCTAATACACAACCTAAACCTCCCCTGACACAGCTCTAAGGAAGCTTACTTGATCCCCAGCTGCTCACTGAGATGTGATACCAGAGGAGAGGTGCACAGGACAGGAGGAGAGTCCAACACAGATTTGGAATACACACTGGAGAACATAATCAGATCATAGCAATTGCTCCTCTCCTTCACTCAAGTCAGACATGAAAGAGGAGGCTTTGTCAGAGGTGACAAATACCAACCAGAACATTCTACACRGAAGGATCATCTGAACAGTCTCTTGGCTAAAGCTTTACTTAYACACACAGCAGTGATAGACCACTTACTTGCCTGCTCCCCCACCATACGAGATACCAGCTGAGTTCATGCCAGCCAGAACGAAGTAGCCGCGCGCGGTGGGCGACTCTCCCATGATGCATCGCATGTCTGGGGTGAAGGACTCCGGGCAGTTCACCAACTGCATGATCTGCAGAGCCTCCAAACCCGGCATCCTGCGCAGCAGGGCGCTCAGAAGTGGCCCTAGGATCCAAGACAATAAAGAGACAAAAAGTCACAGCCTTCAGTCTCCAGRAACTTCAGCTGCTTCAGGTGAAAGCTGCTTCCATGTTTTGATACAGTCACAGGAGAAATGGTTTACCTGCTGGAATCACACTACTCAAAATGGATCACAMAGCATACAACAAAAGCAGCCCATACTGATCCAGACCAAGAACCCAGTATTGTTTTCAACAGTGCAAGAGCACTGCTCAGTTTTGTTAGGGAAAACAATAGGAGCAGACATTAAATAGCTACCTAGCAAGGAGTACAAACAGGCAAATCTATATGACACTCGTCCCCACCCTCTGCCAGCCTCCACCTACCATCAGCTCAGAGGGTTTGCTAAAAATCTGATATGTTTTTCTCTATTAGGTAACCCCTAAATTGATCTCTCTTTTAAGCATTAGACTGGTCTTCCCCAGCCTCACAAAAACATCCTACAGATACGGACAAGGAGTTCCACACGTTAATGTTTGTTGTATGAAGAATCACTGCCTTTTGTTTTAATACTCTCACTCAATTTTTTTTGATGCCTGCCAGCATTATCAGAGACAGTGATCAGGAGCTGCCCATCTAGCCTGTCCATCTCATTCCAGATTCCATAGACATCTGTTTATCTCACTTCTGTCATCTCCTTTTCCCAGCTCACTCCATTCTTGGAAATGGTTCCAAGCTTTGATCAGCCTCTTGCTGCTCTTCCACCAGGCCTTCTCCATTCCCAWGATACCCTCTGGAAACAGGGAGCCTGGAAGAACAACCAGTATCTGGCAAACCAAGGACTTAGTGTTGCATAATGACTCTGTTTTCTACTCCTTTCCTAATAATTCCTAACGTGTATTTTACTTTGACTGCTACTGTGCTGATGTCTTCACAGAGCTAACAGAACTAACACAACCCCAAGGTCCGTTCAAAGCCCATCACGTCACATGGTGAAAACAAGACCATCCCCACACACCCTCACACACTTGCGTCACTTCACATTTATCCTCATTGAGTTTCCTCACTGCTTCATTGCCCAGTCATGCTGGAAAAGTCCTTTGGCAACTCTTCACAGTTTGACATTTGAGAGCGTTAATAAAGGGATAAGATATMTCCTTGGCTTTTCTTATCCAAAAGTTACCTCTGCTTAGTACTCCAGATAAAAGCCCTCAAGATTCAGCACTAAGAACACTCCTCACCTTTATGCACAAGCAGTAAAATAATCAGATTCCATGTTACCTAAGAAGCTACAAACAGAAAGAATCCTTCTGTCCTGTTCTTTCTTTTCCCTCTCTTAAGCATTAGAATTCCAGAGTGAGAGCCTGTAGTTACAGGCTATTTCTTTATTGATAAAAAGAGAGATCAGTGTTAGATTYGTTCTCGTACCCAGTCCAATTTAAGCAACTCCACAGCCTATTTTAAAATCAAAAGGTGTTCCAACGACAAAGATCAAAGCAGTAATACAAGAGCTCAAACCCCAGGAACTGCGGCTCTAGAAAAGGATCAAATACTGCCTGAGTAAGCTCTRACTCTGCTCAACTGTTCAGCACGTTTGAACGGATAAAAGGGCAATGCTGGAACATAGCATGCAGCTGCTTTGGAAACTTGGGCAATCTGGGGGAGCCAGCAAGCAGTGCCTTTTCATTTCAGCCAAACGAAAATCAAAAAGGAAGTGGGTGCAGAGCTCAAGCAATTAATTACTGAAGCTAGTATCTTCAAGCAAGTCTGTAGTTTAGATCTAGAGATCTAAAAACCTTCAGCATATGCCAGCACAAAACAGTATCCCATCCTGGCTCCAGCCCCTGGAGTTTAAGCTTTTACAGTATCAGTAGGGTGTCTCTCAGAAATCAAAGTAAAATTATTCCATTTAACCTGAAGCATAGCTGGAAGAACATACTATCACTGCAGAAAGGAATCAGTGAAATTCCACCCATGCCTATAGTCACGAACAAAGGCATGTGCACTCACAAGGCATGCAGAGAGCTCTGACATAAGGGAAACCTGGATTCCTGAATAKAAGGCAAATTTGAAGATGAGAGGGCATATATCAACTTATCAGGCATTAAAGGGAGGGGAGGGATTGAGGAAGAAAGGGACTCACAAACCATGCAGAAAAGAGCCCTCCATGTAAAAGTATATGTAGAATATAAAAATAGAATCAAATAAAATGGGAAAAGAAAAAGAACAGTTGGAGTATAATAAACCACCACTGTCAATGGTGGGATRAAATCTGGAAAGCCGCAATACGAAGTTCTGTCCACAAAGCAACTGCCACTGATAGAAATGCACTTGTCAGTCACTGCTGAAGAGAGCTGCAGAAACAAAATACCGTGGCTATGGGACAGGTCAAGGGTGTTGATCTACTGCATCACCAGAGGAGCAGCATGTGGCACTGACAGTCAAAAATCAACTGAAATGGAAGARGAGCATGGGGAAGTTTATGTAGTACCTTGCTGGACTAGAGGAAGTAAATACACAGTTAGGGTTAGCAGGTGTTTTTAAACATTACATAGATATCTCAGAACCACAGAAACCTGGAATGGTTTGGGTTGGATGGGACTCTAAAGCTCTTCTCATTTCAACACCCCTAACAAGGGCAGGGATACCTTCCACTAGACCAAGTTGCTCCAAGCCCCATCCAATCTGGCCTTGAACACTTCCAGGAATGGGGCATCCACRAGTTCTCTGGGCAACCTATCCCAGTGCCTCACCACCCTCACAGGGAAAAATTTCTTCCTAATATATAACCTAATCCTGCCCTCTGTCATTTGGAAGCCATTCCCCCCTGTCCTGGCACTCTACTCCCTTGCCTAAAGTCCCTCTCTAACTCTCCTTCAGGTACTGCAGTCCTTGGTAAATTACTGACAAATGAAGAGATGAATATATTTGAGAGAATGTTCATCTTTCCAACAGGTCAACAACAGCCTGCACTGCCAGGACCTCTGCCTTCTGCTGAAGCCACATGCTTCACCGCTGTGAGAACCTCTCTTCCCTAACATACCAAAATGATCCCAATCTTCCTGAAGGTTCTGAATCTCCAGCTGGTTCCGTCCCTCCGTGAAGAGAGGTTTGGGGTTTTTCTCAAAGCCTCCTGAGAGGATGCCCCCTTGCCAGTTGCGTATGTAGATTCTGCCATCTGGGTCGACAACAGCTGCAGAGGAAAGAAAAGAGATGGGAAGGGAATTGAGAGAAGGGCTATCTGTCTCAGGCTATTGTCCCACAAACACCAAAAATGGGGGCTGGTGACACACCAGGCCAAGCCAGCAGCCTCCTGACATGAGAAGGGACAGTCGCAGTYCCCCAGCCCCACGCTGTCACACCATCCTGGTTCTCACATGCCACCCTGGTGAGCCAGTTTTCATTACTAAACCATTAGCTCCCACCTCAACCATGCATGTTAACTTTTGGTCAGTACACTGAATTGAACCCGAGGAGCCCCAAGCCAGCAGGACAGTGCTCCCAGAAGTGAGAGAATGCAAGAGGGATTCAGATTCCATGTGGCACTGATAATCTATTATACTGGCTCAGTTCCACTGCAACTGCACCCAGACCTTCCACCAAGAGGTGTCCTGCCCTCCCCCACTCTTTCTCTCCCTATACTAAGAACAGTTAATTTTAACGGGGACGTCTCACAGATCCAGCTTGCCGCAGGCCACCAGCACAAAGAAGGTAGGCAGCACTGAGGTGAGGACAAGCAGTCAGGTCTGGATTGCTCCTTCCACTGGTATTGTCAACTTCAGGTATTTATGTTACTCCACCTGACACATTTCATAGCAATTTTTGCCATGTACAGAATAGCTGAGAATATATACATTTGACTATATACATATGCATATATATATACACACATACATATATATATATGGGGGTTTTAATTAGTCAAATAAAAACGAAGCACTYGGACTCTGGACAGAGATCTGAATTCCCCGGACAGTATATACATTGCTCACTAGGAGCAGGAATTCTTGAGAGTAAATAAGTAAAACTTTCTACTTCCCGACCACAGTTTTCAAACACAAAGGCTTTTTTGTAAGAGATCCAAAGCCAGGACATGGKGGAGGAGCAATTACCTCAAGCGTTTGGTTGCCCCTACAGCTCATAGACATGTAAATGCCATTGTAAAGCCTTAGCTTCAGTTGAAGGAAAGGAATAGATGGGCCATTTGGGGCCAGCAGCCTGCAAGGAAAACATAGTGCCAAGGCTAGCACCCTCTCCAGCCCACAAATGCAACAATCCAAGACTCAGACACAACTACTACTCAGGCTAGAGTCAAGGTCATTCTCCTGCTAAGCTGATGAACTCTGAAAATCATTTTCTGCAGCAGAAGTTTTCCCAAGAGTAAAGAAAGATATTCTTTCTACCACTGAAAGAGGATATTCAGAGCAATTCAATGAGAATGGACTTCACAATCCCAAATGAGCTGAGGACCAATAGCCCAAGGWTGGCCTTTTTGTCATAAACTACAGGTTGCCTTGGAAAGGCAAGTACAATTCACAGAGAAAAGTGAGTAGAGCTGAAGAATCCATACTTGGTATGCTGCTCGACAGAGGCTCCTGCAAAGGATGTGTCAGGAGGTAGAAGTGTTCGCAGGCATGGAGTGGGATATGGACTGGTTCCTCCCCGGAGTGGCCCAACTCATAGGCCCACTGAAATCAAAAAAGTGCAGGTCAGAATGGAAAAGAAGAAAACCAGCTCCGGGAAAAAAAGCAGGACATAAGCACAGGTCACCCCTGCGATTTTGCTTTCATAAAAGACCAAGTAAGATTTACTTCAGACCCCTAGAGCTTAAACAGAAAATGTTTTTCTCTTTTCTTAGAATTTGAATTGTTTCAGATAAAGACTGGTTTTCTGTTCCTAACACAAGGACTARAAAAGTGGGGCCCTGACTCAAAACTAAGGAGTACCAGTTTACAAAACAAAAGCAAATTAAGATTGGTAGGCCAAAGTCACCACCAGGTTCAGCATCTAGAAGCAGAAGAGTCAGCATTTAGGTGCCTGTACTAAGACCCCTTACTAACAAGGGGGACAGCTACCAGTTGAGAATCTGCAATTGTCAGGTGTATTTGCCAGCAGAGGAGACACGACACAAAGGAATAAAAGAAAACAAAATTTTGGGGAGGGAGGTGAGAAAGAAGGGTAGTGAGAGATTTCACTGTCTCACTAAYGGCCAAAGCAAAATTTTTCCTGTCAGAAGGGTGAACCCCCCAGTAGAGAGACCATGGGCAGAGCTGTAGTAACAAGCTGCAGGTGCTGTTCAGCAGTTTAACACCCAGCCTTTGGCGCCCAGCAAATAGCAAGCACTGCTCTTCCTCCTTCACACCCCTGCTGGGCTAAGATGCTGAGTAACATGACTTGATCTACTCCAGTAAACCAAGCCAAAGCACAAACCATTAAAAAACCCAAAAGGAAAACAAAAAAAGAACTAGAGGGAAGTGCATCTATTCTTAAGCAACAGAAACAATAAAGAAATATTTAAATAATTCTACCTGGCCAGCACAGTTGACAAAGTACTGGCATTGAATCCGTCCTCTGTCAGTCTCAACTCCAGTCACACGACCCTTCTGGATTGTGACGTGACTGACACTCGTCCGTTCGTGAATCTGGACACCTGGAGAGGACATCAGAAAGTCAGTGTGCCACGAGCCTTCCTTCTAATGTGTCAGACTGCCAGCTTTAAACCCCTACACTCAATCAAAATGCTTGTTTTCTCTTCGAGACAAAATTTCTATTCTTGACCCAGCAGTTCCTAAGTGAAACCTTGTTATTTGCAAAACATCACATGTACAATTTGTACAGGCTGAGAGAAGAACTGTAGCTGAAGAGCTATATAGTTTTTTTTCCCACGTGACCATCTGGGCGATAAAAAGACCCCCAGTATCAACAGCATGAAAAAAAAAAGAGTCTCAACTATGGATTTCTTWTCATCACAATTCATTTATGCAACAAAGTCTGTAGTTTCAGATGGCATGATTGGTTCTTTTATGTGAAATTAGTCATTTTGTGAAAAAAATCAATAAGCAATATGCAAAAATAAGCTGGGCTAAAAGAAACTAAGAGAGGTATCGTCCTAAGCAGCTTCTTCCAGTCTGATGGACTTTCATCCTTAATGACCTTTATTCTCTGTTATTCTATCTAACCTTTCTCCYACTTTCAGACCACTCCAAATTCGTGAAAGTGCTGGGCAAACAGCATTTATTGCTACATTTCCAAACCCATTTCSAAAGCATATGTGCCCAATGAAATACTCCACAAGGCTCAGTCACCCCATTTCATTTGTAGGGAATTAACTACTTTGATGTGTAATTTTGAGTCAGGTCCTAGAAACGAAAGTGTGTGTGCTTATTCAGAGAAATATSTAACCACTAAGGACAACAAACAGGTGCTTGGTCTACCACAGCAAATCTCTGAAGATTCAGCATACAAAAAAAATTCAGCCTGTTTTTTGAGAAAAAACAGATTTAAAGAATCTGAACTTTACAGAAATAACAGAATTTTAGTCTTCAGTGCTCAGTTAGAATATCAAAAGAGATGCAGAACATAATTTTCTTTTACGGAAAGAAGGTAATATCATGCAGAAGAGCACTCTATAGATAAAAAAAGCTCCTACCATTCCGTGAGGCAGCAGTTGCCAGAGCCAGACTCACATTGGCAGATGACACGAGCGCATCTTCTGGCACATACATGGCCCCCACAAGGTCATGGATGTTGATCAGTGGGTGGAGCTGTACCACTTTCTTCGGGCTGATAATTTCACATGGTATCCCCATTACACTGCCACAGAACATAAGAAACACGATGTCATTTGTCTTGCAGGAGAGCTGGTGCACACTGAGTTGTGTTTCCTGCTCATACGTACTTCAGCGATGAAGCAATGCGCTTCAGAGAGATCAGTCGGTCCTGAGTCTGAGCCAGTGAAATAGAGCCTGTCTTCATGTACCCTATGACAATGACCAAAGTCAAGTCAGATTTGGACAGGATCTTGAATTCCTTTCCATCTCAGACTCATTGCTTTAATATAATTGCAGACCTGTTGCTTCTACTACTCAGAAGCCTGGAAATCCCAGATCCTCAAATAACTTTAAACACTTATCAGCTAGTAATTAAAAACTGCATGAGAGAACTTTTCAAAAAAGCAATTTAATTTTTACTTCTGTTCTCTTTCTATTTCATATACTCCTGTTCATTAAAAAAAT
The DNA here is from genome assembly GCA_018881555.1 of Amblyornis subalaris. Classification (NCBI taxonomy): domain Eukaryota; kingdom Metazoa; phylum Chordata; class Aves; order Passeriformes; family Ptilonorhynchidae; genus Amblyornis; species Amblyornis subalaris. The sequence goes on from JACAXG010000210.1 coordinate 820,316, forward strand.
GCCTGAATTTCACACATGGTACTTATTAAAAGAGAGAGAAGTTACTGGCMAAAAGTAACCTAATAACTASTCAGAAGAATAAAACTTCAACAACTAAAAGCAAATATTTTGTGACTCCAACATCTGCATTTAATTAGTATTCATCTTAATTGCAGGCACAGTTATTAACCTCTGTTGAGTCTGACATACATCACAAGTTCTTGTCAGCAGAAAACTTTCAGTGACCAAATTCTTCCTATCAGGTACATGCATAAACATTTTGGAGGGAGAGGGAGAATTTCAACACAATTTTCTTTTGTCATTTCCAGGGCTAGACTACAGTAAGAGACACGGCTTTGCCTAYGCTTCAGTGCTCCTGTTAACCACCTTCTCTTTTTAAGAAGTGAATCAATGCACAGAACAGGCCAATTTGCTCCAGTCACTGCAATATATTTTCCATGTCCTTGTGAAAGTTCCTCTATGTCTGCCCAAGTTACAGACAACATGCAAACTGTCACAATATGCAGGTAGTCTGCYTTCAGTTTGTCCATATGATATTCTTCTCCCCATTCTGATTATATTAGTGACACCCCTTCGTACCTGATTCAGTCCATATGTATTGTTTTTGAACAGGACTACCAAGCCTTAAGACACTGTAAAAACACACTCATATTTCAGTGCCAGTACTTCAACTCAGTTCYCCAAAGATTACTCAGTGATGACACTGTCAGTACCTGTTTGCACTCCTGTCTCCTGTTCCAGCTGCTGGTAGAGCTTGTTTGAATAGTGTGCCATCTTCAGCTCTATGGACACGGGCCTGGCTGTGCTCACAATGCCGGCACAGAAGCGAGTGGTACCAGCAGCCAACCTGCAGAAGAAAGTGCAAAGGGCCTCATACAGCTGCCAGGTACACACTCCCCACCATGCTGCTCCAGCAGCTCTGCTAGCAGCACGAACCAGACAGCAACTTCTCCCCCAAACACATCAGAGCAACACTGGAAGTTGGATGGTGCAGGGATAACGCAACCTCTAGAATGATTTTCCTTTAGCCCACTTTTGAAAACACATTGCATTCCAAGACAATTTCTCCGTAACTAGTCCTAAACGCTGACATTTTTCAAAGAAAGCATTTTTTGTTAAAAAAATACCTTAAGTCGACCTGCCTGATTCTTTCCTTCTCCAAAGCAGGATTTCCCTCAAATCAAAATTAACTTGGTTTTGAGTCTTGTGTCTTTGCAGATTACARTAAGAGCAAGTCCCTCTCACTCTGCAACAACAGAGAGGTGCACGTTCCTTGTCCCTTCTAAAACTGTCCCTAAATCATTGAGCTATTTGGTGAAGGACTGCTGTAGAGATAGAAATCTACAAAACTCCTTGCAGCATGGACAGGGGAAGACAAGGCAATTAGATTTAAGCATCTCCCTTACACTCTGCTTCCACAATACTTCCAAGTCATCTCTCCTGCTGCTAAAGTCCTGCAGTTTTCCACTTGACACAACTGCTTTCAGCCTAGCACGTCTACATCCTCCCAGCAATTCAACCTAAGATTCAGTTGGATAAGGCATGTTTGCTATGCCTATACTCAACGCCAACCCAAGCAGCCAAAGCACAGTCTCCCCATGCTGTGCTCCTCCTAAGACATTTCCGCTAATGCAATGTTCCTCTTTCTCCTGGAGCACACACAGACTGAGCCTGCACAGCACCTTAACTCACTGCAGATCTGCAGTGGGCTGTTCATACCCTGCTCCAAGCTAGCAAAGATGATGTTCCCTTGCAAACACAGTCCAGCACCTCATTTCACTCAGGACACCACTCAAAAGGCCTCAGATGAGAATACCAAATTCCATCTTTTTGCAACTATAAAGAACCTGATGCTACCTCCTTCCCAGCCATACAAACTCCAGGAACCACAGCTAATTATTCCTGAAGGCAGCATGAGGTAGGAAGCTCTAAGGCAGATGATAAATATAGTCAGTCCAGCACATATTTAGGGCATTAGAAGCTGCTGCAATAAACACCTCTTCAAACCCTAAAGTCTCAGCAGTGCCTCATACCTGAGGGCCCCAAACTGCTTAATGAAAACAAAATTCACTTCAGAAATGGACATCCAAAACAACAGGTAAGGGATGCACAGCTTTCAACAGGAACTATGCGCTTTGCTACAGACAGCTAATTCAACTCACTGAGGGCACTTGTGCTCAGCCAAACCATAACAGCCTTGGCTGATTTACAGACAGGCACTAAATCCTGCAACAAACTGGATAATCCAAGCATTTAACCAGCTTACAGGGCAATGTTTTAGTGATGTCTGCTTATAACCTCTCGCAATCTCTGGGGCTTTGCTGGCTGTGTTATACTTTAGACACACATGACATCCTGCTTGGAGAGGTCAACAGGGGCTGCAGGAGTTATGTGCATTTTTAATTCTCTTGAAATGGTCCATCTTTGCCAGCTGCATTGTTTTACATGATCACCTGTGATTACACCAGAGCAGCTAGGTATCTTCCAAAGGAACTGTGGTCCATGGAAAACCCACACCAGGGCACAGTTCTCCTGATGGAAGCTGAAGCCCACGGAGGACCCATGCTGGAGCCCAGTACTGATCACACCCCACTGTGTCACCCCTGTGTTTCTCAGGGCACTGTGGCGAGGTAGAAGACCCTGGAATGCAGGAGTGAAATGGAGCATGAGAAAGAAAAGGTGGTGTTTTAATGTCTGGTTTTTGTTTTTCACTACCCGAATCTATTTTAAGTGGCATGAAATAAAGTAATTATTTTAAACTAATTCTCCCTAGGGCAATTCTGTTTTGCACATGGCAGTACAATCTCCATATCCTTATCTTGATCTACAAGTTTTCTCAGCTTACTTTATCTTGCAGAGGAAAATGGCATGGTTGTGTGGGAGTCCAGCTGTCAGCCACGGCTAGTCCACCACAATCACACAAGGGATACTCTTCACTTTGCAAGGCAGCCCTGTGCTTGGGAAGTGGCAGTGTCGTTACTAATGTTCAGCATAACCTTATTTCATCCAGGAGAAAGGCTAATTCCAGCTTTTCACTTTAGTCCAGGTGAAGAGGTAGAAATAACACATTACAGCAGGTACTGTTCCACATGGAAGTGCTGTTTTTCTGGTTTTGTAACCAGAATTCCTTACCTGCCCTGCTCAAGTAAGACTATATCCTTCCAACCCATCTTGGAAAGGTGATACGCCACAGAAGTGCCCATGATTCCACCACCACAGATGACAACCTGCGCCTCTGCTGGCAGGGAAACTGGGTGAGGTTCTGCTGTAGTTGAGGTACTCCGCTGGGAGCTGGTCATTCTCCTCCACTTTGGGTGGGCTGCCCGCCACTGGATATCGGACAGCAACCGCAGAAACATCCCGGCAGCTTCTTGTCACTTTTCTTAAAGCACGGCCTAGATGTGTTCAGATGTTACCTCAGTACCACTCCTTCTAGGAAGGAAAAGATGAGAATCAAATTACCACTTATCTTATTATACACAAGGCTGGCAGCAGGAAACATCACGTGGTGTGTTGGGCTAAGTGGACATGGGAAAGCTGATGAGGAAACAAACAGGAGGGCAGTTACTCAGTCCTGAAACAACAACCTTGCTGTTAAGATTTAAACTTAGATCATAAAATGGGAATAGAGCATTACACCTTTGGTTTTGACACAGTGCAACTTGAAAACGAGCAAAGAACCAGACGAGAGGTGGAGAAGCTCTCATACCAGTGTCAGGCACAGGTCATGCTATGGAATGCTTCATAAAGGCAGAGGTTAATAGGACACAAATAAGCTCGATTATTAACGCTGCCAGGCTTTTACCTGAGGAAGAAAACGTAGTCTGTGATCAGAGTAATGGGCACTGGAGAGGCCTCTCCGGGAACAGCTTTACCACAAGCTTTACCCCAGGGCCTGGCTGCGGCAGCTCCCGCAGCAGCAGCAGCACCGGGGGTTCCCTCACCCGCAGCCTCCGGTCCGTGCCGGGAGCCTGAGGACCCGGTGTGTCAGGGCGGCGGGCTGTGGGGTGTAAAGGTGCAGGGTGTCAAGGAACCCCGGGGCGGGGGGTCGCCTCGTCGGCCTGTTCGCCCCCGCCGACGCCCCCGACCCCGCGCTACGGGGCGGCTGGGAAAAGGAGGGCCCGGAGTGGTGCCGGCGACGGGCGGGCCGGGGTAGCGGAGCGGGGCCGCGGGAGCGGAGCGGGGCCGGGGGGGGCCGCGCCGGCTCACCTGGGGCAGGGGGAGGCCGGGCTGACCTTCCGCGCTTTACGGCCGCGGCGGCCGCGCGACAGCCGCCCCTGCGCGTGCGTCACCCGCCCCCGCCCACCCGGGGGCGAGCCCGAGCGAGCCCCCGCCCCCCTCCCCGCCCCCCGCGTTCCCTCAGAAAGAAACCACCACAAGTACAAACCTGCAGACTCTTTTTATTAAATTCTCCCATTTCATCTGTACAGAAAAAAAAATGCACATTATTATGTTCAGAATTTCAGTAACATCTCAAAATTACACAGCATGGACATGTAAAAAAAAAAAAAAAAAAACCAAAAAACAACCGAAACAAGGAGCGGCCAGGATTTATACACAGAAAGGGGAAACAATTTACAAAAAAAAGTCTCGTTAATGTCACATTTAAAAATAATAATAATAATAATAAAAAAAGAGACTACGTTCAAACAGCATCTGCTGTACAATAGGAATCCGCTGGGTCTGCTTTGTACACTGAAGGGTGCTGGGGTGCCCCTTTCCCCCAACACCCAGCTCATGCCCAGTCCAACACACTCGTTACTCACAGCTTCCGATCCTCCGCTTCTACGGGTGGCAGTCACACCTTTCCCTTTTCTCCTAGTTCAGTATTTCCCAAGGCGAGAGCTATGTGAGCACTTCTAACTCAGTCAGTATAGGGGCAGCGGGGTGGGATCTCAGGGAGCAGCCACTCACCCTGGCAGGGATCGTTGCGTTTGGTCAGCTATGGAATCAAATTTGGGTGTTGTGAAACGAGAAAATTTTGCCTCTGGCTAATGAAGAGCAATGTTGTTACTCCTCCCTATCCCATACAGGCAGCGTTCAGGAACTCAATGGAGTGGTTGCAGAATTCCACCAGCAAAGGACAAAGAGCGATGCCAGCTGAATGCTCTCTGGCACACGTCTGATTTGGGTCCCCCCTAACCATGACTCATTGGTGGAAGCAAAATGGCAGGTCTGGCTCCCAAACGGGGAGACTGTGCAAAGATCAGTACCCGGGAGCTGCGTGGAGGATTTGAACCCCAGAATTAAGAACGTGCTCTTACACAAACTCACACTACAGCTGTTGGGAGTCCACAGAGTGCACTTTAAATAGGAACAGAAGTGCTAGATGAAATACTCTGGTTTCATGCCACACTTGTGCACTCATACACACCTCAAAACTACTTTTTCCCAAACAAAACTGATAAAGTAAAAATAAAAAACCCTACAATCTTCTTTCACTAAATAATGTGTTTTAACAGAAATTGCCATCCAACTTGAACAGAATTCCTCTACAACATCAGAGATTCCAGCGATCCCTCTGGCTTGTCACATTTCTTCCCTGTGTACCTACCTGCAGTTATTTTCTGTACTTGAGGCATTCACCACCATTATTTCCCATACAATGCACTTACTGTGGATTCTTTCAGAGCAACAGTGATTGTATCGCACAGATTTAAGTATCAGATTCTGGAGGATATGCTCACATTTTGCTACAGAATTATTCAACTTTCACTAGGGCCTTTCCAGCAACACAGACATACAAATACTCAACCCAACCTGCTGGACAGTACTTCAAGTGCCAGGAATTTTGTTTCTACCCAGAGGAGTTACTCCAGCAGCCTAATGACAAAAGTGAGGCAGGAGAATCCCAAGTAGAAACTCACAAAAGGACTTGATTAGACTCACTAGCTAAACAATAAATAAGCTTATTACTGTGAATGAGAATGAACAGTAAAAGGCTAGTAGGAGTGAACTATTGAGGTGCACATCATGCACAGTTCCCAACACGTGCACATGCCATCATTTAGGAAACCTAACTTGTTAACCTTTGCAGCAGCAGGAAGCAAATGCAGAGCTGCACGCCTTGCTAGATCCCTAACATCAAGCCCTTCCATCCACACCCTGAGCACCATCATCAAGTCTAGAATAAGCTCTCCAAGAGAAGGTTTTGTTGTGATCAGGAGAAAAAAAAACCGAACCAACAACCACCTCCTAAATTGCATTCAGTGGAAGGCAGACTCCTCCAGCAAGAGGTGAGGGTCATGAAGACAAAGGACTGCCCCAGGTTTTTCCACACTAACCCACTTCTCTTGGCTGACTGCAGCTGTATCTAACACTCTCTGTTACAACAGAGAAGACAAAAAGGCTTTCTCAAGTTCAAGGCAACAGCAGTGTTTCTTTCAACCATTTCTCACACCTTCCTGTAAGGGTGGTGAGACACTGGCACAGGTTGCTCAGAGAGGTTGTGGACTCCCTGGAAGTGTTCAAGACCAGGCTGAATGGGGCTCCGAGTACCCTGGTCTAGTGTGGAAGGTGTCCCTGCCCATGGCAAGGGGTTGGAATGAGATGAGCTTTAAGGTCCCTTCCAACTCAAACTGTTCTGTGACTCTTGATTCTTTCTTTCCCCATAGTGGAAAATGGTTACCTGCAGGCAAGATGATGTGTTGGCAACAGCACAACCAAGTTATTTTTGGAAGAGTACTCCTGTGGGTCTCTGAGCTTGCGAAACCTCTRGATTTTTAGGTGTGCATTAAAATGAGGAGAAAGCTTCAAGACTGGGACTGGTAGATTCTTAGTCAAGAAAAGAGCAGATTTGGTCATTAGCAGTGGTAGGAGACTCCTTTTTAAAATATGAAAAGATAACATGCTCAATGATAAAATGGACTGGACCCCTTGCCAGTGTCCATCCTTTAAAAGGTGGGTCTGTGTCTGTACTTTGACAAAAGGTTTATTTAGTATCCTACCTTTGCTTCCAAGGACCTCCAGCCAAACACCTCTAACACCATCCCAGTGCACTCACACTGAAGCTGAACTCCCAGGTGAGCCTGACACAGACAGAAACACCACCAACCACAGACTAACACCACCACAGAGCACAGACTCCTAATGCCACGCTTCAGGCACCCTTACCTTAACCTTCTTTAAAGTAAAAAGAAAAAAAACAGAAAGCCTTATATCTGAAAGTAAAGAAAGTCACCTTCAGAGCTGAAGAGAGTTTACATTTGGAACTATGGCTACAAACCTACAATTTTCACTGCAATGTCTTTTGGAATTTAGTGGAAGATGCTATTTCTAGACAATAAACCATCTAATTAGGCTTTTCAAGCTAATCAGGTTACAAAACACCTTCTCAAAAAGTCACAACAGTTTAAAAAAAGCCCTCCAATGGCAATTTAATTATGCCTGATAGACATTTTGGAGAAGCAGGATTGTGCCAGCAAGCAAGGCTGCACCAAGATCCCACTTCCCTTGCTGGCAGCTCTGCAGGCACACCCATCTCTACACCAGTCATTTCAACACTCAGTCAAGTGAAACAACACACACTTCTAATTGCCGAACTAATATTTGTGGTGTTACACACCTGTGCTACTTCAAGAGACTCGATTAACTGCTCCTCTTCTGCTCCACTTCATGCTGACAGATGGCCAGTAAAAGCTCTGTTAGCACCAGGGAAGAGGGGCAAGAGAAAGAATTCAGGCTTAAATTCTGTTCTACCTCACCACTTAACTGCAATCCTACCACACACTATCTCTCCACTGAACCTTCACGGCTCAGATTTTTGCTGCTGCTTGCCTTGTGCTCACAGTACTTTGCTACAAACCCAGAAGTGTTTGTGAAAGACTCACTAGCATAGCAAGTCTAAATCCGTATTAGTTTGCTGTCCATCCTCAGAGCAGGATGAAGGTACGTTTGCAAAAACCTTCAGCAAAAAGTTGCAGTACAAGCTCACAGTATTTTATATATGCCATTCTGTCTACACAGCATCATCAGAATCAGCTGGTCCACACTCCAAAGTGTCTCCAAACCACCTCCACTGTTCTTCTAGGGAACAATGAAGAGAACTGGAAACGCCAGGACTTACCTAGCAGYGTGCTAAGTTGGAAAATAAAGTTCCGGTTCAAGCATTAGCCTAAGTTGGACAGTTTCAGGCACACGGTTTTTAGCACAGCACTCACAGGTGAGCACATCTAAAAGGTGAATAAAGTATATCCTCCTGTACACACGGACGCTTGTGCAGGCTCTTCTAGATTTCACCAACACATTCCAAGTTGCAGTCAAAGCATGTGTCTTATGAGCTCCACACCTCCTTGTACTTGAAGAACGAAGACAATGGTAGGAAGAAGCCACAACTACTGGTGCAGCTTTTCTACAACATCATCTTTGGGCTCTCAGCTGCAAGTATCAGGTTCTGGAAGTATAACTATGCAAAGTATGAGTGCACAGGTTGATGGTAACTATGCAAAAGCTACTTCCCTTACAGATTCAGATGTTTCTGCCTTTCATACCACACTGTCATCCGTCCATCCACTCCTGCTTGGCATTCTGAACCAGCACCTGTGTCCTACATCCCAGGAAATGTCAGGTGCTATCACTATCAATTGTAGTGGAAATGAAAATCACTCTTCAGTGCTACCATCCAAACCACTGAAACCCAGAGTGTGGTTACAAAGCACTGTGCTAGTCCACAAGTAACCATTATACAGAGAGAGCATGTCGAGTGTTCAGGCGCTTTCTGCGTCACTGACAATGTGTCAATACCATCTATAGACAGTTAATTTGGAAGGGTAACAGCTTAGCAGCAGCGAGGTAAAACAAAAGGAGTGTTAGAATTTTACTGCATCATCACTAATAAAAAAGTTGACCAAGTAACTGCTCAGAGCACTTCCTGCCCACTGACAGCGGCACTGTTCACTACTGACAGGCTCTACACACCTCGTGTCTACATCATGTCTTTAATCTACTGAAATATAAATTGTACAGGTCACATAAGTATTCAATCCTGGTCAGTATTTTATTCTATCTTGCGAGCAGCAGAGGAAGAAAGGGAGGACATCTTTTCAGCCAAAAAAATCCACAGTCACAAAAGCAGGATATTCACTAGGAGATGACACCAATGACTGGTGTCCTTAGGTTGTCCAAGACTATGCTCTGAAGATGCTTTACACAGACGAGCAAGATGTCCAAAACAAGGCCAACTGTGGTGTAAGATGCAATTTACCCTTTAATTTCCTGCCTCAATTTCACCCAGCCACAGAGGATGACTAGATTCCAGTATGAACCATTACCTAAATCATATAGTCGGTATGCAGAATATGTCTGTCTTTAAAAATTTACTTAAAAACTGCTTGAGCTGCAGGTCATATCAGTCTGATTTGGAGAGTGAAGGCAGTTCCAACAGTACAACAGAGACTTGTCTACAGGCAGGTAAACGAGAGTCTGCTAACAAAGGGGTAACAAAAGCTGCTGGCTGGGCGGCCAATGTTGCACACAAACTTTCATAGGATGAAGATGCCGTGGATGAGATCCAGGATGGGAAAACTGAGCCAACACCTGCTGCTGTTCTAATTTTTTTTTTTTTTTTTAATTCTCCTCTCACAAGAGGGGGTGGGTAGACTATACAGAGGAGGGCTGTACAAAACTGGGCACTGGGCAGGCATTTCTTCAGCAGGCAATCCAGGCTCTACCTGTCCTTGAGCTCTCTTGTCACCCGCTTGGTGATGCGTCCACACATCAGGCCGATGAGGAAGAGTACACAGATGCCAACCGTGATCACAGACAGTATGTAATTCTTGGACGGAGAGGTCATAACTTGCATGGCAAGGTCAGAAAAGCCTTCTGCTGGGGCAACCTGGAGGTGAAAAGGGAATAAATGAGCCAAGCTGTGCTTTCGATGCAACCCTCGGCCGTGATGTTTGTCAGCTTTAGTCTCAGGTACTGCTATTGCCTCCTGTCATCATCAGACCTAGCCTGAACCAGAAGAAAGCAGGCCTGCAATGATTCACCTGAAGGAACTGCTGCTCAGGAGGCACACTTATAACAGGAAGTTCTCCTGCCCCTATTTCACTCCCCCAAACCTTCTCTACAGGAGACTAAGCCCTACATGCACAAAAGACACTTTAATTCTGCGTTGTTGGGGCTGCATCCCAGACAAGAGAGAGTAAGAGATAAGTTCAAAAAAGATGACCTGATTTCAGTTTTTCTGGACCAAACTCAAAATACCAGACTTTATTAAGAGACAGGAGTTTTATTACAGTTGAAGTTTTTCATAAACACCTTGCAACAGGAGAGATCTAATGCATAAAAGAAAGGAAATCCTTTACATATTCACCTTTGCAGCATAGCTCCACATTTCAATACGATCATTAAGGCGTTTCTTGCATTCAGGCTGCAACCTCACACGCTTATCTTCCAGAGCTTCCATTAAGCATGACATTTCTGAAATGTGCAGAAGATGGTGTTACAAAACAGAAACAGTGGCTTTGGCAACATGGTGGAGAGAGGGGGCTCTTCCATTCTCATGAAGGCTGATGGTTACACGGCTTTCTGAACAGACTAGCCAGCCTGGTAGACTAAATACAAAGCCCTGCTGTACCCCTGAGCCTAGCAATTTTACCAAGATTCATGATCAGTTTTACATTTGGAGATGTAAGGAATTTTGACTTCCAAAAAGAAATTACAGTACATATCCAATATATAATTCATGTGGTTTACATGAGATTTTATGAAGTCATAAATCTGCACCTTCAGTGAGCTGTACACTCTAAATTCCATGCCACTAGCCTTTAGAGAGAGCTAAGATCAAATTCAGTTCAGGAAAAAAACCACAGTCTTATCTCCTTACACTTGCTAGGAGTTTCTTTTGATCAACAATATATTTTGAAAGGTTTAACCTCCTGAGTTTTCACACAGTCCTGTGAAAAGGAAATGGAATCACAGTGTTCTGTTGCCTATAGAGGGACCTGGCCAACTCATAAGCTCTTTTATATGCTCACATGAAACTCTGACATAAAATGTTGTATTTTATACTCATGCTACCATACTTGACTAATCCTTATTTGGATGCTTTCTGCTTTGCAGTGAAGAGTTACTTAGCTTGTAGCAAACTTAGTTAAACTAACTCCAGACTTTCAATGCACATTGTCAATTCAAGCACTTGCAGGCAAAGCCCTCTCTAAGCTACAGTCTCCTGCACACCTCCAGTGCAAACACATCAGAACACACATCGAAAGCATTATGACAAAGCAGGAATAAAYAAAGGATAACCAGAATCTCAGAAATGCTTTCAGTAACCAGCACAAGAGATAACGATCAGGAAAATACTTGGCTGCTATTTTCAAGGCCAGATAAACTCAGAAAGCTTTTTTCCCCACTAGCTTTCCCTAAACAGTGACACACACTATACAGGTAGCTAACCTAATAACAGTAACAAAGTGCAAGAGCTTGACCTCAAACAGAAGAAGAAAGAGTTAGGAAATACTTAAATATATTATGTGTCAAGTGGTCTGAACTTGCTGAACTCAGACTGGGATGACTTAGAACAGCTGATGAAGTCTCAAAGCCTTTAGCTGCTATGTGAATTTACAAAGTGCAGTCATGATTACCTACCCTCTGCAATGCTGAAAAAGAAAAAAGTGGTATGTTTAAGCAGAGAAGAAAAGAAATTAAATAAAGTACTTCAGTTTAAATTTAAATACTGAAAGAAGAAGCCAACCATGGTCAAAGACTGAAGAAAGAAAGACACAAAGAAAGAAGGACCAAAGGATTAGCTAAGAACGAATTTTGTGAATCCAAACCAACTTGTTGCTGTAAGAAAAGGAGCTTAGTTCTAGAAAAGCTTTTGATGTAGTCTGATAGAACACTGTCATATGTAAACTTGGGAGCTGTATTTTGTGTGAAGCTGATACAAGTTGGGAGATAAACCTCACTGAAAAATGAGTCCATGTGTATTAAGAGCTCATTTTCAATGGAATTTAACTGAGGAGGGATTTTATAGAAGGTTTATGGATCTGCTATCACACACTATTGTCAGCAATCATACAAATGATGGCACATAAAATATATCCATTAAATCTGCAGATAAGAAGGCTACAAGGATATTATATCAGGATTGAGGAATACGTTCTGCCTTGGACACAAAGAAGGACTTTTTAACACCCATCCATCTACCACCTCTGCTGTTGTTCCATTCTGTTGCCCACAAAGGGCTGGGGGAAATATCTTGTACTTAAGATTATGCTGGTGAGAAAATGCAGGTTAAGTGTCTCAAGACTGAGAGGTTATACAAGTAAAGCATGACCACTTACGGCGTCCTCTCCCTGGCGGAATGGCAGCACAGTGGTGTTTGATGTCTAGAGCACAGGCTGTGTGGAGCACTGGGTCAACAAATATATCTGCTTTGCTCTCCTTCAGCATGTTGAGCACTTCCTGCAGAGGAGGAAATTAAAAGTACATCTCAGAAAAAGGAGAGAGAACAAAACTCGTCCTGTTCAATATTTCTGAAAGGTGTATCATCTTTTTAAACACAGGATCATGAGAAAATCCACCACCGTCCTTGGATGAGGCTATGAATGGTGGTTTAGGCTTAATAAGGTGCCCTGGTTTGTAATGTTCATTAAAATACCCATATTAATCTAAAACACAAAGTCAATATGCCAGGATTACTTCAGTTAGAACTGAAGTCAGGTGCCATAGCCATGGCACAATTCATACAGCCCGGGCCTAGGCAGCCTGCAATGGAGACAACACCAGGAAACAGATTAGTATCAAGAACCTTTGGCAACCATAATCAAGGAAGGACTCAAGCCTGGAATTGCAAAGGAGGCACTGTCGACACAATTTTCACTGGCAAATTGAAATTGAATAGAATCACTGCAGGCCAGAACTGAGATGTATAGGGAAATTTCAAAGCTCTGGCCTCATACTAGCTAGAACATGACCTAGGCTGTGATCTGGAAAAATCACACTTCTGCAGGGATGGGAGCTTTTTAGAGCACATCCAATTTATTTTCTTTACCTTCTTGCACATCTCAGTTTTTATTTTCAGCAGATTCACTTTCAGACATTCTTCCACCTGCCCAGTCTGCTCCTGAGCTGCTGCTTCTTCCGCACACAAGCTGGAAATCTATTTTGAAAGAGGTGTTTTAACGTAAGTAGCTCACAACAATCATTCTGCCTTTTAGCACATTTATATCTCAACATGTTAGTTCATCACAGGGCACAACTAAAGAATACATGATGAGATTCCTTCTCCCCCAAATCCCCACAGCCAAATGCAGTCTGGCTCATGCAATATGCATATCCTTTGAAACCCAGCAGCAAGAAGTCAATATTGCTGTATTGAGGAGGGCAGGGAAGAAAACAGCATGGAAAGAATGTGAAAGTATGAAATAAGTAACACTTGAAGCATGACCAACTCTGTTATCGAAAGTGAAAACTCAAGAAGCCTGACTGTATTCCAGTTAAGGCTGACAAGACTAGAGAAGTAACTGACTTTTTTTTGACAACAGGAAAGCAGTACTTTTTCATAGTCACAAGTACTGATGAGATCCCAGATGAAAAAATTAACTTCGTATTAGCACTGCACAGGAAACTGCAATTCTTGAACACTGGGCAAAAGTCACAAGCAGAGACTCGGACTAGCTAGAAGCAGTTCAAAAGGATTTTTTTGCTTTACTTATTAAGGAAGTTCATGTATGAGAAACAAAAATCTGTTACACAAAGGGAGCTTTCATCCTGAAAAAGTAGCTATGGAGCTACTTCTCCTACCTCATCAGAACAGTGCATCTGAAGCTGGGGATCCAGCCGATAATCAAGGGCTGATTCCTGGATTATCACTCGAATTTGGTCCTCGCAGTCTGGAGAGAGACGCTATTAAGAGGAGAAAGTCATTAATTCACTCAATGACCTTGATAAATCAACCACCTTGTATTTTAACCTGTATTCTGTACTACTTGTACAGGAACATAAAAACCTCCTCTATGTATAGCCTGTAACATACACTGAACACACCACAAGCCCAAGTTTGATTTGTTATTCAATGACTGTTGCTCAGCATGACCCTGCACAGTTTCTCATTTGCAGGCACCAGCTCTACTCACCTGGTCTGCATATTTTAACTTCAGGCATGAAATGACTTGCCCTTCCAACTCTGTATCATCCTTGGCCCTATTCAGGATATTTTGGCAGAATTTTGGTATGTCTGCTTTGCACGCCTTCCTGAGCACAGGATTTAAGCGGTAATCTAACCGGGAGAGATGACAGAACTTCATTAGAGCACACATCTCTTCAGACTGCAGAACACAACACTCCAAACAAGATGGGACAGAAATTTCCTGCATGACAAAGTACCACCAAGGAACATAATTTTGGTGGAAAACAGTGCTTTTTCATAATAGAATTTCAATTTGTGAGGTAAGAGCTTCAGGAATAAAGAGGGTTCAAGAGGGTTCATATGCTGAGCCTCAAGAACATGACTAAGGTAACTGTGTACACTGAAAACCACAAAGGAGAATACAACAAAATTATTTTCTTCTAGCCACGCTGAACAGCTCAGGCAAGCAAGTTTTGGGTTTTTTTCACAAAAAGATACCTGTGTTCTGTGTAATCTGGCGCTTGGTAATCATCTGCTTGCATTTAGGATCCATCACTTCACTGTTCTTGTTTTGTTTCAAACACTGCAACATATTTTTCGAGTCTGCCTCTGGACAAAACCGCTACCGGAAACAAAAACAAAAGCCAACAAGTTTCATCACTCAAAGCACTTGAAAAAACAAAACCCCAAACCAACAAGTAGCTTCCAATTCATGGAAGGGAATAAACACCTGCCCAACAGAGAGGTATAAGGTATATAACCACACTCCCTAGCCCCAACATCTCCTATTAAAAAGAACAGTGCTGCTCTCTGAATTGACTATGGGCATTCATGTCTCTGCTTACAGACTGAGCACTGAGCTGTACAGTCCTGACTGGCTGTATCAAAAGCCAATTGCCTTTATTTTCTATACTTAAGATACAGCACACTTGGAAAGAAATACCCACCAAATTAGGTCTCATACTCAACTACTTTTGTTCCCATTTATTTTAGAAACTAAAAAAGCAAACTTTTAAGTCTATACACATACTGCTGTTCTGTGTAAATGCTGCCTGGACAAAGCAACAGTAAAGACTTCATTAGTAACACTCATGGCAAACTAAGACCACATATACAGAGAAAGCAGAGAGGAACTCACTGACACGAATTTGCCCACTCCCACTCTGAATCAGATAGTCAAGACGTGAACCAGCTAACCCAAAATTCAGACCAAGGCACTAATTCCTTTTGTTAGAAACTAATTCTGTGGGTGTAAGATAAGGCTGTTGCATCTTCTAATCCTCACTATTTTGRTGAGATCACAAGTCTCTTTTTAAAAACATGTGTCTGCACTGGAGAGCAAATAATTCTCAAGACGTTCTTCTCATCCAAAATATGGAGTCAGAGTACTGCATACAGACCACACACACTCGTGTTTCAGGGCTTGCAGTTCTGGCTACTGTGAAAGAGTGTCTTATATGAACATTCATTGCTGCCTTTTACATGGTACTACTTCCAGCCATCATTTCTAATTTAAGTTTTGCATGATTTTGCCTGCTTTATCAGTTTGATAAAAGTCTGTGTGCCCAGGTCAGCAGTGAACTGAAGATTTTGCTCTTCTCTGTAACCATAACTTCTTCACCCTTGCTAAAAAAGCCAATCCAAATCCAAACTGACTGGACAAAAACTGTGTTAGAACCCTCAGCACAGATTTCCTCCTCAATTCTGCTGGCGGTTGGGAAGACAAATTTATTAGTGCACAGGCTTTGATCAGGAAGTTGAAAGAGAAGAGCCCTGAAGAAACCTCAGCCTGATTCAGAGTTAAGAAACAGATGACTTTGCAAAAAAGCAATCATACTTCTGAAACAGCACAGCAGTCTTGTAACAAGCCTTTATGAGAAGCTCAAAGCCTTATATCCCAACCTCACCCTCTTTACTGAGCACACTATCATTACCTTGATCATCTGCTTGCAGACTCTCATAAGTGTGTAGTCCAGTTCTGGGTCCATCATCTCAGTCTCCTGCAGTTTAAACACCTTCTGGTGGCATCGTGTACTCAACTGCTTCTTGATTTCTTTCAGGCATTCAATAATCTACAACACCAGATGCAGATTATTTGTAGAGATGACTGCTCAGTAATGGACACACTGTTGATACGATTCTGTCGTGTGTTCCCCTAACGACCACCTTCACCTGGTTTGGGCAGTTAAGTTCCCAATGCCTAGATTTTATTAAAGTCATTACCAATGCTTATTTCAAGGACTTGCTTTAAGATCATGTTTTCTCACAAAGATTTAATGAGATGAAGAGGGTCTCCTGGACTTAGTCCAAACCCACAGATCTCATCTTGCAGACATTATGCCTAAGAAATCTTTAGCAACATTTGCAGTAACCAGCTGCTAATAGCTTAAAACTAGCATTAACTGAAAAAGGAAGTGCTCACAGCACTGCATTCACCCAGTATTAATGCTTGTGTACCAGTGGAAAAAAAGAAATTAACATTTCCAAGTACTACCAAAATATTAGAATGATATCAAAATGAAAATCTCAAGCTGCACTTACAGGGGCAAAAGTGTTCTTCAGAAGTTTTCTGAAATGAAAGTACAAATTAAATTGTAAATTATTAATAAATTCCATTACCTGAGCATTGCCATAGGGCACGTTCTGGCAGTAATTCTTGATGTCGCTTTTACAAGCCTCATACAGTTCTGGTTCAAGTCTGATATCCTCAGTCTACAGGAAAAATTACAGTATTAACTTTTAAGTAGGACTAAAGACTATTTTACTTTGTTAATCTTTTAACTGGAGACCTCTACTCACAAAAAGTAAGCAACCCTCCCAATAGCCATTCAATTTCTTCGAATGTAAGGGTCTTGGGTGTGAGAAGTGGTGTTAGTGGGAAATCAACTTTGCAATTCCCCACAGTGATCAAGCTTTTAAGACCGAAGAAAGGGTTTAAATCAAATTATAGAGCCGGCAAGTTGTTTCTACTGCTTCTCCTAGAAGGGCATCAACACAAATGTCCAAGACAACTAAAATCTTTCCATGTGAAAGCTAAAGGACATATTAACAGCCACCCATTTAGTAGGTGATCTGGAGGATGTGAATGCAGTTTCCTGCTTCTGGTGATGCCCAGCATCTGAATTCTTCCATACAAAGGCAAGAGTGCTGCCTCTTCCGATACCGACCTACTTAAGGTGAAGTTTTAACACTTAAACAGTATCTACTGGACAAAGACCTTAAGAGTTTATTACTGCAAGCACTGCAGCAGGAAGCCGAGAGGCAGCTTTGCCTACCAGAACAAACACTACTCCTATTTATCCATTGAGCAACTTGGAGCAGCTGGAGTCGAGTTGCTTCATCTGTGCTTGTTTCCTCAGTCTGTAAAATGAAGCTTTTGTTCTCTCCTAGAGGACGTTAAGGACATCAGAATGTGTAGCACGTTGCTGTCTAACACTAAACATAATCACTTCTAGCTGAAATTCCAATGACCATCTAGGTTGCTTTAGCCTTCATGAGACTATATTTAAGGCATTAAAGTAGACAATCAGTACTTTTACCGTGAAGGGCAATTGAGCCTTGTGTTGTAAGAAAAGTGGAAAAAAAAAATTAGATACATCTTACAAATGAGCTTCCTTTTTTCCCCCCGAAAGGTGGACAAACCAGGAAGCTTTAACTGAAGGACCTCACTAGAAGAGCAGGGAGAACAAGACTTTCAGGCATGTTTACCATCTCCAGCTCCTCAACACGCAGCTGTTTGCGGCACTTCAGAGAGACCCTGTGCTCCTTGGCATCCTGCAAAGTATCATTGCGCACAGTTGTGCTCAGACAGATCACTACATCCACCCTGCAGAAAAGAGAACAGTTTTTTACTCACACACCATTCACTAAGACCAGCCAAGGTTGGTATTGGATTACCACACCAGAGAAACTGACTCCAATAATCCAAACACAGTATAAAATCCTTGTGCATCTGTGCTTGCTTCTGGGTACAGCTCTATGCAGAGTAACCGGACCACAATTAAGACTAAATTGGAGTCTAGATCAGCAGACAGGAAGATATTCAAAATCCCACCAATCCCTCTGCCCAGCAAGACCTCTGCTCTTAAGTCATGTCAGCACTTCAGAAAAGCTTTGCTTCATCTCAGAAATGGATGAAGGTGAATACCTACATAGCATTCCAAATAATCCTTTTACACTGTGGGAAGGGCATTTATATCATAAAATGCAAATAGTTTTGCTACCCACAAACAGCACTGACCTTGCGTGTAATTTAGCCTTACCCTATTGCAGTAGGACATTAAAAAAAAAACCCCTTAGACTGAAATGAATAAGCCAGATAAAACAAGTGGGATATCTTCCCTTCCCAGATCAGCAACTGGAATAACAGTAGTCTGCCTCTTAGACGACAATTAATCTAGCAAGGATGTAAAACATTCTGGGACATGCAATCTACTAATTGTAATAATTAGCTAATTTCACAGCAAGTAAAATAAAGAGGACAGGCTTCTATCCAGGAGTAAGGCAGAAGCAATTTTAAGAGGCAGGCAATGCCTCTACCTTAAGCATCTGCAGAATGGTCACTAAGGGAACACTACAGAACAATCAGCCTTTAAAGGAAGTCCAGTGTTTTCTGTCCTATCATGAAATATCCTGTCACTTAATTACATATTTATACATTCAGACTGCTGTTTGGTCAGGCACTACATACTTTTTTTTGATGTTGGGGCACAGTTTCAGCACATCCTCCTTGCATGCCATTTTAAACTTGTACGAGAATCTAAAATCTTTCATTTGAACCTGCAAGAGAGAAATGGAGAGAAAAACAATTTTGGTCACCTGGAGTTTGAAAAAAAAAACAAAACACCGAAGTGCTGCCCAAAAGAACACTTGTTGAATCATACAATCAGCACATACTTTTGTTGTTATTAATGTGGAAGCAAGGGRGATGCTGCACTGCTGAAGAAGTTGGGACCCTGTCTCCCATATGCCAGGGAGGAAGGAGGGCCTGCAACGAAATCATCTCCAGAAGTGACCATCTATGACCAGGCATGCAAGCACAACTGTCTGAATTTACAAGAGCTCATTTTTTAGTGGAAAATCAATTTCAAAAAAGGAGGGTTTTCATAATTAGCTAATTCCTATCAACACCCTGAAAGGACAGAACAGGCTTCCACTGATAGCAGAGAAAAGTGTTGCTTACCAGCTGGAAATGAGTAACGCCGATTGCACATTTTTCATTCATTTCCTTCTGGTGTTTGTTCTGTATTAGACACTCCATCAAGTCCCCAGAATCAATCTGGTTATCTGCAACCTCCTGAAGAAGAGATGAAAGGCTTAAAAATTAGCTAGCCTTACAAATAATGTTTTTTTGTGCTACTTTAGCCCACTGTGACCAGGAAATACGGAACTTACAGTCCCACTCTCTATRGTGAGCTCACCATTAACTGATCACATCATAGAGTTGCACCACACAACTCCAGTACACAACTATATTTATATGATTCAGAAAAGAACCATCTCAGACACATGCATACTTTAAACTCAGGAGAACATACTGCAGAGACTCAATGCTTACATGACATATTACAATTAGGTGCCTTCACTGATATTTAACTACTCAACCCTGGACCAGTGAAGTTATTTCAGCAGTGCTGAGCAGCTGCACAAAGTAGAGTGGCTAGACATGCTGCTTGCATGTAAAGAAAGAAAAAAGTCTAGTATTTAACTCACTGTAAAGAGTGATTTTTGCAATTACAGGGCAATTTTCATCTTCAAATTATCTTTTATGCTAGGGCTCTGACAACAGCAGAAGCATGAGGTGGAACTAAGAACTTTTATTTTAGGGTGATTTTTTGATTAAAGACTTTTGGAACTGATGACTTCTGATTTTACTTTTGAGTGTAGCCAACAACAAATACTAAAATCCTCTAACCTTTCCCACAGTGTTATCTCCTTAAAGATATTCACACTATTACAGAGTACTCACATGACAGAATGTCTGGATAATGGGCTCACACGCTCTCATCAGCAAGGCTTCGATTTGAATGTCCTGCAGAAAATATGCAGTTTTTCATTTTCACAGTGAATGGACAAGAAAAAAAGGCTCTGAAAAAAATCTGTGGTAACAACTCAAACTCAACCCAGTCGACAGGGTTTTGAAAAATGCAATCCAGACAGCTTTGCCTTTAGCTCTGGAAATCCCGGGGTTCACTCTTGCCAGCATGGCAAATGCAAGACAAGCCTTCCAGCTTAAGGGAAGACCCTGGTCTCCACAGAAACTCCTGGCCTGGATAATTCAGCCAGTCTCCTCCCAATTGGGTGCTACAGCATTAGAAACCACCTTACACCTAGGCAGCAGCTGAAGATTTATGATAGTTTTGAGCAAACCGAAGTTTCTAACCACTGGAAAGATGCTTTCCCTAGGGCACAATGTAAATTTTTAAAGATATGGGGAACAGTCTGGGGCACAACAGTCAAATATGCAGCTTCATAAAACAGATAAAGCTGCCAACCTCACTGGAAATATCTACTGATGTACCTGGTGGGTATTGCTTGCAAAATGTTTGGGATTCGGAGGGAAGCTGCAATACAGTACTCAAAACTACTTGCAAGCAAGACCAAAAATCTCAAGTCCCATCACATATCTTGACTTGTATTAAAGGCAACTGAGTTACCTGTGCAAATCTTAGCTTCAGTATTGTAAGTGATCTTTTAAGCAAGAGAAATACTATCAACAGGCTAAAATCCTGAACTGCTGTTCATTTCTCTTCCTCAAGAACTTCCATGAAAACTTCAATTGTATGGGGTAAAAAGGATGTTCTCCGATCCCAGAGAGCTGCATTTCTGCAGCCCCTTTAACCTCAGGTTTTTTCATCATTATTAAAATGACATGCTTAACTAGACATGCTCAACTATTTCCTTTACCCCAGGCTGAAAACCACTCACCTCAGACTCCAGCTCAGTAAGGTTTCCCACTATGTCTCTGCAATCAGACACCAAGTCATCAAGATGGTCCTGAAGGCATTCCAGCTCCTACAGAAACAGACATTTTAGTGTGTGATCCAAGAACCCAAGTCGAAATTTTGGGCTTAAAACATTGTTACACATGTGAAACTGCCCTCGTCCTTGTAAAGACCTAAATCTCATTTAATCCCACTCCTCTACTGGCACTCCCAGAACACACGTATGTAGTGGTGATTGAGAATGTTGGTCTAAGATATTATCGCTTGTTCTCAAAAGCTGCATGATGTGCTTTCACTTCTGGAATATCACATTTAATTTGCCCTTTGCATAAACTTAAAGAGAGGTTAGTTACCCAAACTACAACCTATGATAGGCTCTTCAAAAAGACAGTGGTGTCTACAGCATCTGCTGCAGAATGGCCTCTTCCCTACAGCCCTCCTAGGGCACAGCAATTCAACATGAAAGTATTTGTTGAAACTTTGTTAAGTAGCTGCAGATGTTAGTTCAGTTCTGTATAAACACAGGAAGCATGTAAGTATTTGCCAAATGGAAATGGGATAAAGTTTATGTGGGACATGTCAAGCTTGTAATAGAATATTACAACTAAGAGGTTGAGGAAGATACAGTGGCTTCATTAAAGTCCTTCTTGCTAACTATCTCCTTTCCCCTTCCAATTCCACTACACATTTGAACCTACTGAAGCTGTACAGCACGCACAAAGCTTCTTCACATCACTCGTCTCTCAGTCTGATGTAGATTGTGTATCAAAGTGCACTGATTTTTAACACATTCTCCACTATAAAGAGGCAGCAAGGTATTTATCCCCTTTTTGCCCTTCCCGCCACTCCAGCTTCGCAAAAAAAGTAGCACTGATATTGCGTACAGTACCTGCCCTGTCTCTGTTTTCTCACTGCACCATTTCCCCAAGTCAATCATGCACTTGTCCTGTAGGGCTGGGTCCAGCTTCACATCCATGGCTCGCTGATGGAGGATTCTCTGGACCTCTGCTCTGCACTCTCGTGATAGCTGCAAAGAGCACAGGGAGTCTTTGGCACATGGGGTCTCTAAATCCACACAAGGCAAACAAGCTGCTGTCAGGTGAAGTTCTGAGAGTGACACATGCCATCAGCAACCCGAGAAAGCGCAGGAGTACCGCACTGCTCAGCACAGGCTTGCCAGGGCCCCCACAAGCAATTTGGGTTCCAAAAGAGCTTGGAGCTCTGTCATTTAGTTTGGATAGATGCTCCTCTCATTTCACTCAATTTAGTTTTATATTCTTAAACCTTTACTTTGCTCTTTGAAACGAGATGTCAGAGCAGGTCCCCAGGCTACCTGCTGCACCATCCCACTTCACTCAAGGCTATAGACTGATTCTGGAGAAGAAAGTCAAAACAGCTCCTGCCCTCAATACCAAATGGGAAGTCCAGAATAAGGCAATATAACCCAGCTGTAATTTCTTCTCAGAAATCTGCACTGCAGAACATCAGAGTCAGCACTTGCAAGACAGGAAGAAACAAATTTTTGAAAACCAAGCGATACTGGCATGGTGCTTATCAGACCTAAAATGCACTGGTTGAAGCTTAAAACTTCATAGGTTTAAAAATCCAAACCACTGGAAGTTACCTAGCATTCCGTCAACAGCACTGGAAAGAAGTACTGGTCTAGCCTCCCATGAGTTTGCTTCCAAGACTAAATTTCAAAATGACAGCTGCTCCCTTAGCCTACTTTCCAAAAGAAAAACACATTTAAAAACCTCTTCTTTCTCTGATAGATTATTTGCAGGGTGCCTATTGATTTCTTTGGTCAGCACTAATATAAAATGGAATGAAAAAGTCTCAGCTCAGCAGACTAAGAAACTGCATTAAAAAAAATTATTCCTAAAAGAGAGATGTTTTCAATCAATACTTGACCTCTGCCACAAAAGACCTTTTAAATCAAGCTGTGGAAATTAATTTTTAAGCTGGGCCATTGTGTAAACCTACCAACTCCTAGGGCCTGAGAACACTACAATGCCAAAAGAAATGGAACTGAGTACCCAGGTGCTTTCAACTGAGTGCCCTGCTAAGGCACGAGAGGGCAGCAAACTTGAAACAGCAGCTCTCAACCACAAATGCGATTATGGTGGATCTCCAGACGGCAGGGCAGCAAGTCAGATCCCCACTGTCTTCTTTAAAGACAGCATAAGCACATTTACCAGTACAGCATGCTCCAAAGAACTGGAAGGATGCTTTATATCAATAGGAAGAATTAAATGGAGTATAATCTGAAGCTGAGCACAAATCAAAACTTAATTAGAAACAGCCAAGGAAAGATGAGCTTGAAACTCCTTTTTGCATAAAACCAATTTTGCAGCTATGCTGGCTACCTGCAAGGAATCACATTGCTCTTTGGAAAGACATGAGGGAGGACTTGCACTGCATTTGAACACATGTGTAAGTCAGCGTCAGCACACATTCTCCCCCAAGGCCCACGTCACATCCTGCTGCGCCTATTTTGCCTTACCAGAACAACCACCTAGACTTTCAGGACAGACTTGAGGAGGAGCTAGGCACCTGAAGCAGTGCAACTACCACCTACAGTCAGAGATTTAAAGTAGCTTTTGCGAGTTCTGGCAGTTTTAGCACAGTGTGTCCAGCTTCCAACCACGTGTGCAACCCTTTTACCACAGATCAAAGAGCAGCAGGTTGCACACTCTCACTTACCCTCCTTCCTTGCTCCTCTGTGCGATATGCATGCCTGTACAAGCAGGAGAAAACAGCCCCTGGAGGCATCAGCTCACTGGTCTCATTCCAGCCATGGGTATGGCAGAGGCGGGAGGCATCTCCCTGACACTTGCGGTACAGGACTGTGTCCAATCTGCAAACAGAAGAGTTATCACTGGCACTTCATTCAAACCTGGAACGTTTTTCATATCCTGAAATGCTTTTGAGGCAGAAAATCCCCTTCAAGTTTCAGGCACCACCAGGACATCACTCAGCAGCACTGTCTGACCAAATGAACCAACAGGGGGCAAAATGCCCATCACTCAATTTGGAATCAACTCTCTAATCTTGCAAAAATAACACCGAATTATTTAATTACAGATCAAATTTTCAACACTTCAAGAAGTGCCTCCTATTTTCTTCTGCAGCATGTCAGCCAAATGCTGACACATGAGAAAAGAAATCATCTCCTTGATGTCCTGAAGCAGTGGAAAGGCAGGTACATACCACATTTTGCTTGTGCAATATTTTATATGTACTTTGTACTGCTGCCATTCTGAAACACCAATTCCATAAAAATCTGAGTTGAATTAATTCTGTCTACCCTGGATTTGAGCCAACTGAAAACTCAGTGTCCCTTGCTTTTGCACGTAAGTGCAGATCTCTTAAGATGATGTCTAATTACACAAAAGCTAAAAGAGATATTGCTAACTTTCCCAATTGGAAACTGTGTATTTATACAACACTATAGAAAACAAACATCAAGTGATTTCAGTGGGCACAATTGTATAGATAATACAAAGGTATCAACAAAACCCTTTCTACTCTGTGCATCTGCACAAGGTGCAGTCAGTGCAACAGATTTATAAGCCAGTTCTGGGGAACAGTGGTTAAACGAAGATAAGATAATGCTGCCCAGCCTGCATTATGAATTAGAATTATCCTTACTCCCAGGAAAATGCAAATACTCAGTCTTCCTTCCTCCAATCACTTAAGTTCGGCTCAAGCAATGAATTAGCTGCTGGAAACAGTACAGGCAGGAGATCCAGCAATTGGAGACAAACAGGAAGGGGGAAAAAATAAAGTATTCTTGTCTACCTATGGAGACAATTATAGAGATGACTAAATAAACAGCCACAAAGCCCTAAACTCTCTGGTTCATGAAGCCCCATGTATTTTAAAACCAGAAGGTTCACAGAGCACAAATGCTCTCAACTACTAGTAATGCCGTCCATAAATACATGACTTGCTATGAGTCAAGATTTTCTTAATGTTTGATTTCAACACTCTTTGCAGTAATTGAAGCCCAGGACTTCTTGCCTTACACTCTTTGTGGCCACTGAGAACAATTATTCAACTTCTTTCAGTAACCCCATTTAATGTACTCTATTTCCTCACCTCTCAATCTTCTTTAAAAGACAATCTAAACACTTATTCTTTCCTCACTGGTCACGTTTATCAAATTTATTCTCTCCTCATCTTAACCAACACTGACACAAGGGGCTTTGTGTCTATTTAAAACAAAGCACTGCCATCTCTGGATGAGAAAGACAGAAAAGCAGTGCTCCAAAGGGTATTTTATCTGCTCTACAGCCTGTAATCACACCTAGAGAATTTGAAAAAAGACAGAAATGGAGGCAGGAAGCTTCTCAAAAGTGACTCTTTGTTATACTTAAAAGCTTGGTTTCCTTAAGTTCCATATTGTAGCACTTAGAGTAGATACAACTGGCTACAACCTGCACAGAAAGAGACCTTCAATTTCAATATGGTCAGAGAGAATTATTTAATTAAAGATGCAATGAATTTTAGACTCAAACTTGAGCGCTTTTTAGGGTTCATCATTTCTAGAAGAGTCCCTGATGTAAGTGGCATCACACCTTTTCTAAGCAGCTTTTGCTTCTACTGTTCTAGACAAGCATTAACACCCTCTTGACCTGGCATACTTAAAAGTMCTCTTCTGAACAACCACAAGCTATACTGTTTTACAAGGAACTGCTAAGGCATATAAACACTTAATACAAATATCAAGCGAGGATAAATCTTGTTTTACTCACTTCCAATCACGAGATATAAAATACTGGAGCTCCAGCAGCCTATGCTCACAGTCCTCCACCATCTTCTCGGTATACAAGTGCTCCATCAGGCAAGACAGAATCCTGCAGAGGAAAAAAGCCAGGCCACAGACTGTTATAATCATACTGAGCTTACTCGTAACAGCTGGTGTTGCCAAATCAGTCTTCCCAGTGAAACACAGATAAGATGTTCAAACTCAGTGAAGATCTTTCTCTTCCTTCAAAAACATTACATCTAAAACAAGTGTATATCAAATTTATACCCTCTTACATTCCATTGTTTTAGTTATCTCAGCAAGTCTGATATACAACAAAATCATAAGGGGTATTCTATAGAAAATCTGGCTTAGGGGAGAATATATCATCAGACCTGAAGACGAAGGAGACACCTGTCTCTGCAGTATGGGTTTGCTTACCTGGTCTTTCCATGCTTGTCACTTTGTGATATTGATTGAGGCTTACACGGTTAGAGAAATCAGCACATCAAACATTACAAACAGTCTAAATGCCTGTGATAGCTACGTCCTTCACCAGTGCTAAACCAGTCCTATAAAAAAACTGGCCTGCTTGTACAGCAAGAATGGAGAGAGCTCAGTTCACACCTCCAACCCTGTATGAATGGCTGCTCTGATGTGCCTCATTTCTGGACAGGTTTTAGTGTCTACTGGTCAGCCACACAACCTTCACGGATGCCCAACAGGAAAAACCCCATCATTTCTAACTGAGAGGCACCTACATGGGGTCTCCAGACCGTATGTGCTTGCAGGCTGTCTGTATCACGGACTCGCAGGCCTCGTTCAGCGCGCGGTCGATGCGATAATCAGCACCGGGGTCTGTTTCTTGAATCAGTGTTTGAAGCTGGAAGAAAGGAATTGTGGATAGGAAAGCAAATATTAATGACCTAAATGAGAGCACTTACAACCTCTCAGTGCAGCAATTCTATGCCAGTAACACCACCACCATGTATGAACTCTGCTCCACAGTGTTTTATTTTAAGCGCTTGTGCTGCCAAGTCCAGCTGAACCCCAATTATCATTACGAAGTAGCCCAGGAACATCGTATGAGACCAGTTACACACTGAAGGTCAGTTGTAAACTTGGACTACTTATGTACCAATTTACAGAACAGAACTGGTAAAATTTGCATACTGTATTTTTGATCCATCTTAAGCTTTGGTGGCAACCTCACTCCATAAGGCTGATGTAGCAAACACATAAATTTGTCATATTTTCATGAAGACTATTTACAACTGAAACCCAAATCAATGCCTAAAGATCATGTGCCTATCTACAAAGTATAAACCAGCTTTTTAATTGYCTGGAGAGGACACAAAAGTTTTACTGAAACACAGGATAAAATTGCCTGTTCTGATGCCCCATGAAGTAACATTTCCTCAGGGATGCCTGCTCAAGCTTTTGTAAGTCAGGGTCTATAGTACACAGGTTTTCTTCTATGTACATGTGTGTGTGTGCATGTGTCTAAGATATAAAATAAATGCAGGACACCATGTTTTAACTACGTAAGAGAAGTCACAGTGTAAGTAAAAGACGAAAACAGAAACTTTCCCAAGATTTAAGAGACCAGGTGTGCCAACCTGAGGCTGATATCCCAGCACTCCTTTTATGACTTCTAAATAATTTCAGTTGTCATAGGTAAATACAGTATGAACAGTTCCATCAAGTCTTTTCTTGTTGTGAAACAGCTATTCTGACAAAAGCTTCAGAAAAACAATGCTCTCTCACTAATAAGGAAACATCACTTAGCATACTTAACACTGTGTTTCAAAATCAAATCTGGACACAGTTCATGGCATTCAAACATGAATTTCGGAGATGTCTGCTGGGCCAGGGGAAGAGAATTTGGGTAAATCTCAATTTATCTGTAGTTTCGGGGACAAGGGTAGCTTCTGGACCATAACTCTCAGCCAAGGATTCCCCACACCCCACTTCATTTTCCATCAAGCTGTGAATTCCCAAAGACTGATGGAAGGCAAGACTGGTATCATCATTAGGCAGGCAAACATTTTTAGCAGACAAATTTGAAGGGGGGGAAAAAAAAAAAGAAAGAGAGCTTGCTGAGAAGGCAACTGCACACCAACACCAAATGGTCTATGCTCTTAATATCTTGACACTTACTTAATGATTTTTGTCACTGGCCCTCAGCTCAACTAAATCAAAAGCACAGTTACAATTTTATCCTCCACTTTTCAAAGTCTGCACCTAAACACCATCCAGGAAACTCTCAGGGGCAAAGCCCTAACACCACAAAACACAGGGTAGAAAAAAGCATGAGAGAACTGGAGAAAATACAAGCTGGCACTGTTTATCCAATAGGAAACTTGCAGTCATGAGGACAGGCCACAGACTGCCTGGGAGGAACACAGGATTTCCTTCAACTTGCTCTTAATTATGCCCAGCCTCAGCTTCTAAGGGATACAGGCAGCTCGGAAAAGCACTGCCTATCARAAGTTCTTGGAATATTTTCATTAAAAARTAATAATAATAAAAAAGAAACATTTCATACAACTCTGACAGTGGTCAAACAGAAGCCAATACGGGATCCAGCTCATGACAGGGAGCTGCACCTTAATCAGCAAAAGGGTGAAGTGATGTGTTCTTTACAAACTTTCTAAGAGACACTGCAAGCAAGAGAAGAATATTGTGGTTCTGCTGGTGCACACACACATACAGCCTGCATAGATGGGCAATACTCTGCATGTAAAGTGCTGGGATCACTTCAAGTCACGTGTTTACACATCTAAAAGGTTCAAGYGCAATTAGTGGAATTTACTCCTGAAGGACAAATGGGCGAACAGAACCTCAAACCCAACACTTCCTTACACAYACAGATTAAATAAACTGGCCAGAGCATTACATAGGCAGGATTCTTCTTCACGTCTCAGGTAATTTGTATTTTTGTTGCTATCAAGTGGAAGAGGCCAAAGCACACTGGGTACAACAGCTCAGAAGCACTAAAGCACCTCCTTATCCCTTCACCTTGGTTCTAGGCACTACTGCAGAATTCCCAGTCTTAATTCTCAACCATATGCAAGATGTACAGCATCAAGCCAGCTGCCCTTACTGCAGGGAAAAAGCAATAATTTGGCACCAGAGCTAAAAGTGAAGGTTGTAYAGGATTTCCCTCCGTCACACAACAAACTCTTGCAGTTGAAAAGCAGCTAGATAAACTTTACAATCCTCTGAACTTTTATCCTGGACATGGAGCTAAATTAAACAATGAACTAACAATTTAATCGCGGTATGAGAAATTGGAGCCAAGAAATATATGCCCTTTTAGCAGGGATTGGAGTTTTATACCTCAAATGTTTGAACAGAAAAAACCCCAGATATGAGACCAGGGCAACACAGAAGCCACATATTTGAAAAACAATTTGTCAACAGCTCTAATATAAAATATTGCTTCCACCAAGTGACACCAGAGGTGCTAGACACCGCCAGTACAGCTGCAGATCTTTGAAAGGCTGATGCTCATAATTCAGTGACACTTCTGTCTGATGACCTACAGCAGGTAAGACCCACCCTCCCTGTGTGCAGGATCCCTTAAGCCTACAGCTTGGCACAATGAGGCTGAACACACACCCAGAGCTGTTCYTCCAACTTAGGCTGAACCACTTATGTTGCACAGAAAGCAATTGTTCCTCTACCATTCATAGAGCTTTGGCATTTTGGCAAGTTYACTGTTCAAACTAAGACAAAAAACCCCACCCAGCTCTGACACTTGGGTCTAGATGTGCTTCTTGCACAACAGCAGAGTTAAGTGTGAACACAGACTCTCACATGCAAGATCACTCACGGTGAGGTGTCTCACAAGAAATGGAACTTCTCAGATTAAAATATCGGGGCTTGACAATGTCTGAGAATGCATTTTGTAGACAGTTTTAAATTCAAATAGTCACTCACATTCTACCTGCAGGAAAGGGTACAAGTAGATGCTCCTGCAGGAAAATAAAATCATGGAGGTTCTTTGGTTGTGTTTTGTTGTTTTAGGATTCATTATGTTGATTTTGGCAGATGGSTAAACATCTTCCTTTCATAAGACAAGCACAATCAGCGAAACCTTCACAGACATGACAGTAAGTAAAACCAGATCCAAATTAGATGTTTCCCCTTCTAATTTCCTCAGGTAAACTGTCTAGGCAGGTGTGTCTGGTCACAGAGCTTCTATAAGGAAGAATTTCAGGACAAGACCTATTGCTTTGAGTTAGCCAAGAAATCACGGTGCTGTATTAGCATTACCTAATGATGCTGCTAAAAGCACAGGGACATGAGTTTTTGACACTATAGAAAAGACAMCATCTGGAAATGGACCCAAAGCACCGCAGCCAGCTCTGCTGGAACCACCCCAGAGCACCTGTGCTGTTCTCTTCTGTTTCTGCAGGCGAAAATGTAAAGGTGCCACAGACCAAGAGTTCCACCACCACCAGCCACAGCAGAACTGTAAGTCAAAGGTGCTCTCTAGACACCCAAGAGGAACTGAAGCGGCTCCAGCTTGCTCTGAAGGATGGATCTCTAACTTGCCTTCTTCAGGGCTTCCCATATGGGCCAACCTCATGTGACAAGTAGCTGGAGTCTGTTGCACAAATTGCACAGTATCTGGAAGGGTTTCACACAATATTCTCTTCCTTGCAAAAATAATATAGCTACCTTGGAAGGTATAAGCAGAAAGCTCATTCTAACACAGTAAATCAAAACACAACAAAGCCACTGACAGCTGAGACAACCCTTACCACTCAAATACGAAAAATAAGAACAGCACATTACTTAGTATTTCAAAAGTTGTAAGCAGGTATATAATAGCACCATATCAGTCTTCAGAAGCTCAGAACATTGGAATGTTTATCCTGTTCTTGCAATCATCTATTTCCTCTTGCCCATAAAAATACAGACAAGCTAAACGTAGATTATAAAATCAACACTTAATTTGCTTCTGCTGTCTTTTGCACAGAGAACTGAACACGTTTAACTTGAAAGGGAGTCRTGGACAATCCATACCATTGCATCAACTTACTGTAAAAAAATAAAGCAGCAGCTTAAGTATAAAAGAAATAAAAAAACTCCAAACCTGCTCTAGATTTCTGTAATATTGTTTTTCTCCAAAAGTATGACATCCCATATCACTTTTGAGGGTCTCCTGTTTTGACTTATGACTTGTCCTGAACATGCACTTCATGATCTAAAAGTTATYCCCAAGATGAACTGATCTTATGAATATTTGCAAATAATGAAATTCTGAAGCAGCAGTTTCAATTTCATATTTAAACAGAAACAAATATTCAGTTTTTCACACAAAGGCTGCAAAGCATAAGTCATGCACTACAGATCCCCGCAGGAATGACTCAAACTGTACAGCTACTGCACCAGTACACCTGGTATTTATGCAGAAATAAGCTTCATTACAAAAGCACCCTATGCCTTACAAAAACTTAACAGATACTAATTTATCTTTGCTAATACACACAAACTGGCACCATTTGGGGCTCAAGTTTTAAGCTACATTTACAACAAAAACATATAAAACAGTGGTTCTGTATATTGCAAGAAGTCAAGAGCACACATCTCCCCAGATTCCTACATCAGTACTAAAACTCCCTTCCAGTTTTATCATTGATGTCACTTTTCTGGGCTCATGGGTCATTAAAACCAAGTATTAAGTACAAAAACGTAATCTCGTAATAAAAGGTACTAACGAGTTTGAACAAAAATTAAATTATTGTTTTCAATTCAAAGAAATGATAAGCAGGACATATTTGGACCAAAATGGAGTTTAAAAMAGGCAAAAGAATCATCCCATTTTACAGAGGTATTTTGGAGAAAATTTCCCTCAGTGGCTGCAACTACACGGACACACAGCAGTCTGTTGTACCTCCCTGTCCATGAAGTTCCATTTCCATCAATAAAGCTGAATGAAACAGCAAAAATAAAACTGAGTGGGAATGTGCTTTGAGAAGGTTTTGTGCATGTCCAAGGACAGGGCATAGGGGAAAAAGGGAAGGAGAAGGGGAAAAAGGGAAGGAGAAGGGGAAAATGGAAGGAGAATGAATGTTTTAAAATTATAAAAAGAAAGTTTCTCTACATCTTGCACCCAGGAGAGAACTTCATGACTTGAAAACTGTTGGAGAAGAACCACAGGAGATCCAGTACAAAATCCAGAGCAAACAATCCAAAATGTATTTTTTGAGGGGGGGAAAACCCCACCCTTACTGATGTGCTGCTAGATACCCAGTTTCACTTCATACCACAGCAATTACACAACTGCTTCCAGCATTCAGTGGCACCCAGCAGAGCTGGGCTGACTTCAGCAGAACTTCCATCACAAGACAAAACACTGACAGACAAATCAATGCTTCTAGCAACTGAGCAAACTGTAAGTGAAGTGATAGAAAAGCTCCTTACTGCCTGCTGACAGTTGAGCCCGACGTTTCCCTTTTCGCCCCGGACGACTTTCATCAGGCAGTGCAGGGTGCGACCCTTCCGATGGAGGCCGGAGCAGTGGTGCTCAATCTCCCCCCGGCAGCTCAGGATGATTTCTGGGCTCAGCGAGAAGTCTTCCATTAGCATGCGCCGGTAATCCAACATTTCACCTTGGCACTCACTGCTCACTTGTCGACCTGAGCCAAGAGAAGATGATGCAATTTAGTTTCAATGCTYAGCAGAGCCCTTCTTCACCTGTGCTACCATGTTGGAAGAGCAGGGACAATGTCCACACTCTGAACAGCACCAGACTGCAACAAATGTGCTGGAGTGTTTGTGACAGGTATTAAACAAGTGATTGTGGTAGCTCCTGTCATTTAAACAACCCTGTAAAATATAGCCAGTCTAAGGACTCAACACATTTTTTCTAAAAAAGAATTCTTGAAAGATTAGGAGAATCTGATTTTGGATTTCACGTTACAGGAGCTGCTTCTGAAGAACAGCTGAAAGCTCTCTTGGATCTGTGGTTCTGTAGCGCAAGTCAGCTCTTCTCCATGTGGTCAAGGGTTCATTTTTCCACTGTAGAAGTCACCTTTGGTAGTTCACCAGCTTGATATGTAACTGGGAGAGGAATTTGTTTGAACAGCAGGTTAAACATTTTCTCCGAGGAAAAGGTTTTCTAGGGCAAGAGCACATAAATGCTCAGGAAGCCAAAAACCAGATTAGAACAAGAGTATATATGGAGTGTCCCACAAACMACTACAGCTGCACAGCAATCTTGCTGTATTAAATGCTTAGATCTCCTATAAGCTTTCCTGCAGTCCCCATGTAAACAGTTTAGGGGCTATTTAAATCAAAGGACCATGTTGGATTTTTAGCTACACCCACCCCTTCAGCCCCCATCACAACCTATTCATATGTGCACATCCCATGGAACAGAGGGCATCCCAACAGGAGCTCCCAGGCACTGTAACACAGGCACATGGAGCTGTGTGGAATAATTAGTGTTCCTCCTGGGCTATGCCTTGTGCATGAGACACTGCAGAACCTGCTCCACCGTGAAAGCAAATAACTGAACAGCAGTTTTCTGCATGTAATTCAGGAAACCACCTGCCCTACTGCAGGGAGAAAGAAAAAAAAAATCCCACAACTTTTCTTCAAACAGGGCATATAATTTCCACATCAATCAGAAGCAATGAGTTATTCAAACTCATAAATGCAGACATTGCTTATGGAACTATGGCAGCCTGTCCCTCCCATGCCAGAGGCACTGCAGCATGCAGCCCTGCTGCTCACTCTGAAATCACCCAGCTGCATGCCAAGAGGAAAAACAAGCAGTTCTCCAGTGCAGATCTAGAGGATGTAACACGTCATTTCACGTTATGGCAATTTCAGAGAATTTTTATCATGGTCCGGCTGCATTGAGCCTTCTAATGCCTTTGAGACAGCAGCTGGTGCTAAAACACCTCCAGCGTACATTAACTTAAATGATCAAAAATAATATCCTCACACCCTCCTTCAACATAGGGAAAAACTACAGTTAGAGAAATTAAGGCACTTACCAAAGCTACTGAACTGCAAGAAAATACATTATTTACAGGAGGCAGAGKACTGAGTATCCCTGGCTTTCCCTGAGTGAGGATAAACAGGTTATCTATTCTGTGTTTTAACCTTGTAGCATATTTAATGCTTACTACACAAAGGAGCTGCTTGAAAGAAAAGAGCTGCTTGAATTCACAGTGAATAGAAGGATTTGCAACTACACATCAGCAGTCCAAGTGGGATTTGCTATTTTGCATTTTAAACTCCTTGTCTACACAAAAGGAGTCACTGGCAGAGGTTTACTCAGCTATTCTGCTCGTCAAAACAACAGTGATGAAAGCACCATGATGAGGAAACTTGCCTTTGAAACAAAGATTGGAAAAAGGTACTTGGAGAAGGGGACTGTAAATACACATTGAAGCTGAAGGTCTCACAGAAACTTTTAAAATCACGGTCCCAGTAAGTCTTGAATTCCACTCACCTCTGTGCACAGCAGATTCTAAGCACATCAACAGGTAGGAAAGCCGGGCTTCCCGAGAGCGGGGAAGGTTCTCCACGTTACAGCGGTACTTCTTCAGGTCACTTTTACAGGACTTGGCCAGCGAGTAACTGACTTTGTAGTCTTGGGCAATGAGCTTCTGGCGGGTTGTCAGCGCATCACGACACTGCAGGAGACACATTGGGATGACAGAATGAGCTTCTGAGCACTGGTGGCAGAGAGCTGGACCTGCTGCTGTCAAGCTTTCAAGTTGCATCTCAGAAAACAACTGATGCTTGTAAACCCACACGTTTAAGCTGGACTGCAGCTAAATTTTATTTGTCTCACAGAAACCACACAGTTAACAATGCACACTGAGGTCAACAGATCAGGGGTTTCAAAGGGAGCAGCTATCTGCAGAGCAGTTCTCAAAACTGCACATTCATCCAGCTTTTGTGAAGAGCTACAGCTGAGAGCGTGACTCATTTGTGGTAACTGGGAGCAGTTGCTGACATTTATCCCAGCTGTGGTACATGCTCACCCCATGCCCTCAAGAAATAACTTTTTCCAGTTGCATTTACAAAATAGTGTGTTTCTTGGATTTGTTCTGCAACGCACTGAGCGGATCACAGCAGATAAAAAAGTCTAACCGTGGGAATTTCTAGCCATTTTCCACAACTCGTGAGGTTCACAGGGATGCACTGTGGCCAAACCTGAACTCAGCAGCTGCAAGAACAACCCTCTAAATTTMATCCAAAAAATGGCCTGTAAAAACACTGCTACGCTTCATAGCTTTTGGTTTAAATTATGTGAAAATCAAATCTCAGGGCAGCAGATAATTCAGAATAGTTCAAGCAAATTTGTTCGTTCTCAGCCTACTTGAAAGGAAGGAAAACAGTGAATGTGCAGGGTAGGGAGAAGAGGGAGCAATCTTGGCACAAGCAACAGAAAAGCCCTAGAACCCACTCCCAACTTCCTTTCATCAGGTTTTTGACTTTTCACCCCCCTCCTTCCCACACGAACTTGAGGACCTGAAAAGCCCTACTCCAAGATATTCCCACTCCCTCTTTCACACTCCTGTGCCATGACTGGGACCTTAGGACTGGACAAATTTACAGCTCTGGACACAGGGAGATACAGGCTAGAGACACCTCATCCCCTGAAGTAGGGAAAGGCTGGATACAGCCTGGGAGCCAGTTTTGGATGACACAAAGTGAGCCACCCACTAGCAGCTATTGCTGGCTACATGTGTATGCAGCAGCCAACGCCATCGGCGAGGAGGGACTCTTTCCTGGGTAACAGCTTCTACAAAACTACTGACTTTGCAGATGGTCCAACCTTGGCAGCCACAGGAGTGAGAACTACATTTAGTGTGCCTTCTGCTCTGCAAACTGTGTCCTCAGAGCATCCACCCCTCTCTCTCTCTGCAGTCATCTGCTGCAGCTTGGTCTAACCTCTCTACATCTTACATTCATACCTTAGTCAGCTGACCATGGAAAACACCCCTCAAAAGCTACCAGTGTCCCTGTATAACTAAAAACAGGTTAAGCAAAAGCAGCAGCTCATTTCAGCAACATGCTTCTACAAAATGGAGCTTTGTTTCAAGCCCCCAGCGATCACTCTTTCAGGTTTGAATTTGTTAATTGGAACCAAGCTGTCAGACAGCTAATGCATTCAACGAAAAGGAAATTAGCCTGATCCCTCCAGGACTCTGAATTGGGCTCCTTCAGCTGATCTTCTCTGAGGAGAGCTTTACAGATACCCATCTTCATATCCCTTCCTACAGATTATAATTCCATATAATCTTAAACACTATGGATGCTGCTTCCAAAATCACTGAAGGCATTGCTGCCTACACCTACACCAATACAAACTTTTCAGGACTAGCTTTCCAGAACAACTTTCTTTGCTGTTGTTGAAAACCACATCCTCAGGAAAATCGTAAGGAAACCTTTAGTCATTGAACTGTGCATCCCTCCCACAGAATGTGATGCTTGAAAACAGCCTTAAAAACACAGGTGAAAGAMACACAGCTTCCTTTTCATTTCTAATCTGTACATTAGGACAGCATTTCTCCAAGGCTTACCCCAGCACGGTGTGACTGCTACATTAAACAGTCAATCGCAGCGCTACCACTTGAGCTCCACGTCTGCCTTCCCAAATTACCCACCCAAAAGCTTTGATTTATTTAAATCCTTAACTTTAAAGGCTGAAACTTGAAACACAAAAATATCAAAGTAAAAGCATTTGTTAAAGCAACCAATAATCTGGCCACGTAGATGATGGATTTTCCCCAACACTGGAAAAGAATAATGCAGCCTGAACTGAGGCATGATCTGATGATTTCTGCAGTAAGGATTTGTCTCACCAGGATACGTACCTTTTCACTCATTGATTCCTCAAACTTGTGATTAAAGAGGCACTTGTACACTCGGCCTTCCCCAGCCTGGGTCTGTGAAACAGAATAGTAACATTTAGCATTAAAGATAACACTTGCAATGCCTAATGAGCAGGCTAAACTACACCTGAAGAGAATTTTTTTTAAACTAATAATATATTTGAGTTAATACTTCAAATGACAGAAATAGCTTCCATACAATAAAAATCCTTTAAATTTTATTGCATTTAAAAAAATCTGGTCATGTTCATCACCCTTTTAGCATGAAGAATTTCAGCTAATACAAGCTAACTGAGACTGAACAATGCAGCTCTCCAACTTATCCCTCCAGGGATAAGAAGTGCTGCCAGTACAGTCAGACCAGGCTTACCTTGTGCAACAGCTCACAGCTGTAGAAAGCAGTGGTCACTCACCTCTGCCCTTCCTCCCCCACTCCCTGTCACACCAGCTCTGATGCCCATTAAACCATTTATGCCAATTCAGTTCATCAACCCATTGGGAATAATACTTGTTTGTTGGGTGAGTGAATTTAACACTGGATTTATTGCAAAACGCCAGCTACAAGGTGTCTCTTTTCAGTATTATACAATATAACTCAGGCTCCAGTGTACAGTTCCATTCCTTTTTCCAGAAGGGTTTTGATTATTTTTTAATGGATTACCGTAGAGAGAAAGCAAGAGGGAAGTACTCACATTTTCACAAAATCGCTCTCTGTCATCTCTGCATGCAAAGTAGAGATGCCGGTCCAAGTGGAAGTCATCCGAGGAGAGTTCAGCTACACGAAGAATTGCCTTCTTGCACTGATCAGAAACCTGAATTCGAGGATCAGTCTCCTCTGCCTCTTTTACCAGGCCTTTTTCCAGGCATGCCACCACCTCTCCCTGTGAGTGAGCATCCTATGGGAGAACAAGACAATATCTGTAAGCAGGCTTTTACATAATCAAGTGATCTGTGATTCTGGCTAAATACCACATTAATTAACTAACAAACTGTCTACATACAGATTTCCAAACATTCAGTCTAAACCACACTAACATTCAGAGAAGGCAACAACTAATAACTGTACATTATACATCTACATATAACCACACTTTATACATCACCATCCCACTGATGGTCAGCATGAAATCCCCCCCTCCAATGCTCTGAGTTTGTTTTAATGTGACTTAATGAGATTATCACTACTTAGTCACACTGCTCAGAGCAGTTTACCAAAACAGCCAAATTATCTTTAATCTGACACAGCTCTCTTGGCACCATGGCAACAGCAAGCAACAGCATCACATTAAGAACATACTTGGGGAGAGAAAAATCATAGTTTTGCCATGCCGAGACAAGCCTTTAGTTTGGGTGGTGAAAATTTGTGATGTGAAAAAGGCCACAAAGGAGCTTTGACCAGTGTAGGCTTCTCAGTGCTAATTCCTCCATTAAGAGAATTTTAAAAAAATGCAAAGCATTCAAGAGTAGACGGAGGTCCAGGACAAAGCAGTTCTGGCCCAGTGCTGTGCACAACATCCACTGTCCTGCAGGCCTGGAGACAATCTTGGACTATGAGAAGTGACTGCCAATAAACGCAAAAAGCCTGTGCTTTGTTTGAAAGCCTGGAAGAGGCAGGACAAAGCTCAGCAAAGCTCCATTTAGTTTCCTATATCTTTTTTATGTGTTTAGAAAGAGAACCATGCCCCCTCTATAACTCTGCAGGTATGGTTCCCTTAATAAACATGGACTCTTCCGGTACTGATTTCTCAAGGCTTCTGCATGTTTTCTGTGTGAAGGCCACCTTAATTTATGCTGCTCTGCTGCAAGAGAATATTGCCACTAAACTTACACTATCTGAGTATGCAACAAGGCATGCATGTTCACATTCAGCTGAATCACCCAGGCTGGCATTTGCAGGCACCATTTAGGAGCCATCCCTTCAGCTCGCTCTGTCAAGCAGATTCATCCATTGCTGTTGCAGGAGCATGACTAAGAGAGCAGTCTCCATAAAACACATCCATGACTACTCAAAGCCACACAACTCTCCTAAATCTTTTTATTCTGATGTGTCTCCTTAGGCAGACAGCCTTTGATTCCTGTCTTAGTTCTGTTACACTTAGAGCACAAGCAGAATTGGCTGATTACAAAGTTGTAGACACAACCCAGAAACATAATCAGTTTAGAAAGGCTAAAAGCAGTTTTCCCCTTTCAAAAAGAAAAGCAAAAAACCAAAACCCACACCCCCGAAAATTCCTTATTTTGGTTTGCTCTTTTCTTTAAGTGGAACTGGCCAATTCTGTATGCTGGTATCGTTGAAGAAATGTAATTATAGATCAACAGTCACTTTAGGACTGAAGCCCTAGTCTGGGTTCTGAGGAATACTAGTCAGAAGTATATCTGCCACATCACTTAAAATTGCCATTTACCCATAACCACATCAAACAAAAACACTGCTCTGCAAACCCTCATGGTCAGTCACAGGTAGTAATTACAACTGAGAAGATGTCAAGTGTGAATGATTGAAAACAATCATTTTAAGCTCCTCTGGCAGACTTTTGCTCCTGCGTAAGTGAGGTTGCAGCTGGGAGGCAAGGCAGACCAAGGTTACTTTCACTCACTTGCAGCTTTCCCCTGCAAGCCAGCAAGAAGGGCACAAGGCAAGCTTTTCCTGCTAGGAAAATCACAAGTTTCCTGGTTTATAGCAGTGTGGGTCTAGATTCCTGGTCAGAGTCATACTACATATGTAAGTAAACCTATTTTTAATAGTCTAGTGAAATGCCAGATGCTGAATGTTTGCTGTTACACTTAGGGACACAACATGAAATGGCTCATTTATTGCATTACTTTGCTAATACAGTTTTTACATTTGGATACATCATCCTGTAGTGCTGGCTACTCTCCTGCTCTGTGTTAGAGCAATTTTAAAATATGTCAGACTCAAAGAAACACACACAAAAGAATCCAGCTGGCTCCCAAATCCTGCCCTCTCCTTCAACCATCAAGCATTTCCATGCCTCCTTGTGGTGCCCTTAAGGTTCCTGTGCCCACATGACACTTTTTGGAAGATTTCCCGACCTAATCTGGGGTTCATTTTTGGGCAGATCAGGCCCCTGGAGTGCTAGTGCTGATTAGTTAAGCCATTTTAAAGAGAGCCTAACTCTTCATTTCCTCAAAAGTGCACGAAGGCATCCACACTACTGCCAAACAGAGCATGGGACTCTAAACCCTGTCTGTAGAGAAATACCACTTCAAGCTTTAATTATAGGGTAACACCTACTGTATGTAATATTGTACAATCTCTTATTGCAGATTGGAAGGGAAAACAAACATATGTACAGCTGCACGCTCTAACCATGCTCTAAAGCAGTTGGCAATCAAGGCTCATCCTGAGGATGGCAGGACAACTTTGACACACATTGGTGGTACCTGCATCACCTCCCAGCTCTACACCACACAGAGCTGCCTGTTCCCACCCGCATTCCATGTGCCAACAGTCCTGCACGGTCAGCTTAGCTTCACCAAAGCCAAAGGTCATCATGCCACAGGTGTGAGCTCTCCCAGTCCAGCTCCAGCACCAGCTGCCTGGTGTGCACAAGGGTATAAACACCTGCTGCAGCTCTACCGTGGAATGAATGCCCAAATATTTTCCTCTATCCAGCACCCTTGTTGTCAGAAAACCTCCATGGCAGAGTCAAAATCCTCTAAGTTCACTCCAAAAGTCAGGACTGCCCCAAAACTGCAGCTGGTTGACAGTGTCTATGCCTCACTTCTCCTGTGTAACACACTGAAATACAAGAGATTAAATCCAAAAACCACACATGGCTCTTGGAATGTTGCTTCACCACCACTATCAAGCTTAAATGAAGGATTTTAACTGAAAGTTTAAAACAGCTGTAAAACATAGTAGATAATTATCTAGTCTGGAGTGCCTCAAAACTCTTCATAGTTTTATGAAAGGATACACCTAGATCCACAAAGGATACAAGGCAGCTTTCCAATACTGTCCCACAGCACTTGGAGCCACAGAAGAACGGAACTTAGTTCTAAATGTGCCCAAGCAAACCCCTTCAGCACACCACTTTCAGAGATTTTAATTCCTATGACTAAAATTCAAACTTCAGTCATGTAGCTTTAGGCCAAAACAGAATTTTAAAAACATTGGGTTTACTACTCATTTTCCACTAGAAATTTAACTTTCCCCTCAGTATAGTTTAGGCTTTGCAACTGTTGGGGGGGGGGTTTTTTGTCGTTTTTCAGAAGCTTCCCGGAAAGGATTTTATCCTGTCTGAAACTCGACATGCCTCAAGTTCACATCTGTTCCAGCTGCAGCCTTGCAGAGAGAAGCTAGAAAAGTGACCAGAAGAGAAAAAAAGAGTAGAAAGCAGCAGCAGGCAGGAGGGTAAAACATAACCTGTCTCATCAGCACAGCACCCTGGATGGTTGTGCCAACTCACTGGAGCCAGAGCAGCCAGGCTATGGAAAACCACCCAGCAGATCTACTAGGAGCTCCAGTTCAGCATTCCATCTGGCTAACCCACACAGCAGGGATGCTGAGATGGCTCTTAGATTAGCTAATTCCCAATACTTCAGCTGATAGTACACTGCATAATACTACACCTCTTTACTACTATACTGAGTAAACAAAGACTGAGCTGAATGTTATCATCTCTTCCCATTTAGACTCAATTTCCTCTGTGTCCAGTACTTCTGTGAAACTCAGGAAAGAGAGCAGCTGTACTCCAAGCATGCAGAGGTAAAAAACCCCCCAAAACAGAACCAAGAAAACAATGGTCTCTTCAGGTGTCTTTCTTTAGGAAAAATACTATTATCTGAAAGTACAAGAGATGTGCTACTGACACTTATGTAACTTTCGTTTTGGCAAATAATCAACTACAGCTTGGACATTACAGCTGAACAGCACCCTGGCAACCATACACTACCCACTAGTTTGACACAATCCTGGACATGACCAGGATTAGGAAAATAGCTCATTTCAATTGGCAGCTGAAGAAGAAAAGTTCCACTGCAATTACCAATTTCAATTTCAAATTAGATCCCTACTGCATGAAGACAAAGCAACTTTTAAATAGCAGGAAACCAACTTCACTATAAAGCACAACAGCCAACTGGAAAGGTGACTTAAACTACTATTAAATGTTTCTCCACTAACTGGAAGAAGACAAAAACAACCCCGCCAAACACCTCCACAACACAGGCATGTTAGAAAACTTCATGCTTTTAAATGACTCATCTACAGCTCTTCTGCTACATATGGCAAAATAAAGTCTAGGGTCAGATCAAGACTTCCAAGCTACACTTTATTGCTCTTACAGAGCAGAAACCCAACTAAAATGTGGAAAAGAAAGCACAGAAACCACCACATCAGAAGCAACACACCCAACAGGAACACAATTCAATTAGGAAGTGTCAAGCAAGCTGAAACAAAAAAAGGAAGTATAGAAAAGGAACATCGTTAGATAGCAGAAAAGCTTCAGAAGTCAGGGTAATTCCAGAATATCAACTTAAATGCCTTTCACAGTTAAAAATGCCAGTTTATCCCAGTTACTCTGATGAAGCTATCATACTGCAATCTACTAGCTGCCTGATATGGATGGAGTTCATGGTCTAGCTACGCTTATTTCCATAAAAAAAGAGAGAGAGAATCTCTTCCCCCATCTTCCTCCTCAGGTGTCCAGGTCCTATTTATTAAATTCACAGTTACCTTCAGTCACACAAAAGGGTAATGACTGTTTCTCTACAGGTAACTCTCAGAAGCTACAGCATGGAAATAAAACCCGAACCAGCATCTGATGGGAGCAAATTAGATTTCTTCAAAGCAGCAAAGGGATAGAACAGAACACCAACAAAAGAAATGCTTGCATAGCCATTTATAGCTGTTTCCATAGCAGTATAAAATACTTCAATTGCTCTAAGTGCCAAGGATGACAGCATAACAAAAGATATATGACAGGCTGCATCGCTTTCACAAACCAAGGCACAATATTCTGGGTTGGGTACCAAAGAAGGGAGGAATATGCATAAACCACAGTAAACCCCATAGAAGTTTGGTTAGTGAACACTTTGCTAGTCCAGAGACTTGGTGACCCAAAGTTTCCCTCTGCCTGGTGCCTTGTGACCTCAGCCACCCCAGCCATCCTCGCCCTTCACTTGTCTGAACCAAGACCAATGTGGTGGGCTGTGCAGAGTTACACACAGAGGCCTGCCCACATTGTCTTCACTTCTACCATATGAGATTTGGCTTGTGCTCACCAAATCCGTTTTGCTGTGTCCCTTCAGTGCCACCATAAGTATTTTAATTTATTTTAATTTTGTCAAGGCACAGGTAATATGCAGACCTGACACCCAGGATTCCCATATTACACTTCTGATTCTATACTGATGGTTAAAAGCAATTCCTCATTCTCATTTTATGAGGTCCTTCAGCGCAGTATTAGAAGAGAGCCTTTACTTTATGGAGAAAGCAAGTTACTCAGCTGTTACCAGTCTGAACCTATGGTGCCTCCAAGCTCCTCCTACTTCTGTCGTTGCCTTTTCTCTTGTTTCCAGAAATGAGTCCTTATTTTTGTGCTTTCCGTGGCTCAGCTAAGTCTTCTGGAATACACGAGCACTTCAAATTAACACACTGTGGATGTGAAGCTGCTTATAGCAGTGAATCTCTCAAACTAGGAAAGCTGCTTTTTTCAACAGAAAAATGTATATGTTCCTACAAACCCCTCCATTAATAGCTCATTTAAGAAACTAATTGTTATAAGTATAAAAGCTATAATTTAAAAAGCACCGTAAAAAGTTGATAGGCTAATTTTAACTTTATCCCTAAACACAAAAACTTATAGAAAAAGTCACTCATTCCTGCAGCACTACATAATCGCTGCCTGCATTAGCTATGCTGAAGTAGACAGGGAAAGACAGTCCCTTAAAAATAATCCCACATCTAGTCACTACAAACCGTTCTGTGCATCAACCTCTGCTTAAGTCTCACATGGCAAAAGAACACTGATTTAGTAGAACCAGACAGTACTGGTAAACCTGTGCTACTAAAATATGACACCACGTACCCTGTACCCTTCAACTGCTTTTGTGAGGGCAGAGGAAAGGGGAAGCAAACAGACAAAAAAAGCTCTTGATCCAGTCTATCAACTACGGCTTGAGAAAGCAGAAAGGGCTATAGCACAGCCATCATCACCTTGATAACCTTCCTGCCAGACCCAACCAGACTGTGAAATAAGCCAAGCAATAGGCCTGCTTAAATCTATTGTTTGAATTCATTGTACCGAGTCAAGCCTGAGAGGGCCTCATCAAAGAGACAAGTACCTGCCAGATCACCTGTAGTGGGGTGTGGAAAGACAAATGAAAGCCTCTGCATAGCAGTTCCTCACAGAGGAACGAATGCATACTTATTAAGAAGGAACTGCAAACAATCAGGACATCATCCTTTCCAGACAGATGAGATACACCATGTATTTTCTCAGTTGCAAGTAAGACAGT
Source organism: Amblyornis subalaris (assembly GCA_018881555.1). NCBI lineage: Eukaryota > Metazoa > Chordata > Aves > Passeriformes > Ptilonorhynchidae > Amblyornis > Amblyornis subalaris. The sequence continues at coordinate 864,443 of JACAXG010000210.1, forward strand.
AATACTATTGCAGAGCCTTCACATCAGTTTCCTGAAGTGAATGACTTTTACAAGCATATTGACAATCTACATGTTCTCCGGATACCTTTTCTCCAGGTCGAATGCTGCCACATTTCAGGAGATTGATGTCAGCTTTGCAGTCATCCATGAAGCCACAGATCAACCGATAATCGCTGAAGATAATGGCTGTCATTTTAGTGATGTACTGATGGCACTGGTATTCAGTGATGTTGCCTCTGTGATCCACCAAACATGACACCAAGAACCCTTTACCAACTGGTTCATCTGCACACTCCTTTATCTGTTAAAAAAAAAGAGAATAAAATTACAGTGGCTGCAGCTACTGAATTTAACCTTATAAAAAATCCTCAAAGAAACTTGCGTCTGTAGCTTCAAAATCTGCTAGCAAAGAAACCCTCTAGGCTTCAGTTTGATTTTCAGTAAGTCAGAATAATTGAAAATATTTCAGAAATGAGAAATCTCACGTGTGCCAGCATCTGAGAAAAGCAAACACAGCGACCTTGAGGATTATAAACTCTATTGCTCCATAATCGTCTTTCATAATTATACTGAACCCCTGCAATCAAGCAGACTTGTAGGAAAAATGCTAGTTTGACAAACCTTTATTTAGAAAACTGAGCATATTACAACAGCTCTAAATCATACTTAGGCCCCCATTAGCCACCTGACCTCACACAACATAAGATTTTGGCCAGAAGTGAGACTGAATCAAAAGTCAACACTATTTATGGAACTGTTTATAACTTGCTGGGAGATGAAAAATACTATAAAGGAAAATCTTTATAAAATTCATTTCTATCAGGCTCTTGCATGAACTGATTGTTGGTACTAAAACCATTTTACTCAGTGATCTAAAAAAAAGTAAAAATCACAGCTAACCAAAGCTGAAAGCTGTGCGAGGATTGGAAAAGCAGTGTACAAGAACGGACAGGTCCCCAATATAAATCACAGCCTGCACTGCTCAGGGAAGCAGACAGTAAGGCCAAAACCACCACCTCTGGAAGTAAAAGACGCAGGCAGTTTTGACAGTGTCTTTCCAAAGGAAGGGGAAAACATGATTACTTATCAGTTAAGGATGGTCCCCGGAGGAATCTTTCGATAGGAGCAGTGCAATGCCTCACTCCAAGGAGCACCAATACTACACAGCTCTTTAACCCTGGCAAGTCCGTGTTGAAATACTTGCCCAGTTCTGGTGGCCTCTGCTCAGGAGCGTCCTGAAAACTGCAGCCGTAACACTGCAGAAAGAACTCCTGGCAGGCAGACACTAAAGTTCAGTGGTGACAGGTTTGCAAGGAATAGATACATGGGCTGACTTGATTACATCGAAGATTTGTTCCTGTAAAAATACTGAAGGGCTCATCAATCTCAAGGAAGATCTATGGCAATCAATAATCCAGGCAGTTTCAGATAACAAGCAAGGGCAGCACTAAGGGAACAGGCAGGAAACCATTTTATCGGTTCTCAAATACCAAGTTGGAATATTTATATTGGAAATTTTAAAAAATGGAGAGCTGTCTCTAGGAAGATATATTCTAATTCAAACAAGAATAACTCAGGGTGCCCTGTGACAGACTCACACAGGTCAGACTAGATGAATAAACAGATCTCTGCCTCAGCTTATGAGGCCATTACTTTCTACGTAACAAATAAAACATGCAACATTTTAAACACCATTATTTGAAGGCAGATGTAGGCTGGTAAAACATTTTATATGTAATCTAAATAGCTACTAGAAAAACAGTTCCTAAGGCCAATGTAATTGTTAGAGATAAGGTGTGAAATACATTTTGAAGTGAAAACACATACGATTCATTGCAGGGTGAAAGAGAGAGAGCTGAGCAAGTGCTCTCTTGAGAAAGCTGCATTTTTGGTTTGGCCCTGCTTCAGCTCAAGTACCGTGAGCCAAACCAGCACACAACGACAACATGCTGTTTTTGGAAGAGCGTGGCTTTGGAAACAGCCCCAGAGCTCCATGGCCCAAGCCACTGAACTGCAGAAAAGACCAAGTAATCATGTTATTGCCAGGCCACTTCTGAAGCAACCACTGTTATCTGGTAGCCAACTATAATTCTAGGTTAAAGCTCTTGCCAGAACTTATAAAAACCACAACAGCTGAGAAAAAAGAAATCGAAATTTAAATCTGTATTTAGCTGATAAAATTAAAGGTGCACTTTTCAGAACATACCCATACCCAGTTGGGTCAGTCATCATTTCCCAAAGGACTTTTTCTAGGAGTTGCTCTTCTAGTTGTATTTTGTTCTTAGTGCAAAGCAATACCTAAACCAGAGCTCACTCACTCAGCAAAAAATCACTTATACCTGTTAGTGGGAATTAAAGGAAAATATGAATAGGTTAATACTATATGTGAGCAGTATAGGCCCACTATATATCTGTTTCAAAGAGTGTTGTAGAATTACCTTTAAAAAATGTTAGTGGAATGGTTTATGCACCTGCCTCAGTATTAAACACCAGAAGATCAAACATGAGATTATTGTTCCTTATCTAACCTTTTTCTTTAGCTAAAAACCACTCACCAAATAACAAAATATCAGCAGTTTACATCATCATTCACCACAATTACAAGTGGAACACCGGTGGTTAACGTACAGCTAAAATTCTGTATACCCTTCTTACTGCTTTTAGACATCATATTTCAGATTTAGAGGGCATCGTTTACAGCAATGCCAGACTGTCCCTGTATGAAAGTGGTAATTAAACAGACTATTAGAAGAGCATTTTCAAGAATGTCTTGGTTGTAAAAATTCTGCAGCAGCCATATGACATAAACCAGAAAAACACTATCTTTTCTATGACTGCAAAAAAGTGGAATTCAACAGATTTGGTAGTGTTTGCTTTTGGGAGTTACCAAACTCCAAACACAACACAATCCTCTGATGCAAGCTGTCCTCCTTCCACTGTTTCATATTCTAGCCTTCTTTTAATAACTATTTTCTTGGTCTCTCCTTACACTAAACAATTTACACTAGAGCAGACAATGTTTTTTTTAAAAGGCAAGTTTATGGCTAGGTTACATTATATTGGTGGATATACAAATAATATTATATAGGTGGATATACAAATAATATTTTTTGAGAGCATGGCTTAGTGACTGAATGAAGCCAGCTGAAGCCTGTACTGCTGCAGAGAGCCTTGCTTCCACATTGCTTCCGTGAAGTCTAGCTGAACACCACCACAAACAGAGGAAGAGAGCTCAGCTCAGCCAGCTCCCGCATGAGCACACAGCCTCAAGAGCTCGAGCATGAGCACAAGGAAAGAAATGATTGATCAAGTCATCTTTGAAGCTGGACCAAGATGCCTGAGATACAGAGCACTAACTCCTAGCAACCCAAAAAGAGGAAGTTCCTAACAGAATCTCCTTGGAGTAACTACACTTTTAACCTTGAAGGAAAAAAAAAAAAAGTTGATTATCATTTGATGTCTGTGTGCTTCTCCCTTCTGCTGGCAAGACACAGTCCAAAACCAGCCTTATGCTAAATTCAGCAGAATCCCTGCTACACCAACAGCGTTATACATGTCTAACACGTGATAAAGAGGTGACAAATCCAATTCACAACAGATTTCTGACAAAAGGTCCGGTAGGAGCTGATGGGTTGTTAGTTCAGAATGTCTCTCTCCCACCCCTTTGCCTGGTACCACTAAGGTAACTGGCTTCTTCAGCAAGGAGAGTGAATTAATTATAGCTAGCAATTTGGCATATGACACTAGAGCTTCCCCAAACCCAAACCATTATTCACACACGAATTCACTATCACATAGAAATGGAAAAGCCTCAGTGCCACAAGAGCAGCCATGTCTTCCTCCTGGCTCACCTCAGCAATAGTGGACTTGCAGACTTCTCTGGCCACGGATTCAAACTTCGGATCTGTAGTCAGGTTCAGCTTGTAGTTCCACAAGAGCTATCGAGAGAACATTTGTACAAAAGAGGTTTAAGAGATTTCCATGGAAAATAACAAACATTTTGCTTCGGATAACAATGAAACATCATTCATACCCAATCTGTATCATTATCATTCTGAAGTGCAATGATCAATATAAAGTCTCCTTGACAACAACTTTGTCCCTTCATTTCTGCAATATTTTCTCATACTGAACAAACTCAGGCCTTCAGAAATCTCTCCTCAAGGTCATGAACTGACTTATTAAAAGCAAATATAAGGAATGAAGAATATTTAATAACTGAAAGGACAAAACAATGAAAGCTTTAACTTGCTACCTGCTGCATATTTAGCAACACCTTTAGCCCACCACACCTTTCTGTGCTATGGTGTGTCTGCCTCATGCAAGTGATCTAACAAAATTAAATCCTCAATATAAGCAGATTTCACACTGAAAACCATAGAAAAACCTAGCAAAAAAAGGCAGGAGACAATGCAGCTTGTTCCTTCTGCGCAGGGCTGTGACCAGACAACTTTTTGGATGCAAACAGATTTCAAACCTACATGAGGTTCTCTTTCTTGCTAAGCACAATTATACATTAGAGCTTAGACTGCAAAATGCCTCTGTAAGGACGTCTGTTCTTGTTGGAGCCAGCGATGAGCTCATGAAGGAGCCTCAATGCTCAGGGTCATTGTGCAAGGATCAGTCTTGGGCAAGTCATACCCTGCAGATATATATACACATCCCRGATGTCCTCCTGAGGCACCATAAAGCGAAAAGACAGGGTAGGGTTGCAGAACCTCAGCAAATTAATAGCTGAAATGTTGCCTGAGAGCTCTATTAACTCATCTGTTTTTCTAGGAACTTTAGGTGCATTTAAATATTTTTCATTAACTTAAAGGAGTTTTAAAAATTGATTTTAAAAACTCTGTGACAAATTAATATAAAAAAGATAAAGTTTGGTCAAACTTTTGACGTTTCAGTTGTACACAAAACACTGGGAAAACAATCACATGCTCTCCACAAGGAAAGCAGTTTCACATCCTCTCCAGGAGGCTGGAGGCACAGAGAGAGAACCAAAATCAGAATCAGCCTAACTGCACCACCTTCCACAGCTCTTATGGTTTTGGAGCTGTGAAAAGTTAAAAAAGGAGGTGATGAGAAACTAGGGTGTTAAAGATGGAGTAAATTGTAAACATAGAGGTTTAATAGGTAGAAGTGAATGAACAGGGAACCTGTCCCTGCGAAGAGTGCCTGTAGGTCTCTCCCAGCCAGAACTGGAAGTACAAGAATGAAGACACAAGATGAGAATACATCTCTGCATTTGTAATCTCACACTTTGGAGAGTCTTGAAATGAGATGCTTTCCAAACGAACCTTCCCACAGACAGAAAAAAGGTTAAACTTGCAGCTTAAAACTCCTAATTTTGGCGCTAGGCAGTATTTTCCAGGGGATGATCAGCAATTTTACTGCAGAGAAACTGCAGAGAGAGGCAAAGAAAACATTTGGACACGAGACAACCTCTCTACGGTCTAGTTTTTTATCACCTCCCTTCAATCTCTGCCTGGGAAAATGAAACTTTGCCCATATGTCCTATCTGTCAATGGCTTCCCATAATCCACATCCACCCAACACTGGTCTTGAGGCAGAGATGCTGTCATTTAATCCAGCGGAAGAAAGGTCCAACTTTGATTTCTAGAATTGAAGAATTTCTTCTTCATTCAGGTAATTTTTGTTGGCACATTTAAATGTCAGGCAGATACATTTTAATTACTGGAGTTTTCTCTTTTYCAAAAAGACTTAAACAGAAACATGTTGTGCCCTTCATCTGATCCAACCCTGCACAACAGAGAATTACAGCTGCCAAYGAAGTCAGGCAGTGCTAAAGGTTAATTTATAAACACAGTTGGAAATTACTAGTTGTACAGCATGGCCGGGTTTCATCTCTGGAATATATCTTCCAATAATAAAGTAAAATACAGCTTCTCAAGCATCCAAAATCAAGACTGTCATTGAGGCGTGCACTTGTCTGTCTGTGTTCAGGGCTAACCAAGCAATTAAAGATCTTGATATGGTGTACACTGACAGAATACAAATGAGAAAAACCAAAAGAAACCTAAAACCAACCTTAGCAGTGATTTTTTTTTTTTTGAGTCTTGGGATTTGAAGAGTCAGCTTGACAGCCTGAAAACTGGCTAATAGTTTGCTCACTGTTAAACACAGTGCTGAGAGGAAATCTGTTCTAAAACCAGCCAAGTGTCTCAAACTGCCTCTAAATATCACACCCCCACAGCATTTTCCAAGCGAGTCTAAGAATTTAGCAGCTGTGAAAGTAATACAGAAGGTGTCAACAGCTGAAATTAAGAGTTTAAATTCGGTACTGCTCACATCTTTCCCAAAAGGAACACATCACATTGCTCCCAATAACTCACGAGAACCACCCCCTAATTATAAAACAGGAAAGATGTCTGCTATCCTCCTCTGATATACAAGTATAGCTTATAAAGCTCTTACGTATGTTCCACTCTGCAGTCTCCAGTAAGACCACAGTGGTTATACTGGGTTAAAGAAGTCACCTTGCGTTCTTCCTCCAAACACCAGTACAGAAACCCAAATGTGTCTTGATTACTAGCCTTTTGCAAAGTACCAAACTATGCAAAATACCTCAGGTTCAGAAGGGATAGGAGGTGCAAATGCCATAGCTAGAAACTGAAKAAACAAAGTAATACTTACATGATTGCAGTCTGAAGAGATTTCATTATCTGGCTGAAAGAAGAAAAAAAAGGAGTGTTAGTTCACTGCTGATGTGATGCATTTAACAGAGAAGAGTCTAAACTTTAGAAACTAACATACTGTCAGCTCCTTTCCACTGTGATAAACAACTTRACACAATTGACAGGAAATTTAAAAATGTGCATCACAAGAGTGATGATACGTAATTACCAAAAAGATTAACTAACAGATACTTTAGACACTATACTGTATTAACAGAACAAACAGCACAAGAGTAGCAGCGTTTATGTAGACACCGCAAAAATATAATGAATGCACCGGCACTTGCCACAATTGCCCAAAATAAGAAAGAAAAAAAGCACCTGTGGGAAAAACAAAGAYGTAGTGGCAGAGTATTAAAGAAAAATGAGTTTGGTGCATACAACTGAAGGAGAAAGGYAGGACTCGCTCCCCTCCCCCAGACTGAAATGTTCATATTCCCCATTTGAGAAGTAACATCTTTTCTTTCAGCTGTACATAAAAGGGCTGGTTCAAAGCAGCCCCAAGATTTATACCTTCAACTGTGAGAAACTGGTGACATCCAATATTCATGCATCATTTCAAAATATTCGCTATATTCTCCAGGGGAGCTCCTTTGGAAAGAATGCCAAGCGCAAAACACCGCGTTCTCCTTTCAGCCTGAGTAGCTCTCACAATCAAGAGTTTCTTGAAAAAAGTTAATCATACAAATCCCTATCTCCTCTCCACAGTAGAACAGCACAAAGGCAGGACAAGATCACCTGGCTGTCACACCCACAGAAGAATCAACCCTGACTCACAACGTCTCTGCTTCTACTGATACTTAAGATGCCAGACGTGCTTTAAAAGTCACAAGACACAAAACCACTCAAAGTTTAAACACATCATTGACACTAAGACGTTAGACCTCAGATATCTGACAGAAGAGAATGAGCATTTTAGCAGTCTTGGAAGGAAGCAGAGCTTTTCAGTGCAAGCATTTGCTGCTGCACGATGCGCTACACCAACACTTGTACCATTGGTGCTTTGGGGAACATGAACACAAGTTTATGAGGAAAAAAGCAAACCTGGAAAACGTTTCCAAGTTCTTAATTACAGCCATTATTAACTAAAGCACTTTTATTTTTTATAGTAGTAAGTGGCAGAAATCACCTCTCCGCTTTGAACATAAAAAATGGTACCTGAAGGATTCCAGTACTTAATTGCAGTTTGGTCAGACTGACATGATCTAAAACTGTATCTCCCAAAGTAATCATAAACTTGACAATTAGGATATCAACTTTTTCTGAAAGACTAGTAGATGTCTGCCAGTTATCCTCAGACTGCAGAACTGATTCTTTCAAATGAAAACTAAGATGCCACCCAAACTGCGCTATTTTACAGCAGCCTCTAAGACCAACACCACCATGACTTAAAAGGTGAGCTTTCCTTAATTTTCTGCACTCATCCCACATCATTCAGCAACAGACAAAAGTTTTAGACTAATTTCAAAAGCTGCGAGGCAGAGCGCCCTCCACTGAAATCACTGTCTCAGTCTTTTGGTCAAGGACAGTTTCTGTATAAAAATATATAGGTTAGCACTGGAATTCTCCTATAGAGGACAGGACTTACTAACACATTTGGAGGCAGAAGAATTTGTAAGGGTCAGAGAGCACTCACACAAAACCCTTCAGGGTCACTTCAATTATTTTTGCATCCTCCAACCTGGTAACCTTTGCTTCAGATCYGCCAAAGATTAAAGCTCAGGGTTTTTTTCTGAAAAGATGAGTCCAAAAAGATAACATACTGGTTCTCACTGACTTAAGAAGCTTAAACAAGCTTTTCGTGAAATACACAACAGTAAAATGCTACACACTGAAATACCAGCCTTCCCTGTGCTCTGCAGCAAACTTCAGCTCTGCAAAATCGAGCCTTATTCTTCTGAGAAAAGTAACAGAACTTAAAAGGGACCTTAACTGAGCTTCAGTATTGCATTTATGCACAGCTCAATACTTAAACATGCAAAGTGTAAGATCTAGCCAATAATCCTTTCAATGTGGAACAACATGACCCTCTGCTACTAAGAGCTGTGATCCTTTTTCCCCTCTTACCATCGCAAGTGTTGGAGAGGTGGGCTCATCTAATGCTGACCTGCTTCTCCCTATTTCGGTGAAGCAACAGGAGAAAAACAATCCTTTTATCTTCTGTCTGATAAACCGAAGGGCCGAGTTTGAAGGGGAAGAAAAAACTCCCCATTGCAACCCACACCAGTTCTGTCTAAGTAGACAGCCTGTGGCTCTCTGTCCACTATATCCACCCAAGAAACCCCTGAAACAAGAGCAGTTTCAGAACAATATGCTTGTGCAGTAAAAGTCATGAAAGAAAAATAAGTTTCAAATTACTACGAAGAGAAGTTGAAGAGCAAGAAAAGCTGCATTGTGTCAGTCCCACATGGTAAGCTTCAGGAGCACGGATGCTCGTAAGACCCCCAGGGCAGGGGAAAGGAAGAGAGCAGCCCAGACCAGCACCACATGCTAATTAAGGCATTTCAGGAGAGAAAGCTAATGGCAAGGACATTCCACCGATTAGCAAGAGAGAAGGACTCCTCTTACATCTCTGAAATGAAGGATTAAAAACAGCCTTTACAGAAAATGTGTGTGCCTCTGGGCTCACAGAAGCTTTTGCTGTTTAGCAGCTTCAGTGGGAATATATTGCCTCCCTTTACAGTTCTCTAAAAAGTTCTCCGAACTCCTCCACTCACATTCCAGAGTATGAACACCACTTCCTACCTGCCAGGGAAAGTAGAATTTAGAACAAGTACCAGATATAAGAAAACCTGAACAGAAAAAGCACTTTCTTCCATAAAACCACAAACAACAGCCGCAAATCACACTGCATTAGTACTGTGAACTCCAGAGAAATTAAAAGGTTTGTATGAAGTCCTATYACCACCAGACTGAAGTCATCAACACCATTTTGTTTAAAAGTGCTTTTTCCCATCCACCAGATCTCAAGTCACTGAAGCAAACTATGACAGCCATCCTTCCCTTTCTCAATCTCTACTTCGGCAGCAGTATAAAATTAGGTCAAAACTGTACAGCAAGTGAGCTGCCCACTACCACTACCCAGGCTCAAGGGGACACAAGGTGTTGGTGCTTTAGCTGCAGAAATGGACCATCACCGTGCTGAGAACCATATGAACAGCTGATGGTGACTGAACCAGTGTCCTGCATCACCATCCAGTGCACAGCACACAGCCTGGGGGTGCAGGCACAGCCACTCCCTCAGTGACAGTCAGAGCCCCTTTCAGCTGGGTATACAAAACACACTTGATTTGGTCTTATTGCAGCACATCCTAATGAAAAATAATTCACACCATGSGATTTTGAAAAGCAAGGTAAGTATCCTCATGAGCTAATGTGGATGAGAGTGGTGAGGCACTGGTTGCCCAAAGAAGCTGTGGATGACCTATCCCTGGAAGTGCTCAAAGTCAGGTTGGATGGGGCTTGGAGCAACCTGGTCTATTGGCTCCCATGGCAGGGGGTTAGAACGAGATGAGCTTTAAGGTCAATTCCAACTCAAACCATTCTATGGTTCTGTGAAACTCAAGGTTTTGGGAAAACTCTCTGCAGGGATTATTTAAATCTCCAGCATTAAGATTCCTTTGCTTCCTTGCAAAAGTCATGCAAATAAGACAGTCTGAAGTCAACCATCCAAGTGCCTTAAATCCCGGAATCTAATCCCTCTTGAGAGCAGAAGATGGGATGACAGCAGACATTTCCACTATTCTTATGGGGATGATGGCAGACATTTCCACTCTTAAGGCAAGAGTAGCAGCACACTTGTTGAAAAGCAAGAACTAGGCATACTTCAAATACTATGTATGGATAAYCTTCAGACATTGAAGACAGCAGACTTTGGACCCGCTCAGGCAAAAGCCACTGAGAACCAACATGGAGAAAAACAACAAAATAAAAAGACAATTGGCTTGTGGATTGGGAAGAACCCAGTAGATGTTCTCTCCCTAAATTCAGAAGATTGCAAAAAGTTCAAACAAGTCAATTAGGAAAAGATATTAATTAAAGCAGCTACATTCCTATGAAAGAGAGGGTAGGCAGAAGTCCAGCCAGACTGTGGGGTATTTCCCAGTTTACCGCACTGTCACACAGTTGATTACACAATACAGGACAGAGCACACAGACACACAGTACAGGCAGCTCACCGCGGTTTTTTTCCACCTGGATCTAAACAAACACATTTATCACTAATATCTGTACAGAAATGGTAGAGTAGGCCTGCTAACCCAGGGGCTTCTAAGGGGGCAGCAACCTGATAAAGGGACAATTTTCTTCTTAGCTGTGTCCTTCCCACAGATAACAGCAATCTCTTCACACGAAATGCATCCAGTCAGGACAGCAAAATCACAATAAAGTGATTCAATCCACAGGTATCAACCTAGCTAGACTTGCTGTGCACCTGGAAACAGCACAGGCCAGATGCAAGGTAGGAATAAAGGAGAGATCTGGGGGAGGCACCCTTCTGCAAACCTGATCCCTTCCCAATGCAACCACTAGAAAAGATTCTGCAGAAGAATTTCTGGAAACATGAGGAGATAGAGTAGTCTAGGCAAGAATCAACACAGCTTTTGTAAAAGAAAATCCCACACATCACACAACCACCCATGCTTCAAACCTACTGAAACATCCTGGAGTTCTGAGCCAACTAGCATATGGCTACAGTAAACCGTTTTCACACATCCTGCAATCCTGAAAAAGTCATGTGTGATGGGAAAGTTAAAACCAGTGATAATTTAAGTTCAAAACAGATGAGAAGATGTCGTAACTTAATTACACATTTAGTGAGCAATGAAAGTTAAACTTGTTAAGCTGAGCTTGAAATATTCTCTAATGCCAGTGAACTCTTAGTACTAAAAACAAACCCTGTGTTGTCACATCCACAAAAAACCTCTATATATACCATCCATGCTTTGAAAATAGCCAGTTTAAAGCATGGTACTGTGGATATATCATGCACCAAAGTTGCAAGCTCCTAGCTTCCATATACTTCACTTATTTCATATAAATAATTTTCCCCAAACAGAGCTAAAGTCTGCAATGCAGCAAATCATTTAACAAAACAATTATGTCCACACTGGTTAGGCATTCCTAGTTTACGCAAATGTATTAGTCCAACTTACACACAAACACCTAACAACSACCTCCAAAACATACACAAAACTTTGTGTGTAAAAATCAAACTATCAGGCCCAGCAGTAATTTCTTTAGTCATCATGCACACATATATCACAAGTAGCACATGGCCCCAAACGTCAAATTCTGCTACTGTTTTTCACTGTTTTAACTGAATTCTAGATTCCACAAACTTTGCCACATTTTCTGACATTTTATATCCTCCATGGGTATGACACCATTATTGTAAGTATGCTTATTCAGAAAAGATWGCACAAAGAAATATCAAAAAACTCCAGCATAACGTGTGTGTCCCTTCTGGCTCAGCAGCCATAGAAAAAGGAGACAAGGATGAAGCAGGCCTTGTCCCCTGGTACTCTGAGGATCCAGTGTTCAGTATCTGCTTCAAACACTAAGAAAGTCGAGCAACTCCCACTCTTTCTGCTGTAGCTTTGATAGGAAGTCAAAAGAACTATAGAAATTGTTGTGTTTTGCTTGTTTTACATTTGACACTAAGCAAGGTCTTCAGCAGGCTGTGTGCCTCTCCTGCACAGCAGACCCCTCCCTGGGCAAATACCAAAGGCAGGAAAGGCACAGAGAATGCTCAAGTTTTAATTCCAGTGCATCAAAAGTGACCACAGGCCATGGTGCAATTTTAAGGAAACACTGATTCCATTCACTTAACCAGGCAAGTACCTTTGCTGGCTCTTACCAGCATATCACTCTCTCTGAGCCAGCTGCTCCCACCCATGCAAAGCTGCAAGTTGGGTGCTCAGAGGCTTCACAGCTGCTCCGTGCTGGAGGTGCCATGCTCTGTGCCAAGGCCTTTTCACACAAGCTGTTCTTGTCCCCAGTGCTTCTGCATCTCTGCATGGGGAACTCTCAAGCCCCTAAGTCCTCACAGCCTTTCTCATTTACACGCAGATCCACACATGAGAATATGTTCCAACAGTCAGCACAATCAAAGCAAATTTGCCCCAGATGTTTGTTTGTTCTTCTCTTAGTCTCCTCTCTAACTCCTCTTGGAGGCTTTCCAGCCAGTCCCAATGAGCTGTGGAGCAAGACAAACTCTGAAATTATTYGCCACCTAAGTTTGGCAGCACTGCTACCAGATACAATGTTTCCCACAACAGAGCTCTGCTACTAAGCATAGCACTGACACCAAGCTACAGATCCCGCCAGGAGGTTTCAGGATTTGCTCCCGCAAAGCTCTCTCACAAGGCTAGCAAAAATCTTCAGACACCAAAAGGCATGCAAGGATGCTGGCAGTGTCACAAGAGAGGATGAAAGGAGGAGAGCTGTTATCCCACAGAACAAGGTGACAGGGAGTCTGCTGTCTTCCTCACCTCCGTCACTGRCTCCGGCTCATCACACTATCCAACACGCAGCAAAACAACAGAAAAGTGTTTGTCATTTTAGAGTTTTCTGCCAGGTTAATACAAATGGGCTTATGAAAGTGACCACCAAGCACCAATGAGTTTACTGGGAAAGCACAGTGGCATCTCCACCTGGAACATCAAGCAGTCCACGCATCTATTTAAGTTATACCGAGACTACTATCATACTACTTTTTCTTGGATGACTCTCTGCCTTAGCCCTAACCAGAAACACTCCAGAACAACTTTAGAGTATTCCAACAGAGAGGCAAAATCAATAACATGGGTATTGGCAGCACTGCACAGCATCTGCTGGTGATGCAGAGGAGAAACGACTGAAGAAATGGAGKTCCCAACCAATAATTCCAGTGCAACAGCTAATGAAAAGCTTTTATGAAACACATTAATAACCTCCTAGTAAGTCAAATTCTATCACTTATTCTCAATATAGAGACTTCACATCTTTTGACAGTACACACTCTATAGTATCCCAAGTTGAGCTTAACTTTACCAAAAGCTTCCAAAAAGCCAAGAAGAGTTGTCAAGCAAGATTCAGTTTTACACAAACTAAAAGGTTGTTGTACATGGCATGGTAAAGCCCCTGTCTCCTAAGATGAGAATGCTGTTCTGACCATGCTTTGTTCTTCAGAGAATCATGTTTTGGCTGCACATGGCCTGGAACCAGAGAAATCCTTTGTAAATTAGCTTTGTACAGGAGCTAAGAAAACAGTTCACACTGAAAGCTCCACATACCAAAGCAGAGGAGAAATACAGGTTTCAGAGCAAACACTGCTTATTCATCGCTCCTCTCCCACAGCCCAGTGCAGTGCTATGCTGCAGAGCAAAGCCATCAAGCACTGACATTCCCCACTTGCAGGCAGCTCCATTACACCACCACTGCTCGGGCTGGAGAGCACCTCTAACTAGTACCAGGCTCCCCTGCCAAGGGCTCTTGCTTCATTCAGCAGAGTGAACAATGCTCTCAACACTCCACCAGCCAATATTCATATTTGTTTTTGTTATTCAACATGCAGGCTCATGACTCCAATTTTCCACACTGAAAGCCATACAGTGCTCCCAAAGATCCCTCCCCAGGAGCATTTTCCTCCCCCTCTTCCAAAAACGCACACGTGTCACATCAATCAGGCGCCCATCCTCACCAAGGCACAATAAGCATCTCCTCCCCATGCTCAGGGGCATGAGCAGCACTGCTTTAATCCTAACGATTTACATTTGCACATTCCACCTCCGAACCAAAATAAGCCCAGCATCCGAACAGGTGGGAAGCAGACTCTGCTATTTTTAACTCCTGCCAGCTATTCTATTTAGAGGCAATAAAAATCAAATACCTCAGAGAAGCCACTTCAGGCTTAACCACAAACCACAAGAACAATTTTATTTTSAAGTCCTTCCTCCTTCCTTCAGGACAGTGGTGAGAGCTCTACTGCAGTGGAGGCACAATTACATTTAACRTCAGTACTTCCAAAACACGATGGATGTTACACATGGATGAACAGGCTTGTAGAAGTTCTTACACAACACCCAGCACTAGTCCTTTACTGTCTCAAGAAAAGGACTGTTTTAGCCTTCTGCATGGTGTTTGTCACCCTGAMTGCCCATGAGATATTCAACATCTGTTTTGTTATCTGGCAATGCCAACAAGAGGGGCAGGATGTACCAAAGGACCCCACAAMCCAGCTTTCCAGTGCTATTAACCTGCAAGAGATTTCCTGAAAGCACAAAGTCTCCTGGACCTCGTCTGTCAGTCCAACTGCCCTACTGAGAGATGAAATGTGATGGGGAAATCTCCCTCAAAAGCAAGAGCACCCTGAGCACAGCCAGGGTTCAGAATGTCGTAACAGCTGGATTTGAAGTAGAACACTGGAATTTTCTTCAGAAGATCTGCAGGGGCCCAACATCACTTGCTTCTCCACTGCAATGAGAGGCAGGTGAAGAACAAGAGCCCCGAGTCAGGCAACTCCCTGCTGTTAAAATAAACTGTTTCAGTTCTTCTGTCACTTAAGCGCTAACTACAACCACTGACTTTATCATCCMCTGTATGTGTCAATTTTATCACAGTACTATTCAAACATGAAAAAAAATCTATGACAAATGCTCAATGACCAGGCCCAGCCACCGCCCTCTCCTCAGCTGAGCTGATCCTTTCTTTATTACAACATTCACAAGCTCACTGGAAAAGCAGCAAGTATTGCACAGATGCTGAGAGAATGCAATGGTAACTTGAGGCTCCTCAAGGCTACAGTGACAGCAATTAAATCACTGTTAGGACATGTCCCAATGTAAGTTCATTATGCCAAACAACATGGGAGCTGAGAAGAGCCATGTCAAGCCAAGAGCCACACAAGCTCTTGACATCACCAACAAAGGTCAGAAGCCAGGATTTTAAAATACTTAAGAGATCACCCTATGCCAGGAAAAAGCCAGACTTGCTATGTTATTCATTCTCCAATTCCCTCACAGAAACTTTTCCACCGAAAATTTTCTGGTTATTCAAAAGAGCACAATCCATTAGCTAGAGAGGCCAATATAAATTCCCTTAACGAACAMCACTGCATTTGTACACAGTGGGAAGACGTGCAAATAAGCACAAAGTGTTAACACATTAAGGTCGACAGCACAGCCCACAACAGCAGCTTGCGAGCAGCATCACTCTGTAACAGAGAATTAGGACATTGCCTTGGCAGTCCAGAGGATTTCTCCAACCCTGGATGAGTTTCCCCCACGAGATCTGTTTTGCTGGATTCTCACCATCACCCGCTGAACTCAGCAGGAAAAAGTCTGCAGGCTATTTTTAGGGAGTCCTAGAAACAGCACAATGCCCCGCTTCCATTTCAAGTTCCTCCCGTACAGGAAGGGCTGCCCATGAGATGCACATCCAAAATAAACCCAGCTCCCTATGCTACCCTGCACTTCAGAAGGCAGTACTAAGCTGTGCTTCCCAAATAACAGCTGACAACAACTTACCACCAATTTTAAGACCTTTAAAAATACAATTAGAAGGCACTCAACAGAAAGTTCTGAAACTCTTTTTAAGGCAGTCAGGCAGGGTGTCCATCCTGTTGTACCCACARTTTAACGGCTCTAGTTACTGTTTTTGCAGTTGTCCTCAGTAAGATGAATTTTAGTTAAATGCATTCTGGATCAGCCAAAAAACACTGGTCAGGATAAGCCAACTGTAGCCTTAGTCACAGAGAGGTACCCACAGCCTGCCTCTGACCAAGAAACAGAAGAAATTCAAGGAAGGATAAGCAACCAGCAGTTGAGTCCTCTCTCCATGCACAGGAGAACTAAAACAACCACCAAGTACATCTGAAGGATGGGACCATCAAGCAAGAAGACTGAGTAAGATGCACCAAATTCAAAGTTCATGAGGATACTGCAGGACTTCTGTGTGACAAGGGACTCAGAGAGGGTGCTTCTGCTCTTGAAGCCACTAATACATCACTTGGGAACCTGCTAACACACTTCCAGGGCAAACTTTTCTTTTCCTGCTTCATGAGCTCATTGCCAGCTTCTGACAAATGAGCCCCTTCCACAGGTGCAGACCAAATAGATTCTCAATTACAACTGCATTCACATCAATACCTTGAAGATGAGGGTCTGAACAGGAACTGAGAAAAGAGAATACTTTATTCTTATAATTAAGAAATTTAAAAAAAAAAATCCCTTTTTTCCAAGTCTCAAAGGTCACAATGACCAGGAAAGTTAGACTGATGTATTTAGCATCTTTCTAGGTAAAACAACTGTTCTGATCCAGTATTTGAGTACTTTAGTTCTACTTCAACAATACCCATCTCCACATTTTAATTAAGTTTCCATTTCTATCCAAAAGCAGCTTAATGCATGGAAAAGTAATTCAGCAGATAATGGCTTGCCATTTTTAAACATTATTAAAAAAAGATAGAAACATTAACATGCAAGCATTTAAATAATTACAGATCATATCAATTTAGTCAGGAAACATATCAAGCTTAGCAATAAAAGCTAAGATTAGCTGCAAAATAATATCACCAGACTAGAAAGCTCTAGAAAAATTACTAGAGTGTTCAAGCAAGACTGAAATTATTCAAATCTAAGCTTCTTGCTTATTTAAATCAATCTGCCTAGGAGCCACACAAATTGTTGTGGTAAATTGATTTCCCTAGCGTCTGGTTCTCCTTTCGCAAAAGCCATGACAAGAAAAAGACCAGAAAGACAAGATGAAACCAGCTGATTCACAACATCGTTAGGCATTCTGCATTCAGACAGATTATACATCACAACATTAAACCAGTTATAAATGTCTTGGTGAGTGAAGGCAGCCGGGCTCAGTGACTCACAGCAGGGCTGCCAGGTGCACTGCTCAGTCAYAGACCTCAGCACCAGCACCAAAACAGAAATGCCATTTTTCTTCTTGGAGATTCAAGTGGGTCTGCATGGCTAATGCACTTTATTTTATTTCACCAGCTTATCTCTGCTATACTTCAGCAACAYACACCTAGATTTTATCTGAAACAGATTTTCGGCAAAACTACTGTGCTAATGCCTTTACTGATGTGAAAAATATAGTGTTGCTTCGTTCCTGCTTGGCCAAAAGGTAGAGTGTGCCATTCAAACAGAGCCTTATTGAAACTTGATCAAATAAATGCTTATAGCATTTACCTAAAGAATTGAGCTGGTATAAATGGCAGCTTGTTTTGAAGCTGGACAGAGAAGTAAGATTAAAAAAAAGAAAGAACCCTCAAGTGAGGTCACACAGCAGTTTCCAAGACTCAACCACTGCTCCAAGATAACCGTTTCTTCATCTAGAAAAGCCATTTGAGCTTTTTTTTTTAGGACCAAGTTTTTGTGCACAACGAATGAAAGCAATTGCTGTCTGTTCATTTCCCACAGGGGAGATGCATTTCATATGAAAAGAGTTATCCAGAAACATTTACTATACACATCTGCACCAATAAGGAAGTGAGTCATCAACCCACTGGCAGGCCTGATTCATAGCACACAGCACACTCTGGCTATTTAGGAATCTGTGTATGGAATACAGAGGAAAGGCAGATGCAAGCCACGAGTCATTTTAAGAGACTACATATGAAACGCCAACTAAATGTATTTTTTTCCCACCTTTGCTTGAGTATAATTTCTTCAAAAGCACAGAACCAGCATGGTGTTGTACACAGCTGCAGAACTTTTCACCTGGATGAATCATAATGTTTTCTTTATATAACTGGAAGAAAAGCAAACTCTGGATAAAATCACTTGGATTTTGTTCAACAGAAAAATCAACATGAATAAGTCTTTACAGCCAGTGCTAAGGCAAGGTTTCCATGGGATTAGTAACAAACTACCAAATAAAAATTCTGCTTGCCTTCAGAACGTGCAAACAAAAGCCCTGTTACAGGACCAAATCAAGTACCTGCCTTCAGTTCACCACATGGGAAAAAGGATAAAAGTAAAGAAAACTGTACTTATCTTATTTAAAACTCTGCACTTCCTCACAAAGTTAGATACAGGTTTAAGTTGTTAACCTTGTTCCCAGGAGAAGCCTGGGCCACTGAGCTGCAGCACACTTCCCCATACACACTGGTCTGCTCTGCCATAGAAGCATGGCTTTTAATGTATTTTGTGTTTTTGAGAGCCTCTTTCCAAAGAGCACTACGATTTTTCAGCTTGAACTGCTCAGCTCAATAGTGAGATAGAGCCATAAAGCCAAGCATTTTGCTTGAAAATTCTGAACTGCAATGGTAATTTGGGGGATTTAAAATGATACCATGGTAAGCAGCCAGGTCAGTAACAGTTTCCCTCAAGCCAAACAAAGAAATTATAGTCGACTAGTTGTGCACAGATGAGCAACTTCAAAAAAAAAAAAAGCCCTGTTTGATGCTGGATTTTGAAAGTGAGACTGAAGAGCTTTCTGGAAAGCAACATTAGTAGAAAAACGTCTTACTGGGATGCAGGAGAGCCAGACACCTGCCTGCAAATCCTCCCAATTATTGTTTCCATAACTCCTACTTAAAAAGCTATGAATAAAGACAAGCTGCAATTAAAAAGACTGAGCACACCTACAGCTTTTCTGCTAATAACGACAGAGAGAAAATAATGGGGGAGGGAGGCAGAGGGGAGAACAGCAATAAGCTCGTCACTGCCACAGCTCCGTACCAACACACGGCACAACGCTCCACACAGGACCACCACCAACACCACTGCTGAGCAATTCTCACCTGTCAAAACACAGGAATTAAATCAACAATTCAACTGCTCTACAAACAGCTGGTTATTCTTTCTCACCATTATGCCTGACAAACAGCAAAATCAATTACAAGGCTCAGGAATACAGACCTAGAATCTGGGGCAGGCTGGAAGGGCTGCAGGCGAGTACTCGGGCAGTACCACACCATCTTCTTGCTATAACAGAATTTTCTATTATGTCTAAAAGAGAACTTCAAAGTTTAACTACTCAGCAACAATTACCATTTGATAGAAAATACTTCATTCTATAGTCTTTGGTCAATGGTAATGGTTTCAACAGTCACACACACTAATAAACTATTCGAAGGTACAAACAAAAGCAAGGTACCAAATTTCTGAAGCCTGGTTGTGGCTGAAGAAATTAACATGGCTGCAAATCTCTGGTCTCTAAAGGTAGAGAAATGTCCAACAGGCAATACCCAGTTTTCAGGATTAGTTCCAGTATGCTGTTGGCAAAGCCCAGACAATCTGCACTGAAGAACCTGGTAATATGGGGAGATTATGATGTCCTGACCAATAAGCAGAATAAAGATGTTTTCCCCAACACATAATGCTTCAGAATGGAACTTCAAGAGTCTGATCTGTTCTTATCCAAGTGGCACAGGTAGCTGATGTGGTTTGCATGCCCACAAAAAGGCAGTGGCATACTTCTGGGGACATTCAGGGGAAAAGGTGACAGCAGTACCGTCAAGCAAGCAGTTTTTCCACCCCATGTAAGTGTTCAAATCCCTTGCATGCAGATTCCTATCTACATGATAAGGAAAAAATATTTGGATAGTGCAACTTTCACAGCAAGGCGAGATCTGAATGCTTTAAGCATAGGTCAACATTGCGACCAAAACCACCTGCTTTGGTCTCCTGCAATGTCTTTAAATAGCCTTGCAAAGTTCTTGCTCAGGGTGAGAATTAACTCTGCTGCCTGAAAAAACTTGTCAATCTTCATACAAAGGCAAAATAAAACTTAAAAATGTACCCACCAGATTATCAATTAACTTATCTGTGCATTTTAGGATTACCACACAACACAGAGTAGAGGATGGAGATACGATTCTTCCATGACAATTTCTAAGGAAAGATAAACTCCAGAATACCAGAGGTATTATACATATCAAACAAGTCTCCAGGAAGAAGTCAGATATTTCCAAGCAACGCTGAGAAGTAGGAGCATTCCTGGTAAGTGTGCACAAACAAAGAACACCTGGCACAGTAAGAAGTGATACTGCCTCTTAGAAGACACTTATGATTTTATTGTTTTAGTGAAAATTAAATCTCAACAAAATATATACTAAAAGTGACCATTCAACACTCTAGTGGAATCACTGGGGTAGGAGTCCAAATGTGACACACCAAGAGTTTGAGGCATCGAAAAAAACAAGAGCAGATGGAGAAGGAATTCAAGACCAAAATCTTCTCCGGCACCTATTCATAGACAATCCCGAGGGGCTTTCCAACCCCCCAATAATTGGAAAGTTATCATACATGATCTTCTATAAACTACATTTGAACTCAGATGGCACAATAAGGAAGAGACATGACTTACACAGTGAGAGCAAGATCGTAGAATCATAGAATAGTTTGGGCTTGTAAAGGTCATTTTAAGAGTTTTCTTTTCCTTTGTGTGCATTTTTATCAGCTACAGTTTTAAATATGCAGCTCATGGTGAATGCCAGGCTTGGCATCAACACGAGTGGTTCAGTGCTCTTTGCCCAGACAAGAGAGTGTAGCAATATATTACCTCCATCCTCTTTGCCCTCCAAAACAAGAAGCAAGGACAGAAAAGCCTTAGAGCAAATTAAGAACTGCCACGATCAGACAATTTTCATTTAATCACAACCCAGGCATTCCAAAAGTAACATTTTCAGGCTTCCTGAAGCCTGCAAAATTGAATTTAGTAGATTCAGGTTTACATTTCTATCTATAACGCAGCATCTCCCAGATTACCTGAGGCAACCAGATTAACAAGGATATTTTTATAATGGATAATCTAGGAAATTACCAAACTAGCCTTAACACTGAGGTCAAGACGGGAATATTGTGAAATAACTCTAAGTTTCATCTATTTATGCACATGAAAAGCTCATTCTTTTTTTAAGACAAACCCCAAAACAATTAAATTCAAAATAAAACCCTCAAAAGTGTTACGCAATGAAGGTGGTACAACTGCTCGGCAGAGCACCTGACAAACCGACCACCGTCACACCTCTCAAGGTGCTGAAGCACTGACATTCCACTTGCGCCTGCGTTTGGCAAGGAGCAACAGAAGGTACACTACCAGGATGCACAGAGGGGTGATACAATTAAACGTCCCTAACCCCTTCCAGTGATACAAAGCTTTCCACTGCATCTATCTCACAAAGTAAAAGGGTTTCGGTACTTCACATGTACTTAAGCAAAGTCTGCCAGAACTCAGGAAACAAATGAATAGCTGGTGAATTGTAACATGTTGACCAGGGGGGATCAAAAAAAAATCCCAAGCCACTCTCCTTGCTTCTACTTAAGAACTTCTGTAAGGAGTTTCCTGCTGGTTTCCTGGTTTCCACCGACATGACACCACACACAACAGCCTCCAAGGTCAGTGCTGCTGGGGGAGAGGATGAAACAGGGTAAGTATGATATTAACTTGGATCAGCCTGGGCCATCGTGAACCTGCTCCCTCAAAAACAATCCCCAGGTTCAGCTCAACCCGAAAGCAGGCTAGAATCTAGCAAGAAAAACCTCTTTATTATCAATCTCAAGTCCTGGGAGCAGCTCTTACCATAAGAAACCAAAGGGCACAAATCTGTGAGGAAGTTACACTTGCAGGCTGACAGAACAGATTGGCTGACTCTTAACAGAGTAAATTTTATAAATAATAAAAAAAAAAAGGCCTAATGTGCCAGAGTGGCTGCCAATTCTTCGGGCAAACTGGATGAGAAATGAGAGTGAATTCTAGATTAATATGAGGTCTCAGGACTCATTCTGAAGTCTTCGCTGTACTGCACACATCCTCCTGTGCTAAATGTACTGTGTGGCAAAAAAGCTGGTTTGTTCCTCAGTTATATCTGTCATTACATTTTAGAGCCCAAAACCTGCAAATCCAACATTTTGCAGGCAACCACCAAGTCATCAGAAACATGCAACAACCACAAGGAAGCCCCTACTTAAACCGCTGCCAGAAAGGCTGTTCCGCTCTGACTAAGCTCCTAGGCTTGTTACCACAAGCATTAGCTCTGTAGTTTCCCATAGATTCACACATTTGTAAGTAATTTAAGATATCCAAGGCTTTGGCCCATTGGAACTTGCAAAGCTGCTTCTCAGAGTACAAGCAATGCTACCCTGTTTCAGCTTCCTCAAATAATCAGTTGCTATTGCACAACAAGACAACAGTCGACAGAAAACCAAGCTGTTCCACTTGTTCTTGCAACAAAAAATTGGGAAGATAAAGTATGATCAAAACACATATTTTTCTCCTGTSCTTTCCAGTGATCTGTCCTTCACTAATCCCAGCCCTCCCATGCCTAAAGAAGTGCCAAACAAGGACAACCTGATGAACATGCAACCACAGCAGTAGGCAAATGAGAGCTCCACAACTCCATAAGTAAAAATTGCTTCTGGAAACCAAGACTAATCGTGGCTTACTTTTAGGGAAGTGGGAGGTGTGTGCAAGACACTTTGTCTGGTCTAAGGGGACAAATACTAGCCGTTATTTTTAACTCAGCAAGTTATCACAAGTGCTCAGTTTGACTTCAACACTGGAGGAAGACATTTGGCATGGCAGTATCAAACATCTGGAATAGTAAATTTCCCTACAAAACCCATCACACAGACCTGGCACTAAGTTTGCTGGCTTTTCCGAGTAAGACACCCTCTAAAACACCCAGGTAGTTTCCCACACCGTTTTGGAAGCCTGCTTCCTTCAGTGAGTGCTGTGCAGCAGGAAACCTTGTCAGGACAAGCAAGATCTTACTAAGGCAGGTGGGGCTCACCACTGGAAGCCAGTTCTTACCGCCCTTTGAGATAAGCAAATCGGAGTTAATCCATCAATTATTTGAACTGAAGACTTGATCCCTCTTCCTCATCTTCTATTTAAAGTTTCAGTGGAAGCAGGATTAGCAGAGTAAGGCTTTACACTGTAAAGACAGGAGAGCCAGAAAAGGTGTGTGGTGTTCAGGCTTTACACAGCAGCACCATAGTGCAAGGTGCTGACAGGTGGTTTGCTGAAATGCTTTAATTCTTCTCAGGCAGATTTATAGTATCTTTGGGGGGAAAAAAATGAAGTACAGTCTAGGCAAGAACATACCTGAATTAAAAAGTAATTAATGCTGATTTTTTCAGAAATCTTTCTTTTTAATTAGGCTCATTAACAGCCTCCATGCAAATTTGAGATACAATTTTTTTACAAAATTAATTTTGTTACTACATTGCCCCAACCTAGTTAGTACAAAATTTTAGACAATTTCACTTCCAGCCACCTTTACTGGTGCAGTTTAGTGACATTCAGAATGGGGCAGACTAGGACTGACTACACACACTCCCACTGTTTTTGCCAGAGCCAGCTCTCAGGGGACCAGGTGACAACTTGCTCTGGGACAATTCCGAGAGCTGAGTCCATCTGCAACTAAACCATTTGGTTATTAACTCTTTGAACCGACTTGCGCAACAAAAAACAATTTCTCCTCCACTTGAAAATAGACRAATTTTGTTGACAGTTTGATGTTTCAACAGAATTCTCTTACAAAGCTTAAGTTTTAGCTGCATTTTGGTGAAGAAAAGGGGTTTTGAGCACTTACTTGCTTCATTTTTTCCACTTGAAATTTGCCCAGTTTGCACAAAAGGTCTCTCTCCTAACTGCAAGCACTAGAAACAAGCTGCGATGCAAAAATCAAGTGGAATTTTATTGTACCTTATACAGCTTCTGCCAAAATGTGTTACTAAATCAGCTGTTACGATCATTGGTAATAGGTAATGTTGGCACAAAAATGCTGAAGAGGAAAAATAAGATGTTTTGTGGCATGAAAATAAGCAGATGCTTCAAGGACAAAGGTACAATCTCACTTTTGACCAGAGCTTTACTAAATTAATTATCTCTACCTGCTAGATCAAAGTCACTTTCTAAATATAAAATCATACAGCTCCATTTAATAAAAAACCAAATTTTAAGTGATGACAAGCACTAATAAATATGCTAATTTTTTCGTTTAGTTGGCACTTGTAACACTAGTACAAAGAAATAAGTTACTTCATGAAACACTGCAAATCCTCCAGGGAAATATCTGAAGCAGCTCATCTTGACTGTTTTCACGACAGGCAGTTTTGGTGAACCAGGGCTGTAAGTGCACTCAAACGACTCCCTACGTGAGGGAACAAGCATCAACATCGCAAAATTAAAACCTGTTCTCTTTAAAGCGAGACAAAGGAGCCGTTTGACAGCAGGTTGCAGTAGCTCTTTCTCCAGGGGGAAGCGCTCCGCAGGCAGCGGCAAACAACACGCACACAGACAGTGCTGGAGCTTTAACAGATGCCGGGGATTTCCCAGCCTAACACATATTAGCACTTCGTATTTGCAATCCTGATTTCCAGCACCAAGCACTTAATTTGCATGTTAATTAGAAACAGGTCACCAGAAAATTGCACCAGACAATCCTTCTGTATTGACTAGAAAGGACAACTACGCATTTCCATAAAGTCTGTATCCTCCTTTTAAGGACATTTTCCCACCCAGAAGTTCACAGTAAACCAAGGTGCTCTTCTTGTTGACTGAGCATCCATTTCAACACGTGCCTATCTCAGATCTGAAAAACTAAAACTGGTTTAATATCAGACATCTTTTGAGACTTGCAAAACAAATCTGCAAGTCTGAGCAATGCTAGAGAAAATAATGGTAAATTAGTCTAACCAGAAAGCCTCCTTTTACCACAGTACAAAATTAAACAGAATTAAGCCTGAAAGAAAAGCATTGTTAGAGTATGCCAGAGAGAAAGCTTAGCAACTGGTTAGGTCTGCCCGTTCATCCAGTTCTGCTCAGCGGTCACATTCACTCACACTGGCAGGATTAAGAAGAGAGGAGGCAGCAAGAAAAGAAGGTGTTACGGACATTTTAACTACCTGGAAACACACTCTGTAGCATCCTTTCTGTTTGAACCGTCTTTTATACACTAACACTTACAGTATTATGCTTAAATCAAATGCCCCGTCTGCTTAGCTGTAGAGGTGTTATGCTGCCAAGTCTAATAAAACTGAATTACTGCTGCTGTTTGTCATACATTAGACTCACTGGCACCTCAACTTCTGAGAAATCATTTAATTTTCTCCAGAACTTCAAAGACTGATCACTTGATGTTATCAGACCATAATTTTCAAACGGTTATAAAACAAAGAGCAATACTATTACAAGGCTGTACCTCATTTTAACACTACACTGTATCTTCAATTTTCAGGATATCCATAAACTGATGGACTTGAAATAAGACTTGCAAATGTTGAGGTTCATGTACAACTTTCATGTGCTTCTAAYAGGCACTCTTCAGTATTTAAGACTCATCTAAGAAGTCTTGCCCAGTTCCTTGACCATTTTGCCTGTGGGACTCAGCTGCTGCTCTAAAGACCAAATACTGAAGTCTGGCAGTTCAAAGCAGGCTCAAACATCCACCCTGCTCCACTCTACACATCCCCACTTTTGTCCATCCTGAACAMCATTACCAGTGTCACTGTTTTAGGAGCTGGGCTGTTCCAGTTAATGGTTGATCAAAATTCTTGACCCAYCCTGCAACCTCCTGTTCCAGCAGGAATTCAGTTCACAGCTTGGTCCTGCCAGCAGCTCAACTGGCTTTTAACTAAGCACACAGCAACAAGCTGTGGCACAGGAGGCTCCTCATAAACCAGCAAAGCAAATATTGTATGCAAACACATCTTAGCTGAATGAACTAAAGTTCCAAAGATGTGGTCCAGGATATCCTTGCAGAAGAATGCAAAGCTGCTGTGAGATCAAGAAAATTATTTTATATCAACTGAGCTGGCTGCAAGGCTCTTTGATTTTTAAGAAGCACCAGCTTTTGAACTACTTGCAGACAACCTGCAAAGGAGTCTGCATACAGCAACACATCCAGACATCCAATTTTAACACTGAATTAAGCAGATATCTGAACACAACCATCAAGATACCAAGCTGTGGACCACCGGCCGTGTTGCCTCTTTAATAATACTTACATCAATGAATACAACTGCCAGTAGATGACTCATTAACAAAAAAAGCGTTTGTTTCAAGTACCTAAAAGGTTGAGGAAAATGTAAAATTTTATTATGTTATTAGCCACAGATTTAGAGAAAATTAAGCAGTAAAGGATGAAAATCAGGTACTATTACTGTGTTAACGCTTTTGCTCCTAGGAAGTCTGAGTGGCTATGGCCTTTTCTACATCTTACTTAGGAAGACATCAACCAGACACATGATTTTTCACCAGCACAGGTGTTGCCATTGGAAATCCAAGCAGACACCGAATCACACACAGAGAAAATCCTTCAGCCAGTACTTGGGATCTACACTAGGAATTCACTGCAGTAAAACTACAGAATGGATTTGCCTGTTCTCAAAAGATTTGTTGTTATACTTAAAAGCTTTGATGTGATCACAGCTGTACAGAGGTTTCTTTGCCTTTAGCACATCCAGGAGAATCAAGGTGAAAAGGGTATTAACAAACCCCCCCCCCCAGCAAATCAGTAAGCCCAACAGTCAGAAACCTTGTCTATATCTGATCCTCACCTTCTTGCTGGGTGACTAACAACAAGATTGCAGAAAAGAATCACTGTGATTGCYATCATTTACTGAGGCTGTTCAGCAAAGGCCCCATAAAGGCCACAAGCCAGACTGGCTTTACACTGCATGAGCACAGAAAGCCCTGAAGAGGCCCTGAATTATCAAAGAATCGTTAAACTTCTGCATATAAAAAAAAGACAATTTCTGGTTAAGGTTAGATCTTGTCCTTTCACATCCACCACTGGATGAAAGGTTTCACTCCAGCTGGTATCCCATGCCCACCCCTGTCTTTTTATATCACTGCATTAGGTCATTTTTAGTACAGGAATGTGAGCCATCATCTCAAGCCACTCCTCAAAACACAGAGCACTGACTTACTAGTTAATTTTATCTCTAGTCATGCTTGAGCAATCTCTTGATAACATAACAGGGATTTTTTTCCTTATTTAAACAAGAGATGTATCAGCAATGAAACAAAGCAGAGAAGAGTTAGGCACAAAAGCAACAACTTTGAATGGAAGATAAGAAAACATGGAAGGCCAGCTCTACAATGACACTAAAGCATAAAATTCCAGCTTTCCCACTCTTTTCTGGAGGAATATGGAGAACAAAGTTTGTTGGCTATTTTTCCATCTTATGATCTTTCCAAGAATTTCAAGGGAACAGTATGCTAACAAAACATTACATAACTAGAGCTTTCAGATAGCACAGAATGGAGGATTTCAAATTTATGGGAAGGGTGTGTTTGGTTTTCTGTAAAAGGGGGAAGAACTGAATTCTGCCACAAAGTCCCATGACTTCCATGTTATCCTTYAGCCCTGTTTGCTCACTGCCCGCTCCAGGGACTTCCCTCTTTCAAAGTTCAAGATCCAGCTAGACTCTGGTTTCTCTGGCTGCAAGTGACAACTTCCCTCTCAAGTTTTCTACCATTTAACAAATTTTGGGGTCTAATGAAAAAGCTTTTGAGCAGACTGTTCATACCTCAGGAACAGCTCCTCAAGCTAATTGCCAGTKTCAATCTGGAAAGGCTCCCGAGCAAAAGATCCATCCAGTCATCCCATTAACCACTAAATCATTTCAGTGGGAGACTCTAAGGGTTTACAACCTTCATCACAACCTGCAATGTGGGGTTTGTGGGTGGTTTTAAGTTAGTGTGTCCCGATGTTCATTAATACAGAGCATGCTCTACCTGGGATTCCCTTAATGAGACCACCAGGCTCCTAACTTTTTTTCCCAAGGACCGTGCTGCTTCTCGTACCCCTTTGGCATCAAAGTATAGGAAGAGAGCAAGATTTCAAGCAGTACAGCATTAGTGCACCCGACAGGCTGCTGAAGCCTTCCTGAGTGTAGCCATTCCCTCGCCATTCCAGCCAAAGGAGAGTGCAAAGATATTTTAGCATTGATACAATCAGTGCTGCTACCACGGGGAGACAGAAGCTGCACTGGGTTGAATCCAGACAGGAATAAAAGCCATCTGTCTGACAGACTTGGCAGTTGTCTCCGAATACCTGGAGAATCCATGAAACAAGCCTCAAGGAGACAGTGTTGCAGGCTGTTTGCTGAAGGGTTACCTTTCCTAAGCTTGGTTATGCATTCATTATCCATCTGCACACACAGGGATGTATTAACTATGAACATGCAATACAGTTTTGCTAATTAGCTCAATCAGAAAAGACTAAACATATCCCAACTTCCTTAAATGAACCAATTTAAAGACAGTATTTTATCCCTTCAGGGTAAGGCTGCCTGCCTGCCGTTTCTATTTAATATTAATGTTGAGTCCACTGAAATTCATACACAGTATTCTGGAGAAAATGAATGTTCTGAGATAATGTAAGAGGTGGGCTTTATATAGGTCACTTGCACCAGCAAGTATGTACAAGAACTCTTCCCTCTCTCAGAAAACCACACAACTGCTTGTCACACACTTATACCATAGATTATTCCAGAAACACTGTTCTCCCCTACTATCTGCTCCCTCAAGCCCTTTTATTTCGTTGCACTTCCCATTGAAAATTCACAATTAACACTTTTGAAAATGCTTGAGTCTTCAGCTTTACTTTACAGACTGCCTCCAAATACCATAAAGCCCTGGTGAACCAGAAGTCTACAAACCAAGTGGCTCCAATTGTTTTGATTATATGCAGAAGATGTAAAAAATATATAAGTGCAGGTTTTTTTAAAAGAACAGTTTGAGATCTCCCGGGTATTGATCAAGAACTTTAAATAGAGTAATTAGCCAGGGTTCATTAAAACATGTTTCCATTAGCTTCCCTAGATATTTAATCTGAATTAATTTACACAGCCACGTGCCACAGGCACAGATTTTAACCCCCTGAAGCCCAGTTGCCTGTAATATGGACATCTCCCATCAAGGCTTCACCAAGTCTTTGCCTTATTTCTATTATATGGAACTGAAACATCTCCTCCTTGACTTTAGTACCAAGCTCCTCCCACCAGGTCTTGACTTGCAACTTCAGCCACCCAGCTTCTACCTGGATGAGTTGACACTGTTCAAGTCTCTCCAAAGATGAGYATATCTGGACAAGTGATCACTGAAACACCCAAAACTACTTCTAAGCTGCCATTCGCAGCCAAGCGCACTGGAACCATGTCCCATTTTTCCCGAACAAAAACTGTTGTTTTGTTCAGCCACCTTGGCCACAGGAGCAGCAGCCTGTAGCAGTGAAGCAGAAAACTGTTAGAAAATTATTACTCATGGATTTAATGTACTTCTGTGAGTCAGATCAGCACTCACTTCATCAGGTGCCCAGACCTCCAACTATGACCCATCACCATGGCTTATGCTGGTAACATGCAATGTCTAATCCTAACACCGTGCCTCAGCTTCCCCTCCAGAGTATGGATGCTCATGCTAACATTCTCTTATAGAGCATCTTTCTCCATCCCATCAGCCCCAAGACCCTCAACGAGAGAGCTGAGCACCTGAAGCAGCCTGACCTAACCAGCAAGCCATCACACTTCAGCCTCTCTTCAAAAACACTCTTCCTAGGAGTGTCACAAAGCATGACAAGATAAAGCCAGACATGGCTTTCCCAGGAATGCTCTCTCGAAGCACTCTGCAGATTTTTTAACACATTGCAAAGAYAGTATAAAAAGCAGGATAAGCTACAAACATATCAAGGGCTGGCTGAGGCATGCAAGCCTCCACGGAATGCTGGCCTTACAAACAAGGCGTTTCTAAAAGCACAAAAAACCTTGAGGAAAAATTCATTAGAAGCTTTTAGTCATCTTCCCCTGACACGGGATAAACAATATACTTGGTTCAGAAAGGAAAAGCCTAAAATAAACATACAATTAGCTCATATTATTACTGGCATTCCTGAATGCCACGGTGTGCAGTGTTAAAGAGGACAAACTAAATTTTCTATCAGCTGAAACACAGCACTATCCACTCCTTCCTCAAACCAGGAAAACACATCTTTGAGACCATCCCTTCTTCAAAAACTAGTATTAAAACAGGGAAAAGCTCTGTGACCAAACAGATTTGCCTCACTTGTTTCCAAACAACTGCAGCAAGATCTTAAGCTGCAAGAGTTGCATCTAACACTTGAAAGCTGTACCAAACATGCACCATTTTATCCAGAGAAATCACTCCTGGGAGAAGAGCTGATCACCTCATCCAGAAACTTATGTTGGAACATTTCTGGATGAGTGACCAGACAGGTCAGCTTACTCCCTAAACAAACAAAAAAAAAGGCTGTTACTAAAGATATCCCAGCTAAAACTGTTTCTCCTTCTGGGAATAGGGAAATCCCAAATCCTCACACAGCAACCTAGCTGTAACTGTTAACACATTTCTAGAATATATTGCCTGCTGGCCACAGCACTCACTAGTGAACTGGATGGACCAACATGGTCCTTCACATTACTCTGCAGACAGAGCCACTGTCTCTGCTATCTGTGGGAGTACTGCCTCAGATTTACAGCATAAACTATTGAAACACCCACCAAAATCACCATTCAGGACACAGATTCCTCAACAATAAGTAAATGGTCAAACAGCCTAAATAAAGTCAACTGGGAAGTGTTTTTAAAAAAAAAAAAAACAAAAAAAAAAAACAAACAAACATTACTCACAACTTGTTTAATAGCTCAAAGAAAAAAAAAAAACACCTCAGGTTCACCAGGATATGCTGCAAAAGTTCAAACACCTTATAAAAAATTGCGCCCCAAGCACATACATAACAATTATTGAACCATGGCGTATCTGTGGAAGAGATACACATCATTTTAGTTCTGCACTCTGTTTATTTAAGCTTGGACAAGCCTGACACATGCCAAGATTTAAAACGATTACACTTAATTTAACATTTCAATCCCACACATCCTACCCAAGCAACCAAGCTCTGAACACAAAGCAAGCCTGAGAGGCTGGAAGTGCAGCTCCCCCCTCCATTCACCCTAAACCATTTGATAGGATGTTATGTGATGTTATTCAAATCCAAGTGTGACTGACAAAACTCCCTCTTCCCTCCTCCAGCAGCTCTCCAGGGAGCAAGGGTTATTTTGGCAACTTTATCTGTTGTTTTCCTCAGTAAGCACTTTCTTCTCAACAGGGAGTTTCATTGATAAAACCACCCAAATGCATCGACAGTCTTACAGCCAAGGGAGCACTGCAGTATTCCCAAAGTCACGAGCAGTATTCATCACACATGTACCTCAGGCTCTTGCACTCCCAAGCAGATCCATCGACTGTTGCAGGTTACATGCGACTTCATAAACATTTGCCAGAAACTTGGCAAGACACATCGTCTAGAGACTTTGAGGATACGCTGCCTGTGCCCCTTCCCTCCTCCACAGCTACTCCCAGGGTATCTCTGTCGCATTAAAAGGAGGAGTTGCAGTTTTCTGGAAAGAATGCCTGTGGCAATCAAATCCCAAATATTTACCAGGCATGTGAATATCAAAACTAAGAACAAATACATTCCTCAGGTCAGTAACATTCCACTTCACACTTCTCTTTGATGACATCCTCAGGCATTTTTGTACAGAAATAGCATATTACTACTCTTTTAGTCCTATAATTCCTTTTGGACTAAAACATGTGGCAGATTTGCTCTAAAAGAAGGATGAAGCAGCATTTCAATCCCACAACGTTTTTAAGACTGAGATGCTACAGGCAACAGGAATTGTTCCGTGTTTTCACAAAGCATTTTTCATGGATTAAAGCTAGCAACAGACTCTAAGAAAGGATGTGGAACACCAAGTAACTGATACTGACGCCCAGTGTCCTGTTATCTTCTGATACAGCAAGTCTTGCCAGTAAATGTTAAACATGTTCATATCTTTTTTTGTAAGGAAGAACAAACATAGAATTATAGAATCATTCAGGTGAGAGACTAATTTAAAAAAAAAACACAATCTGCTCACAATTAAGAAGAGATGGTACTCATTCCCAAGATTGTAGGGCAAAGCTCAACTGTTACAGAACATGTCATGCTGAAAAGCAAAAAAACCAAACAAACCCAAACAAACCTCACCTCTGTTCACGGCAGGGAGACAGACTCACTGCCAGCCCACACTTTCAGCCGGAACACCATTCTGCTGGTGCCAAGTACTGCAGCTGAGGAAACCAAGGCACAGTTATTTGAACCAGCAGCTCCCAAAGTGACACAGGAGCTAACACATTTCTCCATCTAGGCCAACTGGATGACTCTATAGGGAACTCCACAAGAACAGCTGACATGGAAGTTGTTCTCTCGCTCACACCAGGGCTTTAGCAGCCCTCAGAGCAAGGTGCAAGACGAGGTTTAGCGAGGTGGCTGCTAACAACTACCACTGCCTGGAGCACCTGGATAGAAAGAATTTCTACACTTTTCCAGTCCTTGTTACTCTGGAAGTTTCACCTGATCATGTACCTCTTCCAGGGAAAGGCAACATCTTTTTGCTGCTACTGCATCCAACTTAAAACTTTGGAACTTCAAGATAAATACTTCCATGGTCAAAATCCCAGCAACATGCCATGGGATCCAAGAAATTCTAATCAAAATCTCTTATTTGCTTCTCTGCAAAATGAATCATTCCTTCCAGCTACTATATTCACCATCACCAGGCCAATTCTGTGATTTTTTTTATCAGTATTATGGAATATTACAGTCTATTTCTATGAAAATATTTACTTTCCACACATGAACAAGCTAGAATGACTGTTCCTGTATCTTGCTCTGGAGAGTTTCAATTAGATGACTTGACTAGCATAGCTTTGGATTGACATTTGGATAATAAGAGATATGAAAAATTCCACGTTAAAACAAACAACAACCAAACAATAAGAGCATCCACCTTGGCTATTAATCATGGCTACAAGCTCGGATGCTCAACACAAGCCTACTGCTCTAGTATCCCATGAGAAGCAAGAGTCCCAGCCTGAAAACAGCGGCAAAGAGCACTGTCTGCCTGTGACTGGATCCTCTCTGCTTCTGCACAGGAGCTTCAGAAGCACAGAGGAGAATAACCCTGACATCACTGTCCTTTCCTCCATTTCCAGGTGGCTTCATGACTGGGGAAGTGGCTGTGCTGTTCAATTCTCCATCTTCCCCAACCTCCCCCAATAAAGATGCTCATCTCCTAACAACCCATGCAGCTTCCCTGTCCATATGGCTTCAGATTCACCAGTGTACACAGAAGCAAGCTCATTGCTGAACTCCCGGATTCAAGTCTGAAGTGCTACCAATGGATCGAACCCCAAAAGAAGGTAAATCAAAGCAATGAGCCCTACAAATGTGGGAGCAAATAACACTGTACTCACACTGCCCAAACTTTACTCACATGCAATGTTTTGACAGCTCTGAGGCACTATTTTAGATACTCTTCAAATATGATCTTGATATATTTTACAGCTTTTAATGCTACGAAAAGTGCGCAACATACAAACAACTCAGAAAACCATACCAAAGCCCAAAAGGGCTGTTTAGGAGTTGCTTTTCAGCAAGATGGCTCCCAAAGTAGTGGATCATATTAGCCAGCCTCCACAAGTTTATTTTAAATGGTTCCCAAGGAAAAAAGTTCAGCTCAGAAAGACACTTCTGGCCCACTTTAAGATCATAATAATCGCGGTGTATGAAATAATACTCTGCCTTAAAACTTGAGACAAAGATTTGAAGATATACAAAGGTTCTCTAATATTGTAATGCCTAACAGCCTACAAGCTACTCTGCTACTTTCTCTTAATATCTTCCTTTTTTACCATTCTTGCTTGAATAATTTCATATTAGCTTTGCAGAGGGAATTTTTTTTTTAACCTAAAACTTTGATCTCCTACGCAGGATCCCAATTCCAAATTTGTGATCCCAGTAGGGAACACAGAACTGTTTACACTCAAACTCCATCTCTCAACAGACCAACGATCRCTTAGCCATGTTATTTAAAGTTATTCATGATGTACAACTCCAGGCAATAGAAAGGTTTTGCCTGTTCCATCTCCCCTAAACTAATCCAGACACGACACTGGATAACACAGCTGTGGTGGGCCATAAACCAGTGGGTTAAGTGACTGGGGCACTGATTCTCATCTTCTAACTGTACAACAGAGA
Source organism: Amblyornis subalaris (assembly GCA_018881555.1). Lineage (NCBI taxonomy): Eukaryota > Metazoa > Chordata > Aves > Passeriformes > Ptilonorhynchidae > Amblyornis > Amblyornis subalaris. Next base: position 899,189 of record JACAXG010000210.1, read on the forward strand.
AATTCAAGTTGAATCCTCCTCCCAGCTACATGCTGACACCACACAGCCTACCTGAGCTCTCCAGCATTCTTAGAAAGTTTTCAGAAAATGCCTTTTGCAAGTATTCCGAGATACTGTGAACCCCAGTGAGCAAAACAGACATTAGAGGATAGCATTTACTAAATAATCTTGGAGAGCATCAAGGAGTCATGATGGGTTTCACTGAAATGCCTCGAGGGAGGAAAGTATTTGGGGAAATTACTTTGGGAAGAGCTGACATACAAAGAGAAGAATTTAAATTCCATCAGCACTCTCCCTAGCAGAACAAGTTTAGACTACGGTTTTACACAAGAGGATGCTGGAAGAGTTCACAAATGCCTGGAGGAGGGGAGGGAAACCAAAAACCCTGTAGTTTGTGGTTTGTTGTATGCTTTTCCCCTTTGTGTAAGCCTTACCTGTGAGTTGCTCATGGAAAGGAAGCCAACATAGCCTCAGAGCATGTGAGAGGGGTTTGATGTGGACAAGCTCAAGCCACACTGCTGAGTGCCTGAGCTGGAACAAACTCTGCATTATTGCAGGCAACTCTGCCCTGTACACTGCTGCTGTTTCTGGAGTCAGAGGTGAGAGTATTATCAGTGATGGTTCATCATATGTTTGGTGCCTGTTAAAGCACAGACCACAAAGCAAAAATATGAAACATTGCAAGGCTTTGTGATCTGTGAGGGAAGTGCAGAATCCCATCCTTCCTACAGCTGGTATTTTGGACATATACATCTAATTAAGGCTATTAACAGTAACATTAAAATGAGTTTACACCTTTAAAGCTGTGAATCAGTTGAGGGAAATGTTCCCTAGAACCACACCTTCCCAGGTGATTCCTAGAGACAGGACAAACATTCACCACAGGAGTCCCATTCCAGCACTCTGTTTAATAAAAATGCAGGCAAGACTTACACTATAAAAAACTGTTTCAATCTTTTCGGTTTTTGGCTCTAAAACCTAGTGTTGCTTCACATGACTAATCAGAAACAAGTGAAAATGGCTGCTGATCACTGCCTGGAAGCCTTCAGTTAAAAAAGTAAGCAATGTTACTACACTCACAAAATCTTTGACCTCTGCTGCAGCCAGCTCTATAGGCTTCAGTAAGTTAAGACAGATATCACCACAAATCTGAGTACCTGCGACACGGTGAGACAGCCAGCACCTCACCCCTCACGTTTYTCAGATGTTGAAGCATCAAAAATACACTAGTGCACTCCTAGACACAGTTCAAAATGAACAGTCAAGGAAGGAATTGGGGCTGTTGGTTGATGGGAAGTTGTGGATCCCTCATCCCTGGAATTATCCAGGGGCTTGGAGCAACCTGGTCTAGTGGAAGGTGTCCCTGTCCACGGCACGGGGCTCGGAACGAGACAAGCTTTAAGGTCCCTTCCAACACAAACCACTCTATGGTTCTATAATTCTATGATAGAAAAAGCATCAAAACCAACACAATGTTATAAGTGAATAGCAATACAAAATGCTTGACAAATAAAACTTCAGCCAACAGTTCTCTGCACTTGTAGTTACTCACGACCTTGTATAAATGGAGAAAAGATTTTGACTAGCCTGTCTGAATTTTACAATAAGAGGATCACATTAATATTGATTTGTTTAGATCACCATGAACACAGCTGAAGAACTGCAGTCTCATGAACAACTCCTGTTGCAAATTATGACAACTGCAGTATTGCTGTTACTTTACTTGAAAGTAGTTAGTTTTTSTGATTTTGTGACATACATAGGCCAGAGAGACAGATATAAGCAAAAAAATCAATTTGATAAGGGAAGAGCTTACTGCAAGCTTCTTCCAGATCTTATTTCAAGTCAGCTGAGAACAGCCTAACAAAAGTTGACTCAACTCAAACCAAGTCTGGACTGTCACAAAGTCTACAAGCCAAGCAGGTCTGTGTTTGTTGTCTTTTGTTTAACTCTATCAAAACCTTTTTGTAGGGCCATTACTTCAACACTTAGAAGAATGCATGCTCTGCTGAGTTTGTTTTGCAGTTCACTTGATGCAAAGTATTTTACCCTGCAATAACGGAACAATCTAGAAAAGAAAGCCTCAATTAGCAAACTACTGAGCATGATGAAGGCTGGTGAGCTTCCTATTAAGATTCAAAAGATCTAGACAGCAAACTTGCTACCAGATTCAGTCATTATTTTTTAAACAAAAGACAGCACATTTGCCTGATTGATTTTGCATAGCAGGGCCTAAGAGCTATTTGGTCTTAACCCACACTGTTACATGGAAGTACTTAATTACATCAGCATAACCAGTTGCATCGTCTAGAAGAGACTCAAAACTCCCCAGAATCAACTAAGGAAACTACAAGAAGTTTTTCATAAAAGAGCAGACAGTTCAACCACAAACTGCAAAGGAGTAAAATACTTCAGGTGTGTAGAGAAACCATGAAAACTTACTACATTAAACTACCTTTTGCCACCTCAGCAATTCTTACGCATTGCTTCAGGCAAAGATGCAAAAAAAATAACAAATGCAGCAAACACGAATTCCTGTCCCACATGATAATGGTGATCTGTCCCTATGGWGTTACCTGGCAAAAGAGACATTCACTGCACACCATCAGTCTTTAGCCACAGCTCTAACGTTAATAAAGGCATCAGATGTTCAGTTTAAGGCAAAACTGTAGACATGACAAACAAGAAATGCACTCTAATGCGAGCACAGGAAATCTAAGTTCACAAAGCTGTAAGATCTACAAGATACATTTATCCAAAGGAAAAAAAAATGAAATAAACTCATGCACAATACCCCCCCAGACAGCACCGAGAAAACAGACACCTTTAACTCCTGCAGGAGAATCTGCAGCTCAAGAGCTGCAGACATTCAGACACCAGCATTCCAGGACAGTTTTTATGAATGTCACCTCTGCTAAGGAGTGGAACAGGATGGGTTTTCATCTCCTGTCTTGATGAAAAAAGGTTGCAATTATGCCAGAAGCTGGTACCCAGGGAAAGTAGGATCTCTGCTCTTTACGTAATACACTGCGATGGATACTGATAAACTGAACATCCAGAAAATCAAGGTATCCCATGATAACAGAAAATTATCAGCTAATAGAACTGAAAATTTTTAGTGCCATAGCAACCAACTTCACAGACTTTAAAACTGAATTAGTCAGAAGAACAAAAAAACCCAACCATTTTAAAGCAAGATTTCAAATAAAAAGGCAATTACCTAGACCTTTTATTCACTTAATTCTTTGGGGTGTATTATTAGGAAGAATAACTGCAAAGCTTTTGCTAAAGCAAGTGTGCATTTTCAAAGACCAAAGAAGCAGAATCCCCTGGAAAAGTGGTGCATGCATGCGGGAAAGCTACACTATAAAGAACACCTAGTCATCTCTATACTAGAAAAGAAATAGACACTCTAGTTGCCAAGAATAATCCCTCCTCAAAACATTCTGTTCCAACCATGACAACCCAGAGCAGCACCACAGAGATCTCCCTTCCTCCAGTACAAGGGAGGAGAGAGTGCAAGCAAAACACAACCTGGCTCTACCTGTCTCTACTGTAAAAACTGACTGAGTCTTTGCTTTTCAATACATTCAGCTACTTGGCTCAGTAGATCACCTCCCCCTAACTCTGCTTTCTTGCTTCACCCTGAGCCAAGTCCAGGCTACACAGCCTGCATCAAACTTTACTTTCCCCCTTGTATTTCTACTCCTTTTCTCCTCAGTATGCAGAGCTGCAGCAGGCCAGCAGTGCCAGCTTGCTGGAGGAAGCAGACCTGTAAGATAATCTCTCTTACTGAGCCGCACATCCCAGGCCAAACTGATATACAACCAGCTACCAGAAGTATCAGCCTGCCAAGAACAGCACAGAACTACAAAAACCAAACCCATCCCCGAAAAACCCACAAAAATAACTCTCTCTGATAACAAGAAGTACAGCTGAGGATATGGAGAAACTGTGTTGAATGCTCTGTTCACAAGACTTATAAAAGATACCCTCCCCCCTGTAAGTCCAGGACCAGGCATGAGAGACTTAGTAAGAAGAGTACTTTTAAGTATTGCTACATCCTGAGATGAAACCAAAGCCTGATGCCAAACTAACCAACCTAAAAACACATCAGACCTTTAAAGTATATTTAGTGTTTTACTTTAAGACTTAACTACAAAAGCCAGGAGGTAACTGGGCTTACACTATCCAAATACAAGGGAAAACAAGAACCTCAGAACAAAAATGTGGCTAATTGGTTAAAAAACCAAGCCTCAGCAGAAAAAGCTTCAGCATTCCAGCCTTGCCTCCTTGTTGCTTATGTTTTTTCCAAAACTTAATCATCTCAATCCCTTTCTCCTATGTCCAGCCATTCCCTTTCATTGACTCAGATGGTCCATCTTCCACTTTATAAATTTTAGAAGCAGGAGGGACCATCCTGACCATTCAAATTAATTTGCATCTACCACAAACCATTGTAAATTCTTCACTAAATTCAGTTTAAGACAAAATAGTATCTGAAAATTTCTAATTCAGATGCACAGGCTTCAACTTGTGGAGTCCAGTTCCAGCCCAATAATTAAGTTAATCTCTTAAAATTGCAACACAATACTCCTTTAAGTTAGTTCAACCCCAGCTATAYGGATAAGAATTCTCCTTTTATTTTTCTTACGGATGTAAGAATTCTTAAACTCCTTTACAGACTTTGAATGATCACCAGGTCAATATCCCTTATAAAGAAGAGAAAATGTAAGCAAAGCTCTTGGCATGGCTTAAGGTACATCTTTCAGGTCTTGATCATTGCCTTTAAAAAAACCCAGCCCTTTGAGTGCTGATATTTGAACCAGATGATAATGCTGTAGGCAGTGTAGAGTGCCACTGGAATCCTAACTGCCTATTCCTTTGCAATAGCAAYGATTAGAGAACGAGAATAGCCTCCATCCCACAACCATGGACTTATCAACCCAAGGAACAGGCAGTTGTCACTTAAAACAGCTCACCTGAAGGCCAGGGAGAACGCCTGGAGGTTTCGTGGGAAAAAACCAAACCATAAGTGCTGAAAGAGATGGCCAACTCTGTCAAGAGTGTCTTCACCACTAAAAACTGGCCTACGCCCATGCTATGTTTAATGCACAGCCCTTAATTACTTACAGCTCTGGATAGGTAACCAGTTATYTGCTGCCACAAATGAGACATCTCAAAAAGGGTACTTTAAATGCCAGCCTTCTACCTGTGCATGGGGAAGCTGTGAGAGATGGAATAACAGGAGTATGTGCTCAAATATGACATGCCACATGTCAAGTCARAACAAAACCTTTGACCTTTAACTCCATAAATTAGGGAGATAAAAGAGGCAAAATAAAATAAAATAAAATTAGCTACTGTGACAGATCACACTTATCTACCTCAGTGCAAGCAAAAAGCTTCAGGGAAGCCTTTATATTTCCAATCCAGTTACCAAAACAGTAGAAACACTAGAGATACAGGACAGGGACTGAGCACACACAGCTTTTCCTACAGTTACAGTATTACCTAAAGACATGAAGACTCCAAGCATGCATTACTGTCTGGCTTCTATTCTCCACCTATAATTTTAAACCAAGTAATTTCACTGACACTATTTTATCGGATGACTTAAGGAGCTCAGGTACATACAGAGTAAGGAATAAAATATTTAAATGGGAGAGAGATAACAGTTCCCAGCCCATCAAATGGTACACGCTCCCTAGTCCATTAAGTCACATCAAATGAATTTTCTGGCCTTTTACAGACTACAGTTCTGAAATAACAGGAAAAATACTATTTTTTAAATACACAGCTTTCATAACAACTTGTTTTGTTCTTAATCCCATCCTCAGCACTAAGAGAGCTTTATTCTTTCCAGAAGGCAGAGCATTCAGGCTCAATTACACTGTCTTTGCCATAAAGGTGCTACCAAAGAAACGGAACCATTCAGGATGAAGAAAGTAGCAGGATCAAAACTTTGATCTCTAATCCCACCTTAACCACGACAGTTTCATCTTACAAAAAATACTTAGCCTATAATGCATTGGCATTATACAGAATGATATTATGCTTTAAATATTGCACAATCTTTACATGGGTGATGCAAGTAAAGCTCAACAATTATGGTGTCAAATTCACTCACCAATTAACCAGATCTCATGCAGGCCTTAATAGTAAAATTATGCTCCACTAGTAAATCAGATCAGAGAACCACACTGGTTAAGATTATTTTCATCGCTTTTAATGTTTCGCACCTCAAATTCAACAACTCAGTCATGCTTCAAATGCAAATCATCATTAATCAAGCAAAAATCGTTACCTAGCAAATATATTAATATTTCATGGGTTTATTTATACTCTAACCACCATGCAAATCAGTTTAACAGGCAGCCCACAAAAAAAGGGCTTAAAGGCTGCAGCCTATGTTCACTGAAATGGAAGCTCTGAAGTCTTTCCAGAAACAGGCTCACAACCAGAATCCTTTCAGGAAAAGGGCACTTCAAACACAGTTTTTAAAAACAGACATATACACTACTCCATTCTACTCTTTTTCATCGTGACATAGAATTATGTGACCAATAATTAAAACCTTGATGACTAAATTTAAGTCCTTCAAAACAGTAACATAACCAGTGCACAAATACTTTTAACTAGATGGAAGTTAATTCATCTGCAAAATGCACCAAAACATGTGTTTTATTCTGTTTTCTGATTATGGTCAAAAATGTGTAAGCTGAGTAGCTCTGACCACAACCATTTCCTTCTCCAATCAAGGAGCATCCTTTCCATCCTTCTACTACAAAAGGAAAGAGGACTCTGCACTACATTAATTAAACATTTCATTGACTCGGTGGTAAAAAGTATTTGGTATCACTCTGGGCATCTGACTTTTTTCTTTCAAGAGTTCTAAAATGACACAGTGTCTAACTAACTCTTTTGATAATACTTTAAATTGACAGTCTACAAATAACCTCTCAAAACTAAAACTTTAAAATTTACTATTTTTGGGGTTGGTTTGGGTGGGCTTTTTGAATTGTGTTGGGTTTTGGGTGCGGAGTTTTTTTGGGTTTTTTTTTACTGTTTTCTTTGTGTCAGACTATTCTTTACTGAATATTTGTGTCGAACAGCTTCTTTTAACATTTGCCTTACAACTTAGAACTCCTCTACCAGTCAATCAGAGACTCAACACTCCTGTTCCTTCAGAACTACCCTAAGAAAGTAAGGGAGGACGTACTTTAAAGACATCCACACCTAGAAATCAGCAAATACTCAAACCACGTGATTTTATTCACACTGACTAACAAAGCAAGCACATCTTTTCTCCATATTTCACAGACCCAAAAGAAAGGTTTCAAGTAGTAGTTTCTACGRGTTATTCATATTTAGAAGTGTCCTATCTTACCCTGTATCACACTACAAAAAACTAATGGATAATCTTAACAGTAACACTGCCAGTTTCAAACTGAAATTTTCTCTACTTTAGAGAAACATTTCTGATGAGAAAAGTAGGATTACCTTAAACATCTACAAAAAAAAGGCTGCTTGTCCAGCCAAATTGCATTTAAAACTCTTCCCTGCTACTTGTAGCAGTGTCCACACACGGTTCTCACTAACAGTATCACACACAAAACAACTCCCCGAAATCTCCCTTTACTACAGCCTGACTGGTTCTAAGTGGGCTGTATGACTCAGACTGGATCCTCACCCATTTTAAAATGTCACTGTCACTTTTCTGGTATCGTCCAAACAAGCGGTCAGATGCCCTAGAGTCAAAATAAAAAGTTATATCAACAACAGCCAATACATCACTTATTTCCTCTGCTGTCACCTCCAACGCAAAGGAAATATCTGAGACAACATCTGACCCCGTTCCCTATCAGCTGAAATGCTACTCAATGTTTATAACTCATGACTTTTATTCACAGTCTAAATATCAACAGTTAAACAGTAGGGATACACAGAAGTCAGTTCTTTTAATTAACATCTCAGAGCAGCACTCCGTGAAGTCATTTTTACGCCAGGATACAGCCCATCACATCGGTCTTACAGCGGGCAAACCGTCGAGGGTTAAAACCAGCTGACAGTGCTCTTTGCAGGCTGACAAATAAGGACAAGGCTGCAGAGTGGCACCTTCGGAGAGAAAACTCAATCCAAAAGAACCACGAGATGTCCTGTCCATGCCTGGGATGTCACCCAGGAAAAGATTCACCTTCAGCACTGGGCATCAGGCAGCACTACTGCCAAACAAGACCAACAGCCAGCACACTACTGACATCAAGGCAGGCTTAGGAACGGGAAAAGGAAAACCACAAGCAGACACAACATTCGAAAGAGTGGAGTTCTCAGGAGATATGCAGAGCCAACATAAGGGTTTGTACTCGCTGAAAATAAAGCGTGATGCAGAGCATTAAAGCATTCCTTCATTTCTGATTTGATCTTTTCCCTCTCCCTGCACAGCCCCGTGTCCCAGCCTCACACTCACCCCCCTSTGTCCTTTAACTCAAAAAAATGACAAAACTATTCCAGCACAACACTGATAAACTGGACCACAAAAGGGTTCACCTCGCTAAAATGGCAGAAAACCAACAAGCACTGGAACTATGAAAAGAGTAGGGAGGGGCTATGCAACTGGAAAGAAAAGAACAACAAGAGCTTGCCTTTTTGGCAGGCTGGCAGCCTGTGAGCCACTGCCTGTGAGCTCAGCTTCTGAGATCCTCTCGGAGTGGATGCCAGAAGATCCCAGACAGGTGAAAAAACCAGCAAGGGACAAGTTATTCATAAAGCAAATATCAGAGCGTTTCATAACTGTGAGAGATGTTGCAGCAGGACCCATTTAAAGAATCTATCACGAGTGTCTTACTAACTACCCGCCCAAAATTAAAACATGAAGTTAGATAAAAATCTAAATTACCTTTGGATTTTAAGCCAGAAGTAATCACTGACACTTACTGGCTCAAGACTCCCCTCGATGAGAGTAACCACTGTCACTGCCATCTGCTGTCTCTGTAATAACGAAGGAGAAACGAGCCCAGGTTTTTCCTAATCGCATTCCCCCTTGGGCAAAACACCATTAAAACTGACCCAGACTGACATTCCTGGACTTTACAGGACAGAAGCTAAAAACTACACAGACCTCAACACCAGAACAGCTCACCAAAGGTACTTCCTCTAAAGGCTGCTTCAAACTGAGCCCAGGAATGAATGAAAAGATGAAGCTGGAAGACTCGGAAGTGGCAACTCAAGTTTTTTCTTGAGCTGGACTTAAACCGCTCACGACAGATGTTTAAGAACAACGCAGACTGCCCCGTTAACCTTCCCATAAAGTCAACCGAGTCTAACGACTGTGTATCGAGTTTCGAACACGCACGAACAAGGGCTGGAAACCAGCCGCCTCTGCAGCCGAGTTGTATGCGAAGGTGGGAACCTGAACGTGAAAAAAACATCTCCTCAGGTCACTGCTGCTACGAGCACGGCGCCTTCACTCAGCACTACGCGGGCAGGGCTCTTCCCAGACCTCTCGTAAAGAATAACCCCAGAAGGCACCAGAGCCAGAACACAAAGCCCGAGAGCTCTCCCTGCCCGGAGGGCGCTGCGCGGGCGGCAGCGCGGAGCCCCGAGGTGGGGACGAAGAGGAGCCGCTCTCCGGAGCCCTCACGGCCACCACGCAGGCGGCTCGTCCCCCTCACGGAGCTCCGCAGCGTAAACACCGATTTTTAGAACACGAACCACGAGGGAAACGCGGGGCGGTGGCGCGGCGGGGCGCGGGCGGCGCGGACCCCGCTCTTTGTTCGCAGCCGCGGGCAGGCCCGGCCCGGCCCCGGGCCCGACCCTCACCTCGCGGACGTCCTGCAGGCACTCGAGCACGGCGAGGTTGTTGGCCCAGCTGTGCTTGGAGCAGAGCCGCACCACGTCCTCCCGGCACACCGCCTCCTCCGACAGCTTCCACCCGCTGCCCGACCCGCCGCCGCGGGCACTCCGCGGGACGGCCGCGGCCGGCCCCGCCGGCTGCGCCGCTCCGGGGCCGGCGCCGCCGGCACCGGGAGGGCCGGCAGCAGGGCYGGGCGCCGCCGGCTGCGCCGCCAGCGCCAGCAGCAGGAGCAGCGCCGGGCCCGGGCAGCGGCTCCGGACACGTCCGCACGGCGCCATCTTGGATCCGCCACCTCCGGCGTCCGCCCGCCCACCCCGCGGCACGCACGGCGTATGCAAATCAGCGCGCCCGTGACGTCTCCCCAGCTCTACACGCCCCTTTCCTGGTGGGAGGGCGTGGCTCTTCCTGGCCCTTCCTCCAGCACGCGCGCCGGCCCCGCCCCGGCCGTTGTCGCCTCAGGAGGCCGAGGCGCTAGTTCAGGAGCYACCGCGGCGTTACGGTCCCAACGGCGCCCACCGCCCTCAGGCCACCCGCACTCTCTTAGCGGCCCCGCAGCCCCTCGGCGGCCTCAGCGGTCCCGCAGCCTTTCAGGGGACCCCGCCGACCCTTAGGGGCCGCGCACCGCCTCAGCCGCCCCGCAGCCCCTCAAGTGGCCCCCGGAGCCCCTCAGCGGCCTCCGCGGCCCCACAGGGCGACGCCGCCGAGCCAGCGCCGGGGACGCGGGGAGCCGAGCCTGGGCGTGCTCACCCCGCTGGGAAGGCCCCGGTCTTCCTCAGCAGGTGTCCAATAGCTGTGGTCAGTTTTTGCCCGAAATCTCTCATTTCTCACTCCCAACTCGGCTGCCCCGGCGACTGAGGGTGCAGGAGACGTAATGGGGAAACTGAGCTTGGCGGAGCACAGAGCTAACGAGGAGCGACAGAAACAGGATTACGAAGAAAATCTACTGGTGAAGGAAGACAAAATACAGCGATACAAAGAAAAATTACTGAAGAACGAAGAGAAAATGCAGGCGATCAAAGAAAAAATTAAGAACACCGAAGAAGAAATGCAGGAGATCAAAGAAAAAATACAGAGGAATGAAATAAAAATCCAGGAGTACAAAGAAAGAATAGAGAAGATCAAGGACAATATATGGAAGAACGAAATGAAAATACGGATGAAGAAAGGAAGACTACAGGAGATCGAAGGAAAAATAAGGAAGAATGAAGAACAAAAAGAGAACGTAACAAAAATATGGACAAACAAAGAAAAAATACAGGAGATCAAAGAAAAAATACGCAAGAACAAAGAAAAAATACAGGAAAACAAAGAAAAAATACCAAAGAATGAAGAAAAAATACAGAAGAATGAAGTAAAAACAGAGACTGAAATGAAAATACGTAACAACAAAGAAAAAGTACAGAATATCAACAAAAAAATAGAGAAGATCAAAGAAAAAATACAGGAGATCCAAGAAGAAATGCAGAAGAACAAACGAAAAACACAGGAAACCAAAGAAAAAATATGGAAGAATGAAGAAAAAATATGGAAGAACGAAGGGAAACCACAGAAGAATGAAGAAAAAATACTGACTGGCTACTAAAAAAACCCAAAATCTTTAATAAAATGCTGACATTCAAGTTTCCTGCTGTCATTTCTCCATGCTGAGTGCCAAATTATCAGCTGGATTGATCTGCCTATATATGGATGCGTTCCTTACCCCTCCTGAGGCAGGATGCTGGACTGGTTGGAGGGGATGGGATAAATCSAAGAGCCTGCACCAGGGTGGCCCAGCTCTGGGATAGCTGCAGGGAACAGACAGCTGAACAAGCGCAGAAAAATCACATTTTGGGGGTGCCGTGAGACAGCTCATTTTCAGATTTGGTGGGTTGGCTGCAGCTCCTGTGCTGTTGGTGCCAGACACTGTTTTGGGGGCTGGGATTTGGTGTGTCACACTCCATAGTGGCTCTGGGCTTTCTTCATGGAAATGGAGAGAAATAGGCTGTAGGGGTGATCTTGTCCTCAAAACAGGATCTACAATGGTTGATCCTATTGTAGAAGGGATCTACAAGTTCCTCCTAGTGCAGTAAGGGTGGGTTGGGTGCTGAATTTGGTGACAGATCATCTAAAAGCAGTGTTTACAATCACACAGCCCCTTCAGAGCGTGTTTAGGGATTGCTGCAGCCTGCTCTGCCCCAGCAGTCAGACCCAAAATTCCACAGTAAAAAAATACCTGTCCAGGTGTTGGGATGGCAGCARCAGTGGGACACAAGTCCACCACCAGCTCAGCAATCACAGCTCTTTGGAGGCCCTCCCTAGGATCTCACCGGGCCAGCTGACAGCACCCTCCTAGGATGGGTTTGCCCCCAAATCTCAGATTTGCTTCCAACAGCAGATGGAAATGGGGGACAGGGAGAATCCCACCTCAATTCCTCTGCCTGGTTGACTCCAGGAGCAGTTTTCTCAGCACAAGGTGGCATCAGGCCAAAGTCAGAAGCTTTTGCCTGGATGCCAGCGTGCTCCACGGCTGTGCCCTGGCTCCGTGAGCTGGGGTGAAGCAAAGCTGTAGGGCTGCTCTCTTCCTGCCTGGGAGAAACCCTTCTCTTGGAAATGCCACCACCTGTCTTACCCAATCCAGGAGCTACCAGAGCACCTTGAGCCCAGTGTGGCCACCAACCTGCAGCCACTTAATCCAGGTGAAGGCGAGGGCAGGAGGGAGAGGGACAAAGTCTCCATGCTTCTTGTGTTTGAATGTCACACTGGGACACAGCGCTTGGGAAAGTGGCTTTGTGCTGGCACCCAGGGGCTGTGCAGCTGGGAACACTTGAAAACAAAAGCCAGCAAAATGCAGCCTGTGCTTGGCAGCCTGTTTGGTTTAGTGGAAATTATTTGAAGAGTGAGCCCAGTGCAAGAGCTGTCTCTGCTTCTCCATCCATCGCAGGATGAGGACAGAGAGGGGCAGTGGAGCTGGGTTACAGCTCTCTTCTTCCCACACTTTTGGGACGTCTCCAGAGATTTGGTTTTTGCTCAAGGAAAATCTTCTCTCAACCTTGGATTTTACCATCCTGTGTAGTCCACTGTTAAACAGGCATTTCATAAAAGAGCCCTATATTCACTGTGTCCACGCAGTGAGTTAAACAAGGAGGAGGTTTTTCTTTGGGCACAGGGACATCTCTGCCCATGTGAGAACCCCAGCAGCCCCTCTCCTTTGGCAGAAATTCCCTTATTGCCTCATTTTAAGCATTTTACCAGCAAGGCTCTCACCCTCTGGGTGCTGCATTAAGTGCTTGCAGTTCCCTGCTTTTGTAGTGGGCAGTACATTTCAGTCTCATTTCTCCAAGTAATAAACCCCATTTATATGGCCCCAGCTCTGCAGAGTGAGGCTGGGGTGAGCTGAGCTGCTGGGACATTTCTTGCTCCTTCCCAGCAGTGTCCTTGCTCTCCAGCTCACCACTTCAGGGAGAACAAAAGTTCTTCCTCAGCCCATGCAGAAGAGCTGCTCCAATTTTTAATTGGATACAGACTGCTTTCTCCCATGTGGCAGCTCCAAATCCTGAATCTCGGCTTAGTCTCCACGCAGTGCCCTGAGGCCCCTCTCCCTTGCGTGCAGCCTGGCTCAGCTGCCTCCCTCCAAAGCTTTGCATCCCTGAAAACTTCASTGCTGCCTTTCCCAATGGATGATCCTCTCCACCAACAAATCCTGCTGCAGAGAACCGAGTTGGGCTGCCATTCGGTGCTTTTTCTTGCTGGCTAAGGCAACAACACTAGCCTGGTATTTAATGGTTTATTTGCATGACACACACAGGTTCAGCCCCACTCTCAGCTTTTCTTGTAGGTCAGAGTCCTGCAGCACTGCAGCTCATCCACATTTGGAAATAAGCAGAGGACCACGGAAATACTCAGCTGCCAAGGAAGCTGTGGACAAAGAGGAGACAATATTTCAGCTACAACTCTGTGAGTGTTGAGCACAAGGGGAGCTTTGTGCCTCTCAGGCACAATTCTTCAGCCCGATGTGACCTTTGTTTTTCCCCAAGGAGTGATGCCGTTGGCACATCTTTGCCTCACAAACCYTTGGAAACCCCAGGCCATAACTGCAGAGACTGTTGCCCCCCATATACATGCAGCTCTGTGTTGCAGTTAGCACCTACCTTTAGGAAAAAAAATATGGGCAATTTTCCAACCCTTCCTGCAACCTGCCACAATTCTTTCCCAATCCCACTTCTGCCTTCCCAAGCACTCAGTGCTGCTGCCAGCTTGACGCCATCGGAAGCACAGGGGGGTCTCGCTCCCCTTCCTGTGACCTCTGCCGCTAGTGGAAGCACCAAATTGGACTTGATGCAAGACCAAAGCCCCTGGACCCTCAAATTAATTACACTTCATAGGGTGGGATAATCCCTGAAATTAGTGTGAGGCATTTATTTTCTCTTGACCAGCACATGCTGGAAAGAGCCTGTTACCTGTAAAGTTTGTCCCAAGAATTACATGAGCTTTTTAGGATGCAGATCCCCAAACTCTTTCTTTTGCACTCAAGAGGCACTATTTTCACAGAATCACAGAATATGCTGAGTTGTAAGGGACCCACAAGTGTAGCTCTGTATTTTGCAGTTCTTCAGTTGTGCAGTGTTTTAAGTTCGGTAAATAGTTTCTCACGTACTTTTGTAGAAACATAGTTCATGTTATTGTAACCGGCCTGATGTTTTGAATTCCTGTAACTTATGTGATAGACAATTCCGTTGACCAGTGGACAGCAGGAGGTGGTATTCTCATCCTCCAATCCACGGTGGTTTTTGAAAACATATAAATAAAGACCGAGGGCAGAGGCCGCACTCTCTTTTTCCCCTTTGCTTCCTTGGCTTCTGCCCTGGCTGGTGGACCCTGATAACTGCGCCTCGTGTGCTTATTTCGTGTCCGAGAGCAACACACAAGGATCATTAAGTCCAAGTCTTAGGCCTGCACTGGACCATCCCCGAGAAGCACACCATGTGCCTGAGACCATTGTCCAAATGCTTCTTGAACTCTTGTCAGGCTTGGTGCTGTGACCACTTCCCTGAGAAGCCTGTTCCAGTGCCAACCACCCTCTGGGTGAAAAACTTTTTTCTAATATCCAACCTAAAACTCACCTGACACAGCTTCAAGCCATTCCCTCGGGTCCTGTCACTGGTCACCACAGAGAAGAAACCAGTGTTGGCCCCTCCTCTTCCCCTCACAAGGAAATTGTAACTGCAATGAGGTCTCCCCTCCATCTCCTCTTCTCCAGGCTGAACAGACCAAGTGGCCTCAGCTACTCCTCATACAGCTTCCCCTTCAGGCCCTTCACCATCTTTGTTGCTCTCCTTTGGACACTCTAACAGCTTAATATCTTTTTTATATTGCAGTGAGCAAAACTGCACACAATATCAAGGTGATGCTGCACCACTGCAGAGCAGAGCAGAACAACTCCCTCCGTTGACTGGCTGGTGATGCTGTGCCTGGTGCTCCCCAGGACAGAGTTTCCCCCGGGCTCACAGCACCCAGTGCTCTGCAATACCAGGGCACCCACAGCTCTGGCTGCCATCCCAGTACAGCCCTTCTCTTTTAGGAAAGAGAAGTAACGTGAGCAGGAGGCATTTCTGCCTCCTCAGCAGTATCTCTAAATATCTCTAACTATCACAAAAGCAAAAAAACAATGATAAATATCGTTATCTTAAGTGAGAGAGGCTGTTGACATCAACATACCTGACTTTGTGGGCTGAGTGCTCGCAGGGGCCGACAGCAGCTTGRCCCGGGGCAGTCCTGGTGCTGTCGCACTGTGACCCCCTCTGCTCAATTTTCCAGGTGACTCCACAAGGATTAGAGATGCAGCTGGACTCRAACAGTGTTCTGAGCACTCAGCTGATTCACATTGCAGAAGGAAAAAGTCTTCACAAAAGGCTTTAGAAACTTGCTAATAGAAACTTAAAAGTGCCACCCCAGTGAGGGAAACGATGCTGCCTCTTCCAGCCTCGCTCAACAGTGAAATCTGTTCTTTCACATTTACTAGTTCTGGCATTCAATGCAAATCAAACCCAACAGAAAACAAGATTTTGCTTGCTCTTTCCTTTGTTCCCCTCCTCTTCCTCCTCCCTGAACTGTTTTTTCCCCGTAGTCTCTCTCCTTCACAAACCAGCAGAAAGCTGGATCTGTTAAGGAATTTACTGCCTTGGTAGAAAATCTGCAAATCTACATAAGCACAAAATCTTGTCACGTCTCCTCACAAACCGAAAAGGAGAACTAAATGAAATCCCAGTGGGATGCTCTGCTACCTCGGTGTAACAAGGTTCAGCTTAAGCTGCTTGTTTCACTTGCTGCATTGCCTGGTTTTAATCCAATTTGGTTTGGGACACATCAAGTAGCTGCTTTTCTGCCCTCCAGGAAGCAGCAGGTACAGCCGAGCTGAGCAAAGCACTGGCCTGTCCTGCCTCATGTGCACACACACACAAAGCTGTGCTCATCTCTTGGGTCACACTTCAGCACTACCTTTTGTCATCTGCAACATTTTTGATTATTTGTCAAAATCTCACCAGTCGCTACAACAGCTAAAGCACGAGGGTAGGTGCCACGGCAGCGAAGCTCCCATGATGTGGAGGGCAGGAGCTGGCTGCTTCCTCATCCCACTGCCCAGCTTTTGCTCACCCCATGGATCCCCACACCTTAACACCAGATCATCCTTGTTAGAGGGAGACACAGAGGACAGCCCTTCTCCTAAAGCACAGCTCTCCAACTCCAGCTTCTCCTTTCCCACCAGCCACCCCCCCAACACCACACCTCCACAGGGAGCAGCAGGGGCTGGATTCTTGCAAGCCAAGCAGCCACCACAGCCAGCACTGTGCTGTCCCCCAGGCCTGCTTTTACAGGAATTAAAATTAAAAAAGGTACCGCCCTGCAATAGCCTGGAGAAAATTATTAAAAAATGCCCATGCACAGCTAAGAGCAAGGCCCCATCTGCAGGAGCCACAGCACTGCCTGGCTTTACCTATCACCGCACACCACATTTACTACAGGAATTGCCAAGGGGCCACCCTGCTCCACGATAACAAAATCTTCCCAGAGACAGTGGCAGAAATAGCCACATAGTGGCTTCATGCCTGAAACACCAGCAAAACAGGTCAGCCTCTCATGACAGCTGCCCTGCACAGTGCAGAGACACTGATTTGTTTCTTCCTTCCATCCCAGAATATGCCCCTTTGACTCCAAGCAGAGATGAGCAAATATTTAATTAACACATCTGACCTTTTATCAGCACTCAATGCTGATGACTTTCTGCACACCAGTTCGGTGTGCTTTCCCTGCAGCCTGCTGCAAACCTGGGAGTAGGACAGTGTTACAAGATTTCCTCACATTATCTTTGAACATTTTCTGGCACTCTGGGTTTGAAAACTGAGAATGTAAAAGGGTCATCTCCCATTATTTTAATAGCATTTAAGTTTATATCTCTTATTCCTGTACAGTGGTATAAAGTAGAAAACAAGTGTTACCCAGAAAATCAAAAATCAAAAAATTGCCTAGAAAATCAAAATCAAAACATTTTAATTCTTTTTTCTGTGTATTTTTTTCCAAATGTCTTGTGGTAAGATGGGGTTGGAGTGACTGAACATAAATGATGCCTCAAAATAGCTGAGAACAAGCAGCTCATTGTACTAAGATGGCAGAGAGCATACTGCTCCTTCTGGTTTAGCTGTTATCAGAGACCTTCTCACAATGGCATTCCACCAACCCTTAGTTCCTGATCATTGTTAAAATGCCAAAAATTCTCACATCRGTGAGTTATTTTCAGTTTAAAGAATGTCCCAGGTGTGTAGCCTGACCTTGCTCAAGCCCTTCCCTTCCCCTTACCTGGCCAGAGCAGGATGGTTCAGCAAGGACTCATTCACTAAACACCTCTGTTATTTCTGCCTGAAGCTCAGCATGACTTGGAAGTAATACAGAGCAAAAGAAATCTCACCTGCATAGGGGAATGCTTGGTTATGTTCATAAGACATGCAGTGAATGTCACTGAGACCTATTTTCAAAGTACAGCAGCACCAGTTATATTTGATCATTATAAACACTTTATTTTTACAGTATAAAAATATAGGAACAAAATACTATACAGAAAAATATAAAGTTAAGTCGAGATCTTCTCAGTCCCATTTAAGACAAACAGGATCACAAACTCAAGGCCCAGACTTCAGAAAATAAAATCATCCTGGGCAGATGAAGTGGTGGTACACTCAGTCCAAACGGGACAGCTGCTGCTCACTATGCCCAGAGGCAGAGGTGTGCCAAGGGATAACGTTCCAGCACAGGGAACTTGTCCTGCAGCTTCCAACATCCTCACAACTTTGACTTAAAATGGAACCAAAGTCCCCCTCCATGATCTGACCTGGAGATAAACATCCTCCCGCCCCTCAGAGTATTTACAGTAAGGTGCTAAGAGCCCACCTGCCCTGCACACACCCCCTGAGCTGTGATCCCATCCACAGGCTCACATTTACATAAACAAGTGGCTGCAGCACACTCACACAAACACAACTGGAAGCTCTCTGTGACCAGTTGTGAGCTGGACATTGTGATTTAAGGAAGGCAAAAGGTCAGTGAAAACAAGCTGATGAAATCCCTGAGCTTCCACCTGTTCCTCAACACAGAAAAAAGCCAACTCCCCTACCCCCAAACAACAAAAGCAGCCAGCTTTCTTTTCCAATGTACTGGCTGTTTCCATACATTCCTGTCTTTAAGGAAGAACACTCTAGACTGTAGCAGCCAACAGTACGAGAATCATCTCCCTCTTCTTTACCTGTACTTCTCCAGTACTATTTTCATTTTCCACAACCAAATTGTCCAAGTTTGCTTGCAGGTGAAGCAGGAAGGAGAGAAGGGAAAGAAGTCAGAGAATTAAGGAATTACAGTGCAAATTATATGCTCATGGGAAAAAAAAACACAAAGGAAAAAGGTTCTCTGCAGATTTTCCAAGCCTGTTCTCTCCACAGCCCCAAAACAGGATCTGTCCTTGTTAGTGAATAAGTGCCAACTGACCCTAGACCTTCAACAGAATGTTGGGARCATGTTCCCCACAGCAGTGAACTTGCTTTCACACTGTGTATCAGCAATGCTACGAGATGCCTTTTCATCACCCAGTAATCACGGCAGGACTCCACAAGAAAGTGCAGTGGGAATCTCAGGTCTTCAAGTTCCTCTTATTTTATTCATTTGTAGCAGAGACTTGAAAGTCCTTGTGCTGTATTCACAGTGGAAAAAAAAAGTGCAGCAACAAATGCTGGAGACACTCCAGGAATTATTGCTGTGCTGAGGCAGCTTGTGGAGTTTGACTAAAAAAAACTGACAAAAGAAGAAATAAGGGCAAGCCTAAAGAAGAATACTGAAAAAGAAAGGAACTGCTCTGGGCACCAGCGCATCCCAGTTCCTCCCCACTGCCAGAAAGGTGCTCTAATGGATCCTGTCTCCTGTAAGCAGCAAGTGCAGGACTCAGCAGTTGTGTAGGGTTATCAGCAGCATATTTGGACAGTCTGTGGCATGTGTAGGGACAGCTCACTGCCACTTGTAGATATTCACCATCTTCTCTGTCAGAGTAGCCAAAAGGTGGGTTTGGTTCACTTCCAAGGGGCAGATATCCAGCACAGGCAGGTCAGCTGGCAGCTTCTGCAGCAAGGAACCACTTCCAGCATCCCAGAGCTGTGGAAGGGACAGACAAGGTCAAGGACTGCAGGATTTTCCCCTCCCATCCCGAAGAGACCTTCCTCTCTCCAGAAAAGACTTCCTCAAATTGATCATAGGACCCTTTCTCTACTTCCACACCCTGCCTGGATGGTCTTTAACAGACTCACAGCACAATGCCACCCTGACCACCCTCTCTGACCCCACTCATGAGCTCTCACACAGCCTGTTGTTCATCCTCTGCATCTGGGCTGCTTTTTCATATAAAGGGCAACCCTTCTCCTCCTCTTCCCCATCATTCCTAAACAGCCTGCATCCTTCTCCCACAGCACTTAGTGCACTAGCTATCCCACGGAGTCTGTTACACCTCTCAGAGGGCCCAGCTACGCCAGTGTGCCCAGCCCCACTCCTATGGGGGACAACAGGGGCTCACCGCCTACATGCCCTTTGATGGTTGGGGACCACAGGCTTTGGCTAAGATTGGGAGTCCCACATTATCAGGAAGTTACACCTGCTACAGCAGTACAACATACTAACTAGCACAGGGCAATGTGCATGACATGACCACTCCCACCAAATCACACTGATGCAGTGACTGATAAGGCTTCCCTCCTAAGAATTGCAGTACACCACACTGAAAGGAGCAAGACATACCAGGGCAGAATTGGATGCCTCATCACCAGCACACACAAAGACACTCCCGTCATCCTCCGGGCTCTGAAAAATGGCATTTTTGGTCAGCAACTTGCAGGTAGGCCCAGCACTGAAAGTCTGAACCGGGTTAGAAGAACACACCACATCTTCAGAGGCCTCTGTCAGTGGGCTGCAAGTCAGTTCCATCATCACACAACGTACACATGGGTTATTTTTACCTGTGTAGTAGAAATAAAAAGGTAACCTTTGAAAAATGTACTCACAGATAGGTTTTAGCTGTAGAAATACAAGCAGCACCACCCTGCAGCTGCCTACTTTTGCCTTTCCCTGGTTCTTATCTACGTGCAGATGCTCGTTGCTCTGGCGAGAGCAGGTGCTGTGTTTCTGCTGTGTCCACAGCACCAAAGCTGCAGCTGAGCTCAGCCCACAGCAGTGAGAAGCAGTGGGCAGAGCCCTGCAGATACACCCAGTACATACCAGGCCTGTACGTGGCCAGGCAGTGCCGTGTGTTGATCTCTGTTTGGAGATCGATGCAGCCTCCGGGTTCCAGGGGCAGGTGATGAGGCTTGTAGGAGTTGCCAGCTTTCTGTTCCCAAAAGCAGGCTCCTTCCAAGGTCCCAGCCAATATTCCGCCATAGGGCAGTGATGCTGAGGCCATCCGGGGCAGGTAGGACAGTGACACCATGGGGCACCTGCAAGGGTCATTGGCAAGTGTCAGTGCTGCCAGCTGCAGCTCTGCTGGTATCCTGCTCACTGCTGCAGAGCGCCAGTTCTTCAACTGCATGGCAAAGAAAGGGCCTAAGCAGGCTACGAGATGGTCCTTCAAGCAAGGAACCCCCATTGACATGTCAAGTATAAATTAAATTCAACTTAACTCCTGAGCCTTATGTTTTACAGAAGCACCAGACAGGACAGATAAGATGAGCACAAATCAGTGTTTGATTCCCAGAGTGTAAGAGACAGAAGTATCAGAATATCACACGTCTTTGTGATCTTCCTTTCCAAATTAAATGCTAAACCCAGTTCCGAAACAAATTCAGCTCTTCTGCTTCCACTGCAACAGTGGGTCTATTTCTGATCCCTGTGTGCCTTAAAAAGGGCACAAGTGCTTGGCACCTGCATAAATTATATAGATATATCATACAACCTTATGAGACTTCTCACATTTGTGCTAAATGTGAACTTTTGAACAAGAGATTCACATAATACAATTTAAACTACTGCAACTGTTGTGCAATTTATGGAAGAAGCTGTGTTTAACTTGATGTATATTAGTTGAGAGGAAAGACAAATCTGTCTGCCATACCTGGACTTCTGTGGGACCAGTTCTTGGACATGAGAGTTTGTGTCTCTCAAATCATATATCATGATAGAGCCATTGACCAATCCAGCATAGATATAGTTTGTATCATCGAGACACCAGCAGCAGCTCCACACAGGACGGCCAGCATTGTATGTCTGCACCACAGTGTTTGTTGCCAAGCTGCAGAAGARAAGCAAAGTGTTGGCCAGTTGCACAAGCATCTACTGATGAGAAAACAGCACAATTAAAGTAAGCTAATCTAGCTTTTTAAGGTCTTTAGACAAAAGCATCCCTCTTTAGACCAAATTCTCAATTAACTCCTCCTTTACTCGAGACATGAATCTAAAAACCCAAACAGAATAATCCCTTGGATATTGTCAAGTGATTTATAATTCTTCCAGGCCAATGCTTCTTTTTCCAGATTGATCTTTGGAGACTGGGAGAGGAAATCTCACAGCAGGGTCTCAGCTGCCTTACTGGCAAGAGAAAGCTAAGTTACTTTTCTGGAAACAATTAGGAGAAGCAACTCTGGTGTAATCCCGTAATACCACATATTCCTGAGAACACAGGGCTCATCTCTTCAGATTACATCTCTCATTAATTACTTCCCTTCTTTTTACGCAAGAAGAACAGTGTTTATACCTCAAAAGAATCCAATTTAAGCAAGAGTAAGACAGTGAATGGGCTAAGGACAGTTGAAAGCACATTTGTAGAATTAATTCTTCCTTCTACAAATGGAGTTTCTAAAAAAGAGGGGAGTCCACAGAGGGGCACAACCCAGAACAGCAGATGAAGATGGTATCAGATCAGGATGTATTTGCAAAGGGCAGCACTGTCAACACAGGCTTTGCACACTGAGAACAGCAAGAGACAGAAGACAGAGCATGGCAAAGTAACTCCAGATATCCTTTACAACACGTGGGCTTCTCCCTGGGGAAGGTGATTATGCTCAGGACTCCAGAGAAACAAGTAATTGCTCCCAGGTAAGTGTAAGGGGAACAACTCCAAAGACCTAGCTGGGGAAACAGGGAGTTTGATATCAGAGCAGTGACTGGGCCAAAACAACTGGACAAAAAAACCCCAAAACCAAAACAAAAACCAACCAAAAAAACCCCAACAACACAACAAACTCACAGTGCTATTTTAAACAATTGCAAACCAGAGCAGGAGACAGAAAGATATCTTGGATAATTCTTTTTGGTAAGATGACTATGAAATTAATAACTAGAGAAGAAAGATGACTAAAGGAGGACTATTTTTTCAGAGGGGGACTTAAAATAGTATGAAGATACTACTGAAGCAAGACACTGCAACAAGGAACCACTCTTCAGATTAAACCATGAAAAGAATATCAACTTAATCAGTTAGAAATCTGACACCTTGACCTAAATATCAGAGACAGTCTTGTTTACTTTTAACTAGTCTAACAAACATTTCAGGATGGTTACAGGAAAGCAACATTCTGTACATTTTTGTTGCAGGATTAAGTTCTCTTCATTCCTTCACTTATGGGAAAGAATTGAGACTAATCAGTTACACAACAGACACCTATCCTGCCTAACCCAACACCGACAGACAGATTGCACAGAGATGTTAATATAACTCAATAAGAATCAATCAGCCAATAAAGTTTTGAAGCATGGTAAGATTAAGACTGAAGAGCAACAGAGCAGCAAAACACTCATAATCTGTAAATTCTAACAGGACTGGACACATTTTTCTCTCAGTCTCTGCATAATCAGTCTCCAACCTGCTGCTTCAAGTCTTTGCTAGCTCTAGAGAGCCTCTAGCACATGCTCAACAATGCTGTTTATGCATTTCATATCCCAGATGAATTCCATGATCTGCAAGGAGTTTAAAATCAGAGAAGCCAACATCATTGCAGGGAAGGAAGAGCCCAGCTTAACCACCCCATATTTCTGCTTTGTGCTGTACAAGTTTCCATGCTTCACACTGCCCTACAGTAACAGAAAACCAAGTGGACAGTAAGTTTCATGTCTATATATAATGTTACATTTATTTTCAACACAATTGGCCAATCTGTGTTGAATTACTTGTTTTTCACCAAGTTCTCCATGGGAAAACTATCAGAGAGAGGTAGCTCCATAACACCTCGACCTTAAAGATGCAAAAGCGTCAATAAGTCCTTCCCTCTGTTAGTTCCCACGTGCAGGAAGAATACGCAGACCTGATCTCATCTTTGCAGTGTCTTTTGGAAGGCAGAATAGCAAGTGTTGCAAGACATTTCCAGCAATACAGAACGAAATCCAGCCCAGCCTCTTGCACACAGCTAAACCCAACAGGGACAGGCAAGAGGGCTCACCTGGTGAGTTTGAGAGTGCTGTCCAGGGCAGCAGAGAGCAGCAAACCATCTGCTCGAGTGCCGAAAGCCAGGCCCCGAATCTGTTTACTGTGGATGGGGATGTACTGACTGCTCTTCAGGTTGGCCAAGCTCATCATTTTAACACCACAACCTGCCACAGAAAAAGGGTAAAGCAGGTTATTGCAAAGCAGCATATGCATAGAACTTGCTATTCTATGCCAGAACTACAAAGTCTGTATTGAAGCCTGTGGTGGGACGAATATATAAAGTTATTTGCTGTTCTGGATAAGAACTGCCACAAATCATTCTTTAATTCAAATGGCAACAAGGCTAAATCCTCGAGGATCCCAGCCAGAAAGAGCAAATTCAGTATCAGTGTTACAATTCTTGTTACAAGGCCTGCTGCTCTTTAGCCAGCTCTTTCAAAGACACTCTTGCCCAGATAAAACCACACAGAGCAGGATTACATGGCTATTTAAGAGAACAAGCATCACAGCAAAGAATGGTTACAGGTGAACTTAACCTTGTGTGCTACAAGAGTCACCACAAAGCCTCCATTCAGAGATTCATTCCCTGGCTACAAATGCCAGAAAAATAAGACCAGTTAAATGCGGAAAACTACTTTGTTATGCCTAGATAAGGCACATTAACCTCAAACCCATTAACTAAATAAAGTTTCATCAGTCAGAAAGCATTTTGCAAATAAACGCTCTCAGACTCCTAATGCTACATCTATTGCACTGAAAAAGCAACTGGCACTGGTCCAGATGTCAGGGCATTGGCCCCTGGACATAACAGTGAGACAAAACCAGGGCTGCCCGTGACTTCTTGGCTTCCTATTTCCTCATTAGCAAACTGTGTTTCAAGCATTCATACTAAAATGATTTTGCTTTTGGTATTTTTTTTTTAAGAGTATTGACAAATCAGCGGCATGTGGATCAATCCACCTACAACTGGGGGAGCAGTGTTTCTCACTTAACCACTGGAAGCTTCTCTGCAGGCCCCTTGTTCTTTCAGAAGACCCACCTTTGCAAGGATCACCAGACACACCTTTTACCTTCTTGTGAATGTGGCATTCCAGCAGCAGAGCCAGAGACTCTCTGCTAGGACTCTGCCATAGAAGTGCCAGGGGAAAGAAGCTCCTTTGCTAGGTAGAAGCTACCAATGCAGGGGCCAGATGAACTATGGGGAGTCTTATGAGTATTCTCAGTTTACAAGGCACATGCAAAGGTCAAATAGAGAAGCAGGGAGCAGAGACAAAGTAGAAAAGACATTAACTTTTACTTATGAACCCCCAAATCTTGACTTGCTTAATTACCAGGAATAAAAGTAGACTGTGGAGAAGGCTGTGATACCACAAGACAACTCAGTGAGTCACAGTATGCCATCACTCTGCAGTTCCCAGTCTGAGACACCAGAAAAACTTTTTCCAAGTGGTACTTCCGTTGGCTTTGGCTGGAGGGGAGGCTGCCTGGGAGGCAGGTGCGGGAGCTGCCAGGTTGCTGTGAGGAGCTCACATTGTACTGGGCCACCAGAGCCTTCAGTTCCTGCAAAGAAAAACCCCAAAGAGCTTTAATGCATGACTTTAAGGCAGCATAACTTTCTGTGCTCTCTGCTCCAGATGCTCCAACTGTACTTGATAAAAGGGGGAAATACAGTCTCATTTCCATGCTGTTCCTGAAGTGCTACATTACTAAGTCCATGGCCTATGACAGTAAGCAACAGAAGCATTCAAATGCTGTGAGTTCTGGAGAATGTACTCAAAGTCTGTTATTGTATGTACTGCACCCTGTGAAAGAGAGGACTCTTGGGCAATACATAAAAGCCAGTAACAATTATTACCAGATCAATGCTGTTTAGAAGAGAATGAACTGCCAAGTATTATGTGCCGCTAAACCACAAGAGAAAGTCAATTAAAACCATTTTTCAGAATTTCCAGAATACCCCATAAAAAAATAAAAGCCCAAGATTCAACATAAAGGGCGTTGCAGGAAACAAGTCAGTCTATTTAATGACGATGACCCTGTTCTTGTAAACCCTGTGCAGCAAATTCCAGGAAGAACACAACTCTCAAGAGCTCCAGTCCTGTTTGCTACGATCTCCTCTCCTCTTTTCCTCCACCTCAATTGATAAGTGCTCAAGGATGCTCAGCAAAGGCATGGCCAAGAACAGCTTCCATGAGCAACAAGGTATTCCTTGAATTTCTTTTTCTGCTGAGATCATCAGGGGTGAGGTGGGAATGCAGGTAGTGGCACCAGCATATTGTGAGTCAACTAAAAGTGTCCCTTCCCAAAAAGCATTTTGACCATCTTGTAACCCAAGGTCAAAAGCAGACACTACAGAATCTCAGGGATATTTAAGAGGGAAAGTACACTGATGGAAAATTGCTACTTGCTTTCTGTTGTCTGAGCAATGCAGGTTATGCTTCAAACACTATGTAATCTTTGAACAATTAAGGGCCACAAGAGTGATATTATGAATATATCAGTAATTGCAAGTCAGCCTCAATACTGAACCAGCCACCATCACTTAACTCCCATCGAAGCAAAGGCAGCAGTTTTCAAAGAGGCAAGATCAAAGTTCAAGCTCTACATTAATGGTTATTAAGACCTATAACTTTTGGAAGCTGCTTAAGAGGAGAGCAGTTCTGACACTTTACAGAGGTCTGATCTGTGTGGCATCAAGCGCATTGCAAATGTCCCAAGGGAATATAAAAATAAAAAAAAAGAAGCTGAAGACTCCAGATGATCCCATTAGAGCAAGAAAAGACAAAACAACCTGGGTGAAGAAGGGTTGTGAGGGTTGCCAGGATGCTTATGATGAAAGCTGTAGCTTCAGGCTGAGAGTGAGCAGGCAGCGAAAACACAGGTAATTTAGAAGAAAGTAACTTTTAATCAAAACCCTAATGAACTCATTGTTGCTAAAAAGGTGAGGGGAGGAGACCACCATCACTGGGATCAGAAGAGATTAAAATTATTTGTTGCTCTGGGGACCTTACAACTCTCCTTGTCACCTGCACTCAACATTCAACTTTCACACAAGTTATTAAAAAGGAAACCAGGCAATTAAAATCACAAGGACTATTAGTACAATGTTTACATTTAAACACAATGGACAAACCCAGCAGAACCAGGAAGTCTTACTGGAGGCACATTACCACGGTGATTAAAAATGTTGCACTGCAGACAAATTCCACTAATTGTGTTCAAAAGAACCCTCTGTTCATTATATAAAAGCCTATACTTTCCTTTAAGATGCTTTGCAAAGTTTTCCAGATGCCTGGTGTCAGCTAAGGGCCTTGAGAGCAGACTCCTCTCTCTGCACACTCTATGACTGTCTCCAGATTTCAGCTCGCCTTTGCAGTGATGAATGAACACAGTCACATGGGGGGGAAGGAAGAGGCTGTACAGCAGAAGTCTTCCTGAGAAGCATTCAGAAGAAGGAGAAGCAGTAGAGCACAATGAATAGGAAAGGAAAATTACCAGCTACAATAAATTCAGAACAGTTTTGAGTATTAGGTTACAGGCCTAATAGCTGATATGAAGTTTTCAAGACAAAGGCAGGTATCAATGACTGTCACTCTCTGGCTGTCTCCCAGAGATCTCTTAGAGAAGCCACACCTGCCACCTTGCACTGCACAGCCCCAGTCCTGCCTTTAATAGGGAAACACAGGACAGGACAACCTCAAGCTGTGGCACAGCACTGCAGACATTCCACCTTCCTTTGGGGTTTGGGTCCAAATTCAGGCTAAGGGACACGGAGCATTTTAACTGGCTTTACTAAAAGCAACAGTACTGAAATACCAGCTTTTACTTCCCCAGACATGAACTGGAGGTGAACGCAGAGATCACAAAGATGAATGATTTTTATGCAATAAAACCATCAGCCTAATTTTTTTCTAGATGTATTGGATACACAAGTTTTTATTGATATTTCACCATTCAATTTTTTTGGATGCTCTGAAAAATCCTATTTTAAAAAAGCTTTTCCATTACATCAAGCAATATAAACTGATGTCTGCAAGGCTCATTTGCTTTCTTTTCCCCAGCAGCATGCAGTCTACTGTCATTTCCCTGCCAGTCCTCCTTTTCCTGCTCCATACCAAAAGAGAGCTACCGCTTCCCACTTGCAAAAATCAAGTCTCTTACCCCAGCTGATCAGTGGTATTAATACCAGAAGCCAGAGGTGGTTTGCTTATCATTAGCTACTTTTACAGAAAATGTTGGCAGATTCAGGAGGAGTACTGCAGTAACTCACATCTCATTCCCAAGTTCTTTCTGTGCCCAAAGGAAAAACATTAGGTAGAAGTAAGGTGTCAGTAGCACTGGTTCCAAAAGACAAGCCTGAACCTGCCATGTGGTGTGCAGGACACAGCTCAGCACAGCCCATGCTCCTGACAGCTTTCTTCCAGAGCTCCCCTCAACTTCCTTTCCCCATATATTTTCATACAGCTAAAGACTTAAAAATCAATTTCCTAGTCTCAATCATGTTAAATACTCTAATAACAAAGTACAATGAACAAGGCTGTTAACGGATAAGAGTAGGAAAAAATGCATAGAAACCTAAAAAAATATCGTAACTGATGCCATGACTGATGCTGGGGCACAGCTCAAGAGCACCAGCAACTAAAAAGGGTTCACATGACTTTTGGGGGAAGTCCATACCCTGAACAAGTCAACCCTACACAGCAGTCACCCAGCCAGGGCTGGGCTAGAAACCTCCCAACTTAAATGCTTCTATGCAAGTAGTTGCTTTACTATATGACTTCTCATAAAACAAGGAACTTGTTAGGCATCTGCTCAAAATAAAATCAAACAACTTAAAGAGTTATTCCAGACTTCCTGCTGACTTTTTTTTCTCCCCAGTATATTGTTTTACTTTCAGTTTATTCATAGCATAAACGAGCACCTTAAAATTGCTTCCAGCATTTGCATTAACCACTACAGGACAATGATGAATGCGGTATAAATACTGAAACAGAGCTTAAAGAACACAGGGTACTTAATCTTTATAACAGGTGACTTCAATTCAGTTAGACTGGATACTCCATCATTTAACACCAAATGAATTGCAGGAAAACATTATGACCTGCAGTTTTATCTTATTTGCATTTTTCTTAAGCCAAAGTTTGAAGTGGACCAATTTTCTTATTAGTGATGATGAGCATATGGCTTCATGCAGGAATTTAGGCAATTTATAAATCCTTATCTTACGTCACACAGGAAGACTTCAGCAAAGAGGATGTTGTTTAATGTACAGATATGAATAGCCAAGGCTATTAAAAAAAATCCACAAATAAAGAAAAGCATAAAATTAAGCAGGCTGCTGGACAGTGAGAGGATATCATCTGCCTCATACAACAAAAGGTAGCAAACCGGCAATGAAACAAGCTCTTGGAAAACCTAGCACTGGTGGCACACACCAAGTAATTCACAGTTGCAAGCACCATCAGAGTCCATAATTTATAGGAATCCTGCAAAAGCAGCTGGGATGGGTTACAAAATCTCTCAGTATTGCATAAGCCAGAAGGAAGCAGTCATTTAACAACCCATCATTTATTGTCAGTAATTTGTGTTCTAAGAGGTGCCTCTCAGCAGCTGCTCAGCCTATGTGTACAGCCTCCCCTATTGACAGGCCAGGTCCCAGGGTACCAGAGGGTGCTAAACTGGAATGCTGACTGACCCTCAAAAAACCCAAAAAAAAATCCTAGRATTTTTTTTTTTTCATTTTGCCAGTAGCCCTGACTCTTCACAAACTGCTTCTCAAAGGCTCTTGACTAACTAGCAATAATAGGTCATATTGTAGGTTTACTACAGAGGTTTCCAAAGCTTATTTTGATGCAACTACAAGAAAGATGAGGAAAGTAAGTCTGGTTCTGTATTACCAGGCCTTTCCAGGCATCACAAAATCTGAGGAGGAACTCACAACACCAGCAGCAAACAACTCTACTGCTGGGGTGCAGCTTCAATAAAGTCTTAAAAGCATTAAAAAAAAAAGTCAGTGTTGTTGTAGCACACATGAATATTCCATCCTGGGATGTTTACCAGCTTGGGATGATTCACCAATTGAGTTTACTAAATCTTGCTGATTATTAAAACTGGAATCCTGTCTTCTCTCCTCTAAGGGAACAAGCAAAAGGCAAGCTGAAGAGAAAGGATTACACATACACATTGCTCAGTTGGTTAGAGCACGGTGCTAATAACACCAAGGTTGTGGGTTCGATCCCTGTATGGGCCATTCACATAAGGGTTGGACTCGATGATCCTTGTGGGTCCCTTCCAACTCAGAATATTCTGTGAAATCCTCTGTATTTGGAGCATGAGACTCACCTGAACTTGCTTGCGGAGTTTGCTGCATTCGTCTCTCAGCACCTGGAGCTGGAGACGGCTCTGTGCGGATTCCAACTCTGCCTGTCTCCGCAACATTTGCTCCTTTTCTAAAGAGCTGGAGGAAGAAGAGAAGAGCAATCCTTAGGACTAGGTACTATCCAGGATGCTTTTCTGGACCGTCAATTCCTGCCCTCTGACTTCATCCCAACACAAGTCCTGTTCAGGCAAATCCACAAGTAACAGAAAACCTGGTACTGCACTAACCCAATACATTCACCTGGAGATATTCAGTTATGCAATTGTTCTGAATGACTCACTCACGTATTGTTCCAACAGCCTTTCTCCTCACCCTCTCCAAAAGTACTAATTTAGTACAGGAGAGTGAAACAGAAATCAATTTTCTTTCCCCTACAGAAACTGTTTAGCAAATTCTGTACCTTCAATATCCATGTAATACACTGCATCAGTAACACAGCACATCATAGCATAACTGTAACAGCAAGATCTTCAAGCTTGTCTCTACTACCAGTAGCTAATCTTGTATTTCAGTAAAATATATCTGTACCAGAATCAATGATACAGATAAATTCTCTGCGAATGCCCATATAGAAGCCACACTTACTACCTCACCTTGAGCCTAAAACTGCATACACAACATTTAGCAGAAGCAGTTTTGATAACTAACTTGAATTTCTTTCATATAGGCTTATATGAAGGCGTAGTTAAAGAGGGGAAAGAAACACTCCTTAAATTTAGCTGTACATTTGGTCTATAGTGTTGTCCATTGCATTCTGTACTTCAAAAGCTGCAATATTCCAGCTATTTCTGTCGTTCACGTGCAGGGAGCTCTAGCCTGCCGAACTATTTTCCAAATGCACAGAGCTAGCCTTGAATATTCACAAAGCACAGAATTCTGTCACTTCCTCATAGCTTTTCCATGTGATTTTTTTTTCTGCAGAAGAAACAGGTGAAATGCTGTATTTAACCATCACAAACACATTCTTTACACAAGTACCCAGAGCCCAGAGGCTGCTGGGTTTTTTTGAACGTGACAAACAAACCCCATGATCTTATACCTAATTCAAGGCTACATGCAAACAATACTGGTGCATGCACACACACATCTGTGCTCCACTTGTGGCTGTGTGCCACAAAGCAGCCACTGCCAGCAGCTCCACGAACCCACAGGCAGTCACTGCTCCCTGCCTTACAACAAAAACAGCAGGCAGAGGAAGGACACGGCAAATGGGAGAGGGCTGCAGTGAGGTTCTGAGACACAGAAAGAAGTCAGACAACTACCTCTCCATGAGAGGTAAGATTTAAACACCCAAATGCTTTCTGCATTTTTGAAAAAATATTATATATCATATATTTTTTGGTGTTAATCCACTGTAAGAAGCGTGACTCTTCTAAAGGTACGCTTCAAACACCATCAGGCTGTGGCAATCTGGAGAGAAGAGAGATTTTTCCCTTCGTGACTGTTACTCCCCAATCATTTCTGATCTATAATTACCAGGATAGTGAGGTTTTTGTTGAAAGACTGCCTTGAAAGAACAGTGGTATAGTTGTAGACATGTGAAGAAACCCCAATTAAATTCTATTCAACACAAGACTCAGAAGAACTCAGATATCTGCAGCCTTTTAATTTCAGAATAGTATCTGTGGCAGCATCTTACTGAGAAGAAATGAGTCCCCATTTTCATACCTGCTTTTCCTTTTTTCAATACAAAGTCTACATTTAAGTTGGAAAGGGAAGTAGAGTCATAGTAATGCTTGCTGACCTTTTGCAAGTAAAGCTACATGAAGAGCTTGACAAAGCAAGATGGAAAGTGATTCATATGAGATATTACTCTGTTCAATGCATGCAGAAAAGATGACAGAAAAGGTCAGCTATTCACCCTCCTTGCATTCCTAACTATGCCTTGCTTTTCCCATCTAATGATGAATTAGCAATATACACCTTTCTGGCATAAACTCTGCATGTTCTCCCATGATAACATTTCAGGATACAGCACAAGATAGGTTTTGCTGTTTCAGGGACACAAAATGCAAACTCAAGAATTCTGTTCCAAAAGAAAATTAGGATGTGCAACACAGCAAGGCCTTGGTTCTTTAAGCCAGCCATATGCCTGATAAACCCCAAGGGGATGC
Organism: Amblyornis subalaris; assembly: GCA_018881555.1. Taxonomy (NCBI): domain Eukaryota; kingdom Metazoa; phylum Chordata; class Aves; order Passeriformes; family Ptilonorhynchidae; genus Amblyornis; species Amblyornis subalaris. Next base: position 931,453 of record JACAXG010000210.1, read on the forward strand.
ACAAATTACTTTAGGCAATACAGGAAATAAAAGCATGAAGTAGAAGCCAGAGTGCAGCTTTCAAGGCCAGGTACGTTTACGTGGAGATTCTGTACCTTCTCATGCGCTCCTGCTCGCTGGTATCCAGCGCTTTCAACGTGCGGGCGTACAGGACCACGATGTCGGAACGCTTGGCTTTCTTATTGCACTGAAATCAAACACAAGCTCAGTTCATCTACAGGAATTTAACTGTCCAAACTATGCATCCCTATGAGTCCCGAGGTATTGTTTTATTTAGCTCTGAAGGGAGGGGTTGTCTACTGGAAAATGAAGCCACAAACGTTTACGCAGCACATTCGCAAGACGCTCCCTCGTACAGACACCAGAGTCCTAATCGGGGCTACAACAGTCACATATCCTATTGCCCCTTTAGTAATCCATCTCCTTGCTTCCCATTAAATGTATTCTGCTAATGCACCAGCAAGGCAGCATGGTCAGGGAAATTCCAGGGACAAAAAACTCCAAATCAGACAATGAAGGGAAAACAAAAAGGTTTAAAACAAAATATCTGCCCGACCTCGGGTTTGAAAACACCAAGACTAGCTACTTGACCAACAGACAAGGATTTAGGAACTCCTGAGTATACTTCCAACTCTTATTTCTGTACTATATTCCTTTAATCAAATTCTACAGGCCCAAATCCATAAAAGTGTTCCTGTGTCATATGAAACACTGACATCTCACCAATTTCAGTGACACACGGGGAGTCAGATATTTCATTAGTTCTGTGCATCTAGCTGCCAACATTTAGTACTTTAGTTTCACCTTAAAAAGAAGGCAAGTTAGAACTTGCAGATGCCATAATTTATTCCAATTTTATTGTTTTGCAAATATTCTTTGTTGATCAGAAAAGAGGCAATGAATACTCAGATCAAGTGACCTTTGCTAAACATTAAATTATGGTGTGTGCTTCAAATGCAGACTTCTCTATTATTTAGTAGCACGAAGATATCACAAGCAATAGTTCCAGAGCAGATAACCTCCCTCTCTTTTTAAAGAGCTGCCTTGCAGAGCACTAAATGGCTAAGAGAGTTTTCCTGGCAGCCAGCAGCTGTCACTGGCAGGATCAGGAATGCTGCAATTTCACAGTAACTTGCACTCAAGCCACTTAGTATACAGACCATGCACAGCAACTCCGGGCTATTCAACCAGAGAATGCCCAGTTGCAAAGGACAGCGACTGAAAATGAAGGAAAGATGATTTATCTGCAAGCTTCTCTCCAGAGCAAGTTTTCCCAGGAGCTTTTTAGTATTTATATCATTGGAAGAGAAAGAGGGAGAAAGCCCCCCTTGAGATATTAGTGTTCAAGAAGAAAGCAGTCACAAATTCCAAAGAGTAAAGATGCCAGGCAGGTCTTTCAGAATTCTGTCTGGGCCTGAAGTGGGGGAAGAAAAGTTTGCACAGGATCAACAGGGGTAAGAAAAATCAATTTTGGGCCTTTGCTATGGCAACAGCGATCCTTTAGGTTTAATCACAGTACACATCAAGAGGAAATCTCTTGCTGAGAGAACGCAATCCTACGAAGTCAAGCAAGAATACAGAAGCTCTAAAAATGACAAAGCCAAAGAAATCCTGGGCTTCCAGCCACCAACTTGGAAAGTGGCGGAACTGAATCCTACTTACAAGGTACTCACTGACCTATTTTTCATTAGCATTCCTTCCTGGAAAAAAGTAATAAGGAATGGAAACATATCACAGAAAAATGTAGATCTCATTGAAAGAGATCAGTATTAACCATGGAAAGAAAGCTAGAAAGAACACCTTCAAAAGCTGATTTACCACTTGCAAATGAACATTAAAGGATGCAATTTGGTTCTCAGTTCACTCTCTGCAAGTTTCCTAAACAACCTGGTCCTCTTAAAGGCTGCTAAAGCAGATACACTTCTAGACAGAAGACTACCTGACTGAAAACTAAACTAGATGATCTTTAAGGTCCCTTCCAACCCTAACCATTCTATGGTTCCAAAACAGTTCTCAGACAGATTTCTTGTCAATAACATATTCTTTATGCTTAGTTAACTGCTTCTAGGAATCCGTCTGATATTTCCATTCCAGGTGGTCGTCTCCAGGACCAGAGTGGGGTGTTCTGAGACCATTTACAGGTTTAGCACTTGAACCCTTAAACTTTTGCATCTGCTACTCGCGAATGTTCTACGTCAGGGAGAAAATCCAAGTCATAACTCACCCTTTAAAGCAGTGCTAGTTGTTCCTGGCCTAATAACGTCAAAATAATGGTGGGTTTTGTTACTTCTGACAGCAGCTTCACACAGCAAGCAATTGTAACAGTTACAGTGATCATCACATCTGAGGTAGAAGTTACTCCATAGCAAGTGCTTTTCAGTACACATAAATGCCCATTTTACCTGAGGGCACTTTCCTGCCTGTCCCTTGAGCCACCTCTCAATGCATGTGTAGCCAAAGAGGTGTCCACACCGCAGCGCTGACAGACGGTGGTCCCCAGCATTGGTCCACTGCTCAAAGCAGATTGCACAGGTATCTCCCTCCTCCTCATCCAGAGGTGCAACAGGAACTACTGGCTCCAGTTTCTTCAGTGGAGTTGTCTAGGATTAAAAATTTAAAAAATCCAACACAAGTGTTTTAGAAAATGCAGCATTTATCATATGTAATCTGTCTCCAACAGCATTTACTTCACCTTACCTGCTTTTGCTGGACTTCAACCTCATCTTCATGACTTTCCTGTTCTGCAGAGGCTTGAAACAAAGCTTGAGGTGGCTCTGCTTCGACCTGACTAGAAACTAAAGAAAGCATTGCTTAAATGAACTGATACATAACAAGGGGAAAAGGAATTCTGCTTTGATCTGAAATCATCATTAAACAGGTTAAACAGTTACACAGCATAGGTTACACACAAAGCTTCTGTACCCTGGACACAGTCTGTGTGTAAGCCCTTCTATACATCAACAGTAGTGCTGAAGAACCTTATGTTTTCTTTTATAAAAAGCAACAGAATTTCAGTGAAAGAGGTCTTTTAAGGACAGTGATTGTTATCAGAATTTTCTGACCTGCACAAAACAAACAGACTTGGTCTACAGTTAGGCTGATGTAAGGTTATATCCCTGCATCATTATGCCCTGAGAAAGACAGACACCAATATGCAGAAGTTGCTTTGCCAAGGGATCTAAGCATGCATATTTCATGTGCCAGGAAAGCCTTTCCCGTATGCTGGCTGTCCATTCACTCTGATTTTAGCAGTTTTCCAGCTGGTAATTGTCCAAACTACCAAATCTGCTGGTATTCTCCCCATGTTTTTGTGGTGGGCCTCTGTCAGCCCATCTGTTGAGGCATGGGCACACAAAACTGCTACATGGGGATCACCACCACTAGCATAGTAAAAACGGAGCAGAAATCACTGCCTCCCCTCTAGCTCCTGACAAAACAGGAGTTATTAATTACATTTAGTAATCGAGGCAGATATTCTCAATCCAGTGGAAGTATCACCTAACCCTGGCTAATGTCAATAAAGTTTTCAGCCTCTGTGGTTCTGGGCTGCAAGAGGAGCCAGTGGCTTATATAAGCAACTAGGGAATTCCAAAAAATCCAACACAGAGCATATGTTCACAAAACATTATACAGCACTTAACAGCTTGGGCTCCTGTCATGTGTAAAACTAGCCCAGAGCAAGCAGAATGGATCTGTTCAAAAGACACCTCATAGATGTACCCTTTTAAAAAAGGTAATGAGGTGGGCTGGCCAATCAAAACCAAAACTGAGGGAAGAGAGTGAATCATAAGGACATTCCTTAGAGACTGAAGTAAAAACATAACCTTGTTCTTGTATTCTTGGGCATCAATAACCTTGACTAGCAAGTTAACTATTTGTCACTCATATAAACTGTGGATGTTCATCACAAACAATATCACTGAAGTATGTGGCAGTCTGTGAACATGAGTTTAGATAAAGAATTGCGAGACAGAAAAGATCAGAAAAGAAAAAGACGAACAAAAAGCACCTCCATCTCCTCAGCTAAGTGCCACAAGTCACAGGAATGAAAACAAAACTGAAGCAGATTGAAATCTCAAATAATTAAAAAATACTAAATCAGATCCTTCTCTGAAAGCACTGCTGATGTCCAAACTGTGACCTTATCTCTTCGATAATACTCCTTGATAATACATCAGCAGAAGCATGGCAAGCAATAATCTCTAAATTTAAGTTATAAATAATCCTGGAAGTGTTCAGAATAAGTAGCAGCCTGCAAACAGCAAAAAGATGGTATTTAACATTACAGCAGCAATCACCCATTGCTGCTGCTGCTGCTCTTAGGAGTTGCTTGCCAGGAAGCCGTGTGGCAGCAACCTGCTCCTGTCAGCTGTGGGCACAAAGATCTCTGAGCACCGTCTGTTGTGAAGCTCAAAAGGATTTCCCTGCCGAGTTTTCAAACAGCAAGGAAAGTGTCTGAAATCAGTCTCTATACAGCTCAAATACAGCACAAACCTCCTGAGCTCGCTGCTGGAGGTGTCTCCTGGGCTGATGGTAACAGCAGTGCTGCAGCCTCCACTGCTTCCTCCTCCTCCTCAGCAGAAGTGCTGCTGTCAGAGTCACTCACTTCTACTATCTCATCTGGGCTCTGTTCCTGGTTGTCCCTCGCAATATGGGAGGGCTCCAGGTGTGGAACTGGTCCTGCAGCTGGTTCTTGGGTCCTACTGAGTTGAAAGTAATGGTCCAATGCTGCCCTGTGTCCAGAAGAGCAAGAAACAAAAGCCACAATCATTTCAGGTAAGCTAAAGACTCAGCATGTTTCTCCATGAATGTTTGCAGTAAAATTCCCAGGCTTTGACTGCAGCAGGAAGGTGTCACAGTTACCAAGTCAGGCCTTCTCTGGTAGGCAGGCAATCCCACAGGACTGCCCACTTTTTGAACTATCAGCAGGATCAGCAACAATTCATTTTGCTCAGTTCAAAGAAAGTCTTCTCATTACAACAATAATATTGCCTTCTTTTGGGGGGAAGGGGATGGTGGGACTGGAGAGCAGAAAAGCAAAGTAGTTTCATTCACTAATAAGCCTAAGGAACCCCTAATCAATCTCTCCAACCTTAACTCAGCCTATGGCCACTGGTACTACAAAATGCACAACACTTGTATTAGAGCTTTATTCCATTGACTACTTTGTACCTAGTCTATGTTCCCTCTTCATTTCTACTGAAACTTAATCTCTGGATAGAAACATCCTCTCTTCTTCCCCCATCAGTTCAACAATCATCTCAATTATCCTTCAGATTCAAGAGGTTTTTGGGTTGCCTTCCAGCCCTGACAACTACAGTGACCTTCACATGCAATCCGAGGGCAAACAATACAGTTGTGTTTAATCAACTGGGAGGAGATGAGCTCTTAGCCTCACTGAATTTAAAAGCAATGCTTCAGTTAATTATAATTTCACCCCTGGCACGTACAAAACCTAGAAAGTTGAGACAAAAACCAAATAAACCAGAAACTGGGATTTGTTTCTGGCTGGAGAGCATCCCCACTCATCCCCCTTTAATCCCATAACAAATGGTATTAAACACGGAGGATTTTTTTTTTGTCTGAAAGTAAAAAAAACCAACCCTACAGAAAAATATCAGTTTGTATGTTTGTGAAGGTTTCTGCAGCAACTGCCACCAGAAAATGTAATCAGGCAGTCCCCAAATCAAAGGTGAAATGCAAATCAGAGCACAAGCTCCACTGAGCTAAATGCTGGCTGGAACTGCCGAGAGTCAGCACTGCTGCAGGAATCATGGACAGGAATCTGGCTGCACAGGGGGAACAGTGAGAGCAGAAGCTCTGCAAGCAAAATGGGAAGTGTAGAAGAGCTCAGAAGTCAACACCACCACTGCCAACATATGAAACAGGGGGATTCACTTAACAAGGGCAAAAAACCTGCCAGATGAGACCAGAAGTTGCTGTGCTATTACTCAGCTTAAAAGGTAGGCGAGGTGCCCTGGATTTGGCCCTAGCCACACACCTAGGCTGGGCTCTGTAAGCCAGGAAGCAAGGCAGCTTTGAACAGATGCTGGACCTGATCAGAGGGCAGTTCAGACCCAATTTCATCTCTGCTTTACCTTATTGTCCTCTGGGAACCACCAATTCTCTGCTGCCTGCGTGGTCTCCTCACTTGCGGACGCTGTGTGAGCTGTGGCACAGGCAGTGGTTGGTATGGATCAAACGCCCCTTGCAGCCTCTGCAGCCCACCAGGGGCCATGGCAGGACTCATGTCAGGCCCTGCAGCTGCTTCCCTTGTTGTACCAGAGTTTGGTGTGACAACGGCATCATCAGCAGGAGGGGCTGCAGCGCTGCCTCCTCCTTCACTGAGCACGGGAACATGGGACGAGAGCACTGCGTGACCAGAGGGCTCCGGGGGAAATGTCCTGAGGTTCTCCACTGAGTAACCAGCCCCTGGCTGGAGATCAACTTCCATCTCTTCTTGAGCCATTTCTGCAAAAAGTTGAAGAAAATTAGTATTTACTTGCAAGTGTGCACCCTACTTGTAGCCTGATGGTAGCAAGAGCCAGATGCAGCACTCTGACTACAAAAGCTTTTAGAAGTCAGAGTTGAGGGAAAATTTGTCCTTTTGCAGCAGAGGTAAACCACAAGTCAATATAAGTATGTGAGCTGGCAGCACCTTCTCAGAGTCCTGGGCTCAAAGTCTGGCTCAACAGCAGCTAACACCAAAGGCACATTACAAAATCAACATAAATAAGCATTTGGATGAGTATGGAAAGTTAAGGTTTTCTTGCTTGGAAATATTTGAGAGACTCTCCCTGGTGAGCAGCACTGCACAAGGACCTGCAGATACAGCCAGAAACAAGCTCTATGACACAGTCCTTTGCTGCACTGCTGTCATTAGGTGGGTTCACTTTCAGGTTTCTTCAACTAAAATTCCCTTATAATAACAGATCACTGTGACCCTTACCCAGAGCTCACTAAATAGCCCTTCAGGTATTCACCAACACCATGCAAACCCAGAAAGGGTATCACAGCAGAACCCAAGACATTATGGGTACCAAGTCATCTACAGCATCAGCATTTGTGATCCAGATTCAGCCCAAGACTGGATAAACATAAAACTTGCAGTAAAACTGCACATATATTATTAAGGATGGTTGCCCTGCCAACATCTCTGTCATTTAGATTTCAGGTTACCTTCTGAACAGGAGTATTACCTTAGGGTTTGAAGAAAAACAGAGGAGACAACAGTTTGAGCATTATTAATTCTTATGCTGCTGTCAGCCACCAAATTAGAGCACTTCAGTCACACTGTTCTTACAACACAAGAAAGTTCAAGATTATTTCATTAATTGAATGAATGGATGCACCAAAGACTCACAAAAGTCCTTTATTGGAAGAGGTGTGTGGATTAAATTCTGCAAGCTGCTGAAAGCCATTCACAGTCTCCAAAAGTACTTAAGCAATCATAAACCTGAGAGGCCTTGTGAATTGCAGACCTTTAGCATTATTTAGAAGCCCAAAGCACACACCAAAACTTACCCAGCTAGGGCTGTACAAACAGAGCAAAGACTGGTTTTAATACAAAAAATAGCTAGAAAATGGATACAAGGATTACTGAAGGGGGATGTACTAATGCTCAAATATTTTTATAGACTTTTTAAGAAATTCTAACTTATGAGTCATTTCATAATTCTTATCCTAATTAACCATTCTGCCTAAACTAGGCCAAAAATAGAAGTTAAATGCCACCTCGCACCAGAACAGCCGCATGGCCAAGACATGATCATATTCAACAATCAAGTACTGCTTCTCTAGCACTATGTTCATGTTCATGATAGAATTGCTACCTTTATTTTCACCATACATAGAATCATAATGTTAAGGGGTCGAAAAAGATTGGTTAAAGATCCAAGACCCCCTGCCACGGGCAGAGACACCCCCCACAGGACCAGGCGGCTCCAGGCCTTATGCAATCCGGCCTGGAGCACTTCCAGGACTGGAACATCCACAATCTGCCTGGCCAACCTGTTCCAGTGTCTACATTAACCGTAAGACTTATAAAAACGTCAATACTGGCATTTTCACTGTTAAATATCGGAATATTCCCAAAAGGAGCAGTGCTTCCTCCAGCCAGCCGCTGCCTACCGGGCAGTCCCTGGAAGAGCCCGCAGACGGAGAGTCTCCACAAACAGGCTTCCTGGGCCCAGATGAGAAATGCCGAGCGCTTCCAGAGGGCAGAGCTTGGCCGGCAGCCTCAGGGCTCGCACCCGAGGGCTGAAGCAGCAGCTTCCCATCGCGGAGGACACCCAGGCCCCGCTCCGCACCGCCCGCAGGCGTTCTGCCGCACCGCTTTAACACAAAGTTAACCAAAAAACACCCCGAACGCGACCCAAAAGAAGCACACACTCCACAAGCGGGGGTTCTCTGCTGACTTTTTCAAAGGTCTCGCATATTTTAACGACGAATCCGTCGCAAAAACGGCGCGGGAGCGGGATACCCCCCTCCGGCAGCCGCAGGCAGCCCGAGCGCTCGAGGAGAACGAGCCGCGCTCGGGGGACTCCGGCCAGGCCCCCGACACAGCTCGTTCCCCCGGGCCTGGTCCTCATCCCGGCCCGGGGGATCACGCCCTGGCCCCGCCGCCCCTCGCTCACCTCCACCGGGCCCAGCCGCTGCTCGAGCGCCGCGCCGCTCCGCCCCCGCCGCCCTACTGGGTGGCCGCGACCCCCGCGCCTGCTGCCATTGGGCCCGCCCGAGCTATTCCCGCTTCTCATTGGCCAGTCGCTCTGTCCGTCTGCTCGACGGAACAGGGGTGGGAAGCAGGGCGGCATGGCCTGCTCTGATTGGTCAAAAGGCCGTAGGGAAGGCCGCTGATTGGGCAACGGGAACAGGACGGCCATGGGGGGCGGGGCAAGAGCTGGGGAGCGAGTTTTCATTGGCGGAGCTGAGGCCGGGAGAAAAGAGCGGGAACTCGAGTTCATTCAAACGTGGAGGAGGTGGGCGGGGCGTTGCCATGGCGACGGAGCCGCCGCGCCGGGGGCAGGCCGAGGGAACCGGCGGGGAGCTGGGAAAGTCCGGGGGCAACCGGGGAAGAGGCAAAGGGGAGCCCGGGGGGAAGCTGGGGGAAGACCGGGGAGAACTGGGGGAAAGCGCGAGGGAAGCCGAGGAGGACCACGGGGGACCGGGTGAGGGCTGGGGGAGAACCGGGAGGGAGCCCAAGGGGAGCCGGGTCCCAGCGCCTCGTGGGCAGGGGCGGGGCCGAGGAGAATCACAGAATGGGTGGGGTTGGGGGCTACAGTGAGTCATCTGATCCAACTTTCCTGCTCAAGCAGGATCGTCCCAAAGCACATTGCACAGGATTGTGTCCAGATGCTTCTGGAATATCTCCAGCGAGGAAGACTCCACACTCTCTCTGGGCAATGTTCCGGTGTATGATCACTCGCACAGCAAAGTTCTTCCTCATATTCAAGTGGAACTTCCTGTGTATCTTTTTCTGCCCATTGCCTCATGTCCTGTTGCTGGGCACCACCGAGCAGAGCCTGGTCCATCCTCTTGACACCTCTCTTCAGATACTGACATTGATGGGGCTCTCAGTCGTCTCTTCTTGAGGCTGAACAGGCTCAACTCCCTCAGCCTTTGCTTGTAAAAGAAGCTGTCTGTGTCCCATCCCTCTAGGCCTCCATGCTTCCTGCCACTCTCCCCTCAAGTCCCCACACCCCCCAGCTGCCTCTGAGGTGACCCCAGGCCCGGCCCCTTGGCGAGGGGGAGGTCTCACACACAGAAACATACACACATGTATTGAACCATCAGTCTCTGTGAGGGGGGAGAGGGGTGAGCAGCACCCCTGGGCTTGCTGCCTCTGGTCACCCAGCCCCATTTTCCACAGTTAACTTCCTTGGTTTCTGCTTTTCTCCAGGTCAGCCAGGCAGTCCACAATCTCTGCAAAACACAAGGATGGCATTGATCAACACAGAGTATTTGTTGTAGGCTTGTTTGGTTTTTTTTAGCAGGTGAGAAGACATCTTTCCCTCACTGATTACAACCGGGACATGAAGCCACACTGTCCTCGGGCCAGCACAGGTGGGGAGGCGTTAGCAGGGGACAGACCTGAACAGACAGCACAGCCCAAACAGCCCGAACAGAAGCAGCCGTGTTTACGGAAAAACCCTCAGGAACAGCTGCAATAAGCTGTCTTTCCAGCCCAGCACCATGCAGTGGTGGGTGTTGGATTAGAGTCATATTAGAGTACTAAAGCCTTGCTGTTTCCTCAGTGTGGCTTTGCCAACGTCTCTGATGATACCTTGCTGTTTTCACTTCATCAGGGGCGATTCCCCCGGCAGGGTCTGCTGTGGGAGGTGCTGGTGGGAGATGGAAGCCCAAAATGTGTGACACATAGTGGTTTCTTATGCACATTTCCCACATCTCTTGTATGGAAACTTGTGCCATAGGACAGAGTGGGTGAGATTGAAGGAAGTTTTCTCGCCTTAGAGAGATAAACTGAGGGAAGTGTATGACCTCTGTGACTTCAAACACACCACAAAGGTTCCTCTATCTTTTCCTGATGTTTCTATCTTCTGATGGAGACCAGTTACTCATCTGATCAGACCCCAACCAGCTTCAGAGCCAATGGAATCTTCACTGTCATAGAGCAATTCCCAGGACTGCAATTTATTGCTTAGAGCTTAAGGCAGGAAATGTTCCTGCAGAGTGTTGTGGCTGCTCCTCCAGCTTGGGGAATGTGCTGGACTTGAGTGGGGATTAACCCACAGACCCCTACTTCCAGTTCAGTGCTTGTCTGAGAGAAAAATCTACTCTTATGCATTGCCAAATGAACAAACAGCCTGGTGATTACTGTCATGGCATGGGTAGATAAATGTTAATGCATGAGATCTGGAATTGGGGGACTTGTTAGCATAAAAAGGAAGGTAAAAGCGGGATCCCAAAACATAAAGCCAGGCAAATTCTTATGGGAAATAAGGGGCAAACTGACTGCTGAAGCAGCTGATTGGAGGATACAAAGGGCCTGTGGAACAGATGTCCAGGACACTTACCCTCGGCGGAAGGGCGTTGGGAAGGGTCAAAGGCTCGGCACTGTTCAATGACTTTCCTCAGGCCTTCAGGGCAATCTTCCCCAAGAGGGTCCCAGCAATGGTGGTTGCAGATTTTCTCCACAATCTCCTCAGGAGTGCAGCCTGGACAACACGTGCATACAGGAGTGTCAGGATGGAGCTCTGCTGCCACAGGAGGGTGCTGGGGAGGAAACCCAGCGTAAATCCATGCCAAGAGTCTGCCTGCAGCCTGTGGCAGGGAGAAGCCGGCAGGCAAGCGACCCAAACTCTGTGTGCAATGAATCCCACCATATTTGGCATGACACCGTTGGGCTCCAGTAGAGCAAGAAGATGTGTTTATGCTTAAATGCACAGGGCCATCCAATAGAAACAAAAATTATTTGCATGTTTGTGGTTTAAGCATGTTGCTTTACTATAAGCTGGACTCTACTATAGCGGAGTTCCAAGAGAAGCTATGAAGCTGCCATGCAGAGCCAGGCACATGAGGCACTGCCACTGGGACTTGCATGGGATGCTCAGGGAAGGAGCAGGGAGCATCCAATGCCAGGCAGGAGCTGCACTGTGCCGTGTGGCTTTTATGCAGGGAACCAGATATTTCTGTCTCACCTTCAAATGGGATTTTGGAGGTTGCAATCTCTGCCAGGACGATCCCGAAGCTGGAAGGAGACAAGCAAGAGTCTCAGCATTCATTCCGCCGTGTATTCCTCCCTTCTAATGGAGAGGACAGTTGGGCTATGCCAACTGGAAACACCTGCTTGTGTGTCCGATTAAACCTGGCCTCCTTCCATAGCTCAACACTGCTCTGCCAGACACCTGCCTGCTCACAGGCATCTCTCCCGGGAGGGACAGACACACCTGTATATTTCACAGGGCCTCTTGTAAGGGTAGTTGATGTCTTTCAGGTTCTCTGGAGCGATGTAAGCCAACATAGAGACTTGTTTCCAGTCCTTCTTGGCTTTCCTCTTGATGGATGACTCTGTTTCACACAGCTCAAATCCTGATAGCTGATTGAGAGAATGAGAGAGAGAAAGGGAGAAGTAGAAACCTGTGGTGCAGCTGGGGACTGCCCCGACATGGAGAAAACAGAGCGAGATGCCCTGGGCAGCAAAGGCTGGTGTGCAGCCGTGCGTGCTGCCCAGCACGGGTCTCTTCCTGCAAGCAAAACCAGAGGTGAAGGCAGATCAATTGCTCCAGCTTCAGCCCATCCCAGGGTGGATGCTTCAGGAACGCTCACTTTGCTCATGGGAAGACCGGGATAGGAAGGTTTAAGGGCATAAGGTGACTGAGGAGATGGCTCTACCCCAAGTTTTATTCTGGACCATCATAATTCCCATCAGTCTTGGATGAGGGAGATATCCACGAAAAAATGCACAATTCCCAAAACCATCTCCAAATGTGATGCTTACCTTCACACAGTAATCCCCGGCCACCAGGAACTTGCTACTGCAGATGCAGCCGTGGAGTCGGGATTTCTCCCCCGTCTGGTGCAACCTGCAGGTGGATGGAGCCAAGAGCAACACATCGGGATGATGGACCCATCCCCACCTCAGCACTCTCTCCTGCTGTGGAGGGAATAACTGACATGCATCCAGAGAAGCCAGCAGCTCTCTGCCTGTCTTGGTGGATCAACCCTGCCAAGCCAGGAGGTGCTGAAAGAGCCACAGTGGGCAAAACAACAAGCCTTGTGGATGAGCAAGACCCATAAGGAGAACCAGCCGTGCTGTAGGGTGCTTCCAAATCTGCCCTATGGATGTGGGGAGGGGATTTCCCCCTTCCAGGCCTTTGCAGGCTTGGAGCCAGATGCAGGGGACAGTGACCAGGGTAGATGGGTGCTACTGAATCCAAATCCACTACCTACCTCTTCACCAGCCTCCCATCCCAGTGTCCCAAGGTGGTGTCACTGGGAAATAGTGTCTAACAGGATATCACTGCTTACTGTGAGATACCAGGAAGTTGTGCATGGCTTTTGGATCATCAGGTGAACTTACTCACTGGCTTATACAGGAGCTCACCTGTAGAGGCCTCTGGCGGCTCCCAGGGCCATCCGAATGCGGATGTCCCAGGAAAGATGCCTTTGCTTGTTCAGCACATCCCGCAGCGTCCCGTGCTTGCAGTACTCCATGATGATGGAGAAGCAGGGACTTCCATCTGCAAGGCAAAAGCATCCTGCCTTGTGCCACGTCTTGGGAGGGGACCACAACAAACCCTCTGTCACCAGCTAGTGCTGGGGAGAGGAAGGGGAGAAAAAGGGTGACTTTAATGTGACACCCCTACCGTTCTCCTCAATGCAGATCCCGTACATGCGCAGGATGTTTGGAGACTCGAACTTCTTCAGGGTCTGAATCTCCTTCTCGAAGATGTCTCTCACCTTGCTGTGGAAAGGGACAGCATGGTGAGATCCCCGGAACAAGGCATGACATGGTGCTGTGCCACCCTCCCAGGTGTCACACTTGCTCCCGCCTGGGACAACTCACACTGGGTCAGTGGTCAGTGGCCTCTTGAAGGTTTTGATGGCAACAGGGTACTTGAGGTACTCGCCCTCATAGAGGTCATAGCTCTCAGTGTCCTGCAGGTGCCTGTAGAAGGTGAGGTGGTCCCGCTTGATCTCAGCGATGTCTTCTCTTTTACCAACATTGACCTTCTTCAAGCCTGCTCCCGCCATGTGCCGGAAGGGAACAAGGGACATGTTAGGCAGGGCTTGGGGGGAAAGGATACAGTGCATGCGTGCAAGTGGTGTGACACTGACTTACGCTCCATCTCACGAATGATTTTGTTCAGCTCGCTCTGCATCCAGTCTACCTTGCTCTCCATACACTGCTTGTCAATGTAGATCTCCCCGGCCATGTCTTCGGGCTCCTCAGTACCTGGGGAGAGAAACAAGCAGAGGCTGGGCCACTGGATGGACAAGCAGGACGGTGTGGTTAGTTTTTCTCATGGTTTAAATGTCCCTTTGGGTCTCCATGGCCATGGCCATCAAGCCAGAACTGGGCAGCAGCTGGAGAGAGGGGCCAACCACCAATCTCAGGGAAAGAGGGTTTGCTAAATTCACTTACTTGCAATCACCTGGTCCAAGAAAGCTTTGTCATCCCTCAGGTCCTCAGCATCCTGCCTGCGACATATCTTTGCCTGGAAAGCTTCCAGGAAAGCCTGCTTCTGCTCCGCCTGCAGCAAGAGTGAGAGCCCCTGGGCAATGTCCTCCAGGCTCTCGTTCACCCAGACAAACTCCTCGCCAGCACTTCGGGCTCGCAGGAACTTCTGGATCCAGCTGGTCTGGCTGTATTTCATCACCAGTTTCTGGGCTTCCCCCAGTGCCCGGAGCAGTTTCTTCAGCAGTTCCTCTTCGTGATGGGAGATGTGCTGTTGTGGCTGAGCCCTGAGGATCCTCACCGGCTCCAGCAGGATCTGGATGCGCTCCACAAGGCGCTGGCACTGGTGCTTACAGCACTTCACCTGCTCAAATTGGGCATGGATGGCCTGGGCCACAGAGAGGACCCTCTCCACGATGTCCATGCTTGCAGCAAAGGGCTTGGCCACCCAGGATGTGGGCTGGCAGTGTCTGCTGGATGTAAGTCTCAGGTGCTGCTCAGAGACCAGCTGGGTGCAGCTCTTTCACGTCTTCCACCCTGAGGAACAGCCCTGATATGGCAAACCATCCTCTGCATCTCCCACAGCCCCTTACATCTCTGCCTAGTTTGCTTTCTCTGCTTTGCCTGGCACCATGGCTGCTCATGCAGACCACAGCAGGCACACACAGAGGCATCGGTAGCAGTGGTAGTGGCACATCTCTCTCTGTGCTAGCAAGAGATGTTTTGGCTTGATTTATGTATGTCAATTTAGCGTGAGCCATCCCAGAGAGCTTCCACTCAGGGGAGCAGGGACAGCAGTGACCTAAGGAGTATCCCCTGGGCAGCATTCCCCAGCTCTGGCCCTGTGTCACCCTGTGGTCCTGCCTGCAGAACCTGTGTCTTTGACTGTAAAGATCTATTTTTGTTTCTACCCAATGTCTCTCTCTGTGGTCACCCATCTAATAAAGGCTTGCACGTCTCCACAGCCCCAGCATCCCCAGCTTCTCCACATTTTCTCCCCGTAGCCCTGTATTGCCACTCAAGATTTTAAATCCAACCCTTTCTATGCGCTCAGCATCCCCACAGGAATGCTCCCTGCTGCCCAGCCCACATCCAGGCAGCAGGGACAGAAAACCACCCCTGTTGCAAGGAAATTAGCAGCAGCTACCCTGATGCAGCCAGTGCTGAGAGGGGGTGCCAGGCTCTACTGGGGAAAACCGAGATGGAAACGCACCCAGAAACCAGCGACAGCCACTCTCCCGTCCTCTTCAGGCTCTCTCCAGCACAGCCCCCGAGGAAGAATCTTGTCCACTTGCTGAGAAAAAAGGAGCTGTTACCTGGTTCTGCTTCACCGACGTCGGCTGCCTCCGCAGACTGGAGGGGCACGGCAGGACGAGCGCAGGTTTAAAGGGTGTCACAGCGCAAGGGGCATTGTGCAACCCTCTGCAGCTTCCCACGCCACGACGGCTCCCAGTTCCCGGAAAGCTACTTGGGTTATCCCCAAGGGCTGTACGCTCTTGTGTTGGGTTTTGCCTGGTGGAAGAAGGAATTGCCCACAGGAAGTGCAGTGGGAAGAAGGGGATGGGGAAGTTGTTCCCCTCTGTATTGATGCTTCTGCTATTTCGAGCACCACAACCCATTCTGCTGTGCTGTCAGCTGTGGGAAGGTTGGCCCAGGGCACTGTAACACCCACAGCAAGGGCTCTGTGTCCTGCTGAACTTCGTGCACCCACAGCGAGACCCTCCAGAGCACACCCCTGCTCCCCCTGAGCCTCAGGACCCCCCAGCACCAAAGGAAGCGGGCTGAGGGCACCAGTGCTGGAAACAGTGCTTGACCTCTGCTGGGAGCACAGGAAGTTTTGCGGATGGTTTCGTCAGAGGGCCAGGCTGATTTTGGGAAGCTCTGGGGCGCGTGCGACACTGTTGCCCAACTTCAGAAAAGTGAGCGTCAGCTTCTGCTTACCCAGAGCCCCGGCATCACGCAGGTTTGCCGCGAATGTTCCCTGCAAAGCTCCTCCCTCACCGGGGTTGATGAGGGGAGCCGAGAACGGAGGCTCCGAGGGCCACTGGCACCTGGAAGGGGGCGCACCAAGGATGGGAGAACATGGGAGCAGCCCCAGGGGATACATTTGCCATACCCTTTTTAGAAAGCTTTAATTTTCAAAATATACAGTTTATTTACAATTGTAGTGTCTACAGTTGTACATATAAATTTATTCCAAACCTTTAAATACCTGCAGTAAACATTAGGGAAAAAAAATAAAAAATAAAATCACAGGATCAGCAAAAAAAGGCATCTCATAGTAATTCTGTTCATTGTAGTTTGAGTTTCAAGTAGCCAATGTCTATGAAAACCATGAACTTGATAAATCTGGCAAAGAGATACAGGTGCACTGGTTAGAAAAAGGCACAATCCTGACCTGCGGGACCTGCCCCAAAAGGGCTGCAGGCCAAGAAAACCCTGTGCCGAGATCGGGCCGGGAGAAGGACCTAGGATACGGAATTCCCTCGGCACGAGTTAGGCAATAGGGTTAACTGCAGCATGTTGGATGCCCTGCAGAGAGGGCACCCCAGGTGACCCAGGGGCTCCGGCAAGGTGCCAGGGCAGAGAAGGGAGGGCAGCATCAGGCACTTCATCTTTCAGGCAGCAGATCTGCCCGTGCATCCATAGCCTGGAGTGGGAGGGCAGCAAGGTAGGGGCAGGAGTCTCCAGGGAGCCCCACAGCCTCCTTCTCCCCTTTCCTCACCATCCTTAGCCCCCTATCCCCTTGCCAGTGCCACAGCTGGACCACAGCACCCTGCAGAGATGCTCCCGTTTGGAGCTGCTGCTGTGGCACAGCAGGAAGGGGGCAGGGACCAGCTGGCCTTGCTGGGGGCTGGGGAGGGACACCAGCCCCAGCCCAGGGGGGACGGAGCCGGCAGCCGAGCACTGCACTGGGGCTGTCAGTCGTCTTTCTTGAAGGTCTCCTCAGGGATGAGTGTCTGGAAAGGGTAATCCCAGAAGCGTGTGCTGATGCCAAAACCTGTGGGCAGGGAAGAGAGCACTCAGCCCATGATAACTGTCACTGGGGTGTTGCAAGGGCTCTGTGTTAACTGGTGAGGGGGGAGTGTCCACATTTTGGGAAGGGAAGAAGGCAAAGTGAGGGCAAGGAGAAAAAGCAGAGGGAGCAGGAGCTCCCATGGCTGTTGGCCGTGCCAACAGCCCCAGGGATGATAGCTTATCTGGACGGGGTGTTTTCTCCTAGGAAACCGGGCAAAGGGCAGGTTGAGCAAGTGCTGGGCTGGGGAAGGTGTGGGGCGGATGTGGGGAAGCCCAGGGCCTCACCCTGCACCTGTCAATGCCTCCCAGCAAGAAGAGATGCTGCCCTGGGCAGGGACAGGCACCCAAACCCTAGTGCCATGGGGGCTTGCCCTCCACCCTGGAATCTCCAGGCAGCACTGATGCCCACTGGTGAGATGGGCTGCTGCCTTCAGCCCTGTGCTGCTCTGGCTCCCCATCCTCAACCTGGGGGCTAAGAAATGTTCCCCATGGGCTGCTGCACTTCACATGCCTCTTCCCCAGCAGCATGGTGCTTGGCTTTCTCCATCCCAAATCCCAAATATTTTGGAGCAATGAGCTGCACACAGGCAGGTAGACTGGACTTTGACAGCCCCTGCCCCCTGCCAGCATGCACGGGGAACATGGCGCTACCTGATTTTTGGTGTTCAAAGTGGTGCTTGACGTGATAAGCCTTCAGGCCATACAGGTAGGTGCCCTTTTTGGGTGAGCCGTAGTGGAGGTAATAGTGCATCATGTCGTAGATGACGTAGCCGCAGAGCCCCCCGACGAACACCGAGAGCCCCAGCACCTCGGGCAGCAGGAGCCGCAGGACACCGTAGAAGAAGGCAATCACCAGCGAGGCTGGCACAGGAGGGAAGACCAGGCGGGAGCTGTCGAAGGGAGACTGGAAGCAGAGAGGGATGGTGAGACAGGCAGCTCCTAGCTCACCCTACCTCCCCCAACACATCCCTGTCAAGCATTGGGGAAGCCAATTTGGGAAAAGCCAACACCAAAAACCCTCCCCAAAGATGTACTTGGTGGCGAGAGCAGGCCCCCACGCATGCCACGGTGGCCAGGCAGGTGGTGGCTTCAGCTGGCAGGTCCCCAAGCTCCACAGGGCCATTTCCTTCAGCGAAGCTAGAGGGAGCCCATGGCTCTTTTGGTCTTCCCCCTTGCCCAACCACAGCTTATAGATTTAACTCTAGCTCCTCCAAGCCCGTCTTGCAGCCCTCACTGGTATTGGGTAAGCGCCTCGCTTGGGATGCCACCAGTCACACTGAACAGGCACAAACAGGCTCTGCCTGGGCAAAGGCCATGCAGTAATAGGCTCCAGCAGGGCAAAGGCCACTGTTCCCACAGCCCGGCAGGCGCCAGCGGAGGCGGGAGCTGCAACTCACCTTGTGATGCTGCCCATGCAGCAAGAAATGCAGGGTGATGAGATAGTAGTTACTAGCAGGTGGCTTCATGTGGAAGACAAAGCGATGGATGAGGTACTCTAGCAGGGACCACAGGATCATCCCCAGGAGGAAGATGAAGGGGAAGTAGTATTTGTGGACAGGGATGGAGTACTCTACACAACAGGACGTGCAGCAGTCAGCAAGGCAGGTGAGGTGCGGGTGCTTTTATCCATCACCATCCTCCCACTGGCATCAGGGTGATGCTCACTCTCCCTCCCTCCCACCTCTCATTCACCTCCTGCTCTGAGCTCGTCCAGGAAGCTACCTGCCCAAACACTACTCCAATCCACATATTCCTTTGATTTCCGTTAATTTACAGAAACAGTTGGCTTCTCACTGCTGCAGAAAGCTGGTGAGGGGGTTCCTTGCATCCCAGATGCCAACAGGGGCTTGGACGTGCCCTCCAGGGACCACCTCATCCTTACAAAGCTGCTTCACCCACCAGAACAAGGCAGGAGGGACCTTAATTGCACAGGCAGCACTCGTGACAGTAAAACAGTGCTGTTGGTGTTGGTGTTTCTTTTTTTGGGGGGAAGAAGAATAGGTTTGTTGGGCACTTTCCCCCGCARAACATTTTTCAGCCACCTCCTCCTTTACGGGCTGGCTGCCAACCCTGTGTCCTTCCTAGCAAAATTTGGAGCCCCGCAAAATCTGCTAATTTTTAGGAAAAAAAAMCCCACAAAACTTGGCAGCAAGGTGCCAAATACCACAAGGAGCAGGGGGGTGCCCATGCAACAGGCACTCCCTACCCCACAGCCGGGCACAGCTGGCACTGGGTGGCACCTTGCAATAAAAATAGGGAAGCCAGCCAAAAAAAAAAAAAAGAAAAAAAGACAACAAAGAAGACAGCCTGCCCCGGCCACGCTTGTTGTTCCCGGGGGAGCAGACAGTGGGAGATTCAAGGGCAGGCGCTCCGGGCAAACAAGCCCCGCACTGTGCAGCGCCGCCGGCGCTGAGAGCCGGGTTTGTTCGCCCGCCCCGCCGGCATTCAGCCGCGGCCCGGGTGGGCGTCAGCGGGGGGTGGAATGCACCCCAGCACCGGCAGGGCTCGGTTTTGGGGACGGAGGGAAGAGAGGAAGGAGGGAGAGGGCTGCAGCCCAGATCGGCGGGGTCTGTGCCTCTATCGATTCCCTGGGGCCACCAATTCTTGTGGTGAGAGGAGGGGATGGAGGTGGGCAAGTGCAGGTGGCTTCATGCAGGGGACATGCTGGTGGCCGCAGGGACAGGTGCTCACCTGCTGCTCTCTCTGGTGAGCACGTAAAGAAGGAGGGATGAGGAAGGGATACAGAAGTCTCCCCCCACCTAGGGCTGTCCTGCCCCTGGGCCCAGAGTGGGGGCAGTAAGGGAAGCCAAAAGGCTTTGTCACCACTCATACCTGTGGTGAAGGAGGAGAAGAGCCTGGTGTTRCCCTGAGCAAGGGAGGTGTAGCTGACCCAGCTGAGATAGAGCACCACAGGTGTCCATACCATGAACACCACGTACCTACAGGGAAGAGGGAGATATCAGAGGGAGTGTCCTGCTGGCTGGGGAGCCATTCCCCTCTCCCTGGGGAGGCACCATCCAGGGCACAGTGCAGATCCTGGGAGCTCACCATGCCGTCTTGGAGAGGAATTCAAGGAAATCTGAGTGGAAGAGGCGGATGGGCCGATCCACGGGCTGGTGCACCCACTCATCGTACTTCTCCCCCAAGTAGCCCACCTGCCACAGCAAGGGCTTCTGCCAGTCTACCAGGTCCTGTGGGAATAGACAGTGATTGTAGTTCTGTGGAACCCACAAACCATCTCAGTACCAGGCACAAAGCCGAGATGCAGCTGCAGGATTTTGGGCTGCAAACCCCTTCCCATGCCCCACAAGCAGTTGCTTCTTGTTCCAAGGCCCCCTGAGCTCCCCACAAGCACCAGCATGTGGCAGACAAGGAGCCAGGCACACATCAGCCCCATCTACCCATGAACACGGGGCTTAGCTCACCCCTGTGCCACTGGGTACCTGCCAATGGATCAAGGTGAAGGTGGCTGTACCCAGACCTGGCTCAGGATTGGGCCCTGATAAGCAAAGCTCTTTGATTCTTGAGCTGCCAAGATTAGATAGGGAGCAGTGATAATCCCCAATAGAACACCACCGATAGCACGCAGATCTCATCCACGTGGCATTGCCCCAGCCAAGGACTTTTCTCCTTGTGCAGAGGACACATGGGGTGGCCACAGCAGTTTGGGCACCCCAGTGAGCAGCAAAGTGGAAAGGGATGGGGAGCAGGGATACAGGATGGGAACACAGACTCCAGCACTGCTGCTGTGCATGGCTGCACTCAGGCGCAAGAGCAAGAAGAGACTCGTTTGGGCACACATGTTGGCACGGCATGAAGATAGGGAGGCACCACTGGCAGCACCACTTCTGCCACTGCTCAGCATCCCTGGATGCATCTTCTGCTGGCCCAGCCAGATAAGGTGGATTCTTGGTCCCACCTTTGCCTGAGGACTGAAATCACGCTCACCCAGCTGAGCCCTGGGCCTGGCAGCTCTCCTTGGGATGCTTGTGCCACACAGCACTGGCACAGCAATCTGGTACCTGGGGTTGTGCTGCCAGTGGTGGGGATGGCTCAGTTCGGGGCATCTCAGGACAAGGAACCAAGGTGGCTGTGTGCATTTTTGGGGCTCTGCTGCAGGAAGGGATGAACACAATCGCCCAGGAGGGGAAAGAACCCCAGCTGGTGCATGGGACATGAATAGAGCCATTCTCCACTGGGGAGACCAGGAAACAGTTAAAGCAGAAAGGTCACTTTGAAATGGCATATTTTTTTTTAAAGGCGATCAGTGATAAAATATTAATTTGGGGGGTGAAAGATGTTCTGCTCTAAAAAAACCCACCTTTCCACAAGGTAAAAGCACGCTCACCAATGAGCTGGGACCATGCAAGGTGTGGCGGCCAGATGGTGCCACAGAGGGCAGGCACAGCCAAAGGAACCCTGGGGACAAATCCACACTGCTGTGGCACACTCAGAAAGGAGCTGGCAGGGCAGGGAGCACCCTGCACACACAGGGATCACCCTGCCCAGGCTGGGGAATCCCTTAGTGCTCATTATCAGTGCTCAGGAAAGGGAAAAAAATAAAATAAATAAAGTAATAAAATAAATAAACATAGCAAGGGGAAAAAAAGCAAGCAAGGTGTGGCTTGGCAACATATCCTCCTGGAAGGGCACAGCCTCTGCCGGAGAAAGCCATCTCTCTGATGCTGCTGCAATGGGAGCCTCCCAGTGTGGCCACACCTGTGCAATAAAGCATGAGCAATGCCATCTGCACGGGGAGAAAGGGCAGAAGCACCTGGATGAGTTCGGCTCCCTTATGTCATCCCTTCTATCCAAGAGGTCAGCAGAAATCCAGCATTCATGCAGGGAAGAGGAGACCCGGTGTTTCCCAAGCGCACTGTGGCAAACAGTGTGCTGGAGAAACTCCAGGACTCTTACCTTCTCCACATTCACTGTTTTGTAGCAGAGATCTGTCTGCCCCAGAGTCTGGGCTGCAGCATCCACCTCCTTCTCATCCACTGTCTCAGAGAGGCTCTGAAAAGAGAAGGAAAACCCTGTGGTGAAGGATCAGTGGCGGACGCACTTGGGGACGGGATGGCTGTGCCACCCAGGGGCACGGGCAGAGCGAGCTCGTGCCTGCTAAATAAATATGGGGAAAATTCTGGTGAATTTAAGTCAGTCAGTTCCTGCAGAGCAGGTTCCTGAAGGAAGCAGCTCTCAGTGAGCTGCACTGCCCTTCGGACCGTGCACCAATCATCACTTGCTCAGGGCTCTTTGAAAACCTCCCGCCAAGCCCAGTGTTTGGAACACCCTGCCTGCTGCCAGGACAGCACTGGTGCTTCAGGGTGGCAACACAGAAACTCTGGGCCCTGGGCCAGGATTTGCCCCTGCAAACAGGCACTGCCATAGCAGAGGTCACCTTCCCATTGCCAGCAAAGTGAGGGGCATCACTGGGTTAGTGCTCCCTTCTCCCACCCCACTGATCTCCAACAAAAGCGCAGCTTGGCTTTTTGGTCCCTGAGAAAGCTGGGCTGCCAGAGCTGGGGAGTGTGACACAGCTGGTGCCACCACCCTGGCTCTGGGCACAGGAAAAAACACAGTGGAAGGCACCTTGTCCTAGGGAAAAAGGCAAAGTTCCCTTCACAGGGCAACACTGGGCCGGGTGTCTTTGCCKTGGGCTATGGAATATGGGGAGTGGGGGTTGGTTGTGGCTCAAGAGACCATGTTGAGGCATGGGATGCACTGGTGCAGTGGTGGCAGGATGAAGACCAGCTGCAGTCCCACTGCCAGGGCGGGCTGAGAAACAGGAGAAACCTGCCTTGTCTGATGCTTGGAAGCAAACACATTGCTGGCTGCCAGCACCAGCCTCCTTCCCATGGCCATGCCAGTTCCGGCGCCGGCCGTGCCGCTGGTGGGGGGCTTGGTGAGGTTGCAGCGTGTCCATGCAAACCCCAAGCCAGCCGTGCCCCCCGGCAGCAGCGCCGGCTCCCCGTGCAGGACGTGCCACACATGCCTTTTCTCCTGCTTTGTCACCTTGAGTTACCCATTAACCCGGAGCCGGGTATGGCATGGCCCGGCAGCCGCAGCACAGCCRTGCCCAATGGGGCTTCCAGCTGTGCCACTTCCAGAGAGGAAGGATTTTCTCCCAAATCTTCAAGGGATGCTCTCCCCACTGCTCCAAGAGGGATGCATTGCTATCCTATTGATGAGAATACCCCCCTGGCGGTTGCAGGAGGGCCTGGGATGAAGGAGAACCGGTGTCACCTTGCCGGGATGGTCAGGACTTTACTCTGTGCCATGTTGGTGACACCGAGGCAGGGCTCAGGCACCGTTTGCTGACAGCAGGCACTCCTTGCAAGCTGTGCTCCCACCCCATTTCCTGGGCTAGCTGGATTTCAAACCTCATTCTGCTTGTACAGGAAATGCACTACCCAGCTCTGAGGCAGCCCCTTGCCTGGGGCAGCAGGCAGGGAAGGACAGGGGATATTTCCAGCCAATATTTCCAGGCTGGAATCCTACTGGCATCAACTTTAGTACAGGCAGAGCACCAATCTGAGCTGATGCCATGGACCACCATACCTCCCTCTGTGAGGATTCCCACTGCTATTTTCCACACTGCACTCTGTCCTTCAGCCAGACATTCCAAAACCCTGGAGCAGGTGGGATGCCTTGAAATCCAGCCAAGCATGGTGAAGTTATGGTTTTGCCTCTGCCCTGCAGGTGCTTTGGAAGAAAATTTGTCTTTTAAGAGAGTGAAACAGCTTATCCATGCCCTGAGAAACAGGCTGGTGCTCTCCACCTCCACGCTTGCACCACAACCCAGCCGGCAGCAGGAAGGATGCTTAAGAAAGCTGGGCTGACGCAATGCCCAGCACCTCTCCTCCCTTTTCCGAAATGTTCACACACCTCCAGTTCCCCTGCCCATGGATGCCTGAGCACCGTGTCATGGCCAGAGGCTTCCCTGTCCTCCCAGATCAGGGAGATGGATATCCCACCTCGCCACTAGCACCCGGGCTGGGTGACACCCGTGAGATGCCATTGCCCTGCATGCTATGGCAGCTCCCTCTCAGCACCTGAACCATCTCATCCTCTTCTTCCTCGGCCGGGGAGCAGGGGGAAGGCTCTCCTCATGCTCACCCCCGGGCTGGCAATGAAAGGACTGGGAGCTGTGGCGCAACCAGGATGCAAACCACGCTGGCATGTCCTGACTGGCTCCCTGAAGAGTGGCCTGCTGCTGCCTGCCCCAAGCATGCAGGGGCTCTGCCGGGATCAAGCCCCACTGGTCCCAGACCAGTGCTGGGGTTTCTGCCCATCCTCCTCCAAATAGGAGGTGGTTGGAAGGAGGCTGAAGGGCTGTGCTGAGCTGGGCTCTGCTGTCACCTGTGGGTGGTGAAGATGCATCTGAGTCGTCCCCAGGCAAACAGGTCCTGCCTGGGAGGATGAACAAGAGGCCTAATGTAATGAAGGGAAAGTTAACGCCCACGAGGTGCTGCCACTGTAAGTGAGCAGCAGTCTCGGCAAGGTGCTGGCTCTCCTGCTGGTAGACAACGGGGCCAAACACCCAGGGCATGGCATGATCCAGTGACTGGGTGACCCAGCATCCACCTGCAAGCATCTGGCTGCCCTGTGTGGGTCAGGCGGAGAGCTCAGCACTGGTCCTGCACCAGTTGGAGAGCGAGCACTGGCTGTGCCACCCCAGTGCTGTCCAGCATCAGGGCTTGGGGAATTAAAAGAAGAACAAAATCCTGCTGTGATGTGAGCAGACACAGCCAGGAAGGGGGGTCCAGCACAGGGTTTGGTGTTCCTGGGACACAGGGGGAGAAGCTGAACACCTCCCCCTGGCCCAGGCAGGGTGATGCTGTCTGCAGACAGCTGCTCTGCCAAAAGCCTGGACCTAGGGTTTTTTTCCACCTGTACCCATTTGCCCAGTGAGTCAAACCCCACAGGAACTCTGCCATACCTCTGCATCACTCCAGAGCCTCCAGCACTTTCACTGAGCTCTCCAGTGGCTCAGTTTGCTGGTGTCCACATGGGACAAGCTGTGTTGGCAGTGCAGGTACAGGCAGGTAGTGTGAGGACACCCCAGGAGGCACAGAGAGCACAAGTGAGGTCCCTGCTTGTGGTGGCACTGTCCCAGCATCACCATCCCAGCAGCATCGTGAGTCCTGGGCAGTGGCTGGCAGAGCCCCACGAGGCTGTGTCTCAGCCCATTAAACACTGGGTGCAGCAGGACTATTAAAAGAAGGTGAATTTAACTCCTCCTAATCATAATAGCAATATAAAAAGTCACTTCTTACATCACCCCCAAAGAGGTGCCCCAGGTGTCCCGCCTACGTCCAAGCGTGCTCAGGCCGCGAAGGAAAGCCAAGGCGAGCCTGACACGCAGCAATACAGGCAACAGGAAGAGAAGGATACTGAACCTGAGAAGGATGGAGGATTTACTGTGACTCACAGCCACGTCACGCACCCCAAAGAGGCTGTGATGAAAGTCTCTCATTGCTTAAACTGGAGGGGTAATTAGATGATCCAGTTCCCTTCTAGCAAGACTGTTAAAATCAACTGTCTAGTTTGGGTAATTATCGGTACTCGCTTTGATCTCCCCTGTATGTCCTGCTTGCATAGATAAAATGTTTGAGGGTTAATTTGTCCTTAGCCAAATGGGTTTGGGTGACACAGAAGAGAGATCTGTGACTGAAGGAGAGAGCCACAAGAAGGGGCATGGAGAAAGGGATGAAAGCTGAATCTTCTTTATCTCTCCTGCATTAACACATTTTTCCCCCCTTCCAAAACCCTGGAAATCCCTGGGGGAAGCAGGGGAGGATGTTGGATGCCTGTGGGACCACAGCATCCTGAATCCCTCAGCATGGGGACAGTGCAGCCCTGGGACTTCCAACGGGCGAGGAGAGGCAGTGGCAAAGCTGTGGGGATATGGAACCAAACTGGGGCAATACAACACCTCCTTCAAAGAGCTGTTTGGGGTACGCCTGCCCCAAAGCAGTCAAAGCATGAACCCAAGCACCACTGAGGGCATCACCTCCCCCCAGAGAGGATTTTTGGGGGGTGGGAAGTAGGGCAGAGCAGCTTACACATCACTGCGTGCCGGACACAGCCTCGCCATGCAGCAGGCAGCTCTAATCCCTCCGCTCTGTGTTACAACCTGGGATGGTTTATCTGGCACCAGGCAGTGTCTGATCTCCCTGCGCCCTGGCGTTATCACGCCATGTATTTGCATTGGGATGGTGGCAGCTCCCCTCGGCGCGGGCTGCGGCACAAGAACCCGTTTGTCCGGTACCTTCCTTCGCCCCAACCCGTTGGGCTTGTCACGCCTGCAAGGAGGCGGCGGCTCAGCGAGTGTCCCAACAGAGGAGGTACCATCGCCGGGATCCATTCGGGGAAAAAGCAGGCATTGCACCGAGGCTGAAACAAAGCCCTGTCTGTGGCGCTGGGGCTGCGCCGTGGGGAGGACAACCAGCGAGCGCAAACAACCAGCCAGAGGGACCGGCCGGTCACCGACCTCGCTGGGATGTCCACAGGCCAACGCCACCGCTGGGCTGGCGCTGGCCCCGCTGCTCAGCATCCTGCCCCCGGCATGCTGGTGAGGCTTGGTAATTGAGCGGCAGTGCCCAGTGCCACCCGGAGGCAGCGGAACTTCCCCAGGGAACTTTCCCTTCTGCCTGGGCAGCGCGGGGCTGGCACAATGGGGACAGAGCTGTGTCATGGCCACCCGTGCCCCACACCAGGCAGTCAGGGAGACGGCTGGGCTCCTCTCCCCAGCAGTGGCTGCTCATCACTGGCAAACCCTGGTGCCCAGCACCTTGGTCCCTAGTCAAGTGCTGACAGTGCCAGGAAGGGTGTTCTGTCCCATTGCGCACCCCGTGCCATACAGTCCTGATAAAACTGACACTGAGCTCCATCTCCTGCACCCCTCCAAAGACCCCAACACCTCCATGCCACACTGGCACTCAAGAGCCACTCATCAGCCCTACTTCCTAGCATGGCCACGGCAGGATGTAGCCATGCAATGGGACACTGTACGTACCAGGCTCTGTGCACCCGGCACCCTATGGGCCTCAGGGTCCCCTGCACCTCAGGCCCCACAGACCTCCTGGAGGCAAGGAGGCACATGGCACCTTGGCACCCTGCACACCTCAGGCACCACACATGCAGGATCCTGGGAGTCTCAAACACCATCTGTCCCTTTCACCCCTCATGCCCTGTAGATCCCAGACGCTATGGAGCCTGATACTAGTGGTCCCATGCTGCTCAGACCCAACACACACCATGTCCCATACAGCTCAGACTTGGACCTGGGTGCACTATACACTTTATATGCTACATGCACCCCAGAAAGTCTCTGTCCTGTACACCCCAAAGCCTATACAGCCTCTGCATGTCCTGAACAGCTTGGACCCTGAGAAGCCTGGACCTGGGGTGCCCTACAGACCCTGTCTGGCTCAGACCTTGCACAGTTTGGACCCGGGGTACCCTATAAACCCTGCACAGCTTAGACTCCACGGACTCTGGACTTGGGATGCTCTATAGACCCTGCACTGCTCAGATGCTGGGGGCCCGGGGCACTCTGTTGAAACTCTATGCGTGCTGGACCCAGGACCAGGGGCACGCTGTAGTCTCTGTACATCCTAGTCCCGAGGCCTGGGGCGCCCTATAGAAACGCTGTACACGCCGGCCCTGGGAGCTGAAGTGCCTTACAGAGACCCTCCACATCCCGGATCAAGACCTGGGGCACCCTTTAAAGACCCTGTACATTCCGGATTAGCACCTGGGGCACCCCATAGCCCTCGTTCACCCTGGACCCGGAACCCGGGGCACCTTACGGAGACCGTACGTGCCGTCCCCGGTTTCCCCTATAGCCCGTGCCCACGCCGGTCCCGGTTCGGCCCCGGGGCGGTACCTGCTCGTCGCCGGGCTCTATCTCCCCCACGTAGTACTGCTCCAGCCAGCGGCGGGCGTTGGCCGAGTGCCGGTGGGGCGGCCCGTCCAGCGCTGCGCTCACGTCGGTGCCGGCCCGGCGGCGCAGGAGCTGCTCCCCGCCCGGGTGCAGCCGCACGAAGCCGCTCAGGTCGTAGACGCGGCGGTGGCAGGAGACCAGGCAGGCGCCCTGCGCGCAGCGCGCCCGCACCTCGGCGGCGCTGAAGGACCGCGGCCCTGCCGTGGCCATGGCCCCGCCGCCGGTCCCCGTCCCGGTCCCGGTCCCGATCCCGGTCCCGGTCCCGGTCCCCGTCCAAGTCCCGTCCCGTCCCGTCCCGCCGCCGCGCTCTGCCCGCACCTGCTCATCTGCATACATGCATATGCAGCCAGGCCACGCCCCCGCACCACGCCCCGCCGCAGCCCATTGGGCAGCCGTGGAGGGGTGGGCGCGGCTGAGGTGGGGAGGCTCCGGCCCACCGCAGGTACACTGGGCCGGGAAGTGTGAATGAGGCATCCGTGGAGAGGCAGAACGGGGGAAGGGGGCAGAGGGCACCCACAGGGGAAATGGGGCGTCCCCAGGGGAGGGGAATGTGTCCCTCAGGGGCCCACGGGTGTGCTCAGGGTGGGGGAATAGGGGGTCTGGGCAACCTTGGATGGGTTATGGGGGTCACTGGGGTAGCTCAGAGGTGGAACAGGAGTATGGGTACCCCCGGGGCAGGGGTGGGGCTGTGGGGGCACCCCGGCGTGGTAACTGGGGGGGTATAGGACACCCCTGGAGGAATCACCCTTCCCAAGATATCAATCCCCCTCCAAGGTCCTTGGCGGCCAAGGCAGGGGGAACCCCAGTCCTGGCTCAGAGTCCCCTAGGAGAGCAGGGGTTCCTCCTGGGGTCCCTCAGAGGCCAACACACCCCAGCGTCACTTGCTGCCAGGCACTACATCCCCCCTGCCACTGCTTGTACATTTATTTCAGTGTTCAATTAAATTTGCAATTAGGAAGAGAGAGGAGAGCAGGGGGCAGGCCAAAAAGCAGCCCCAAACACCCCAAAGAATCCCAGCCAAATAAATGACGAAGAATGACAAGAAAGGAGCTTTCGCACACAATTTTTGGGAAGCCTTCCCTCTGAAATGGGGAGAGCTGCTTTGTGGTGACACTCTCGACCACAGGGGCTGGCCACGTGCCAGCAAATTTTGGCCTTGCCAGCCACACTGAGCTGCAACCAGTGATTAAGGTGGGGTTTGCCATCCCTGGAATGGGGAGCCCCCCAGCCCCACCTGTAAGGGTGGGTCATCACAGCACCCCAGGCCCCCGGCTTTGGGATGCTGTGAGGCGCTGGCCAGGTGCTCAGTGAGGCCTTTAATCAAGGAGGATGCAAAACCTGCCGTGGCGGTCGGCATCGGCTCTACCTTCCCACTGGCCTCCCAGCATGGCCCTGCCACCTGCTCAGGGGAAAAGTTCTTTTCTTAGGGGGTGCAGGTTGATTTTGCACCCCAATAGAAGCAGAAGGGTTAGGGGTGGGCATACTCCAGGCTGGGGCTGGTGCAGGGCACCCGGGGTGCCTTGGGGGTCCCTTGGAGGGGTCTTTGGGGTGGGGGTCAAAAACATTCTTTGGGGGCTGGGTAGGAGGGCCAGAGGAGTCCTGAGAGGTTGCTAGGACACCTCAAAGGAGGTGCTGGAGTGGGACACCCTGCTCTCCCAAGGGGATTCCCCAATACCCTCAATGGCCAAGGTGGTCCTGGTTGTGGTTGCAAGCTCAGTCTGGCACAGCCCTCCAGGGCATCAGGGTGGCTTCTGGATGGACATGAAGGACTTTTGCATGAGCGAGAGGGCAAGGTGGGGGGCAGAGGCAGATCTGAACAAGCCGGGGCTCTCAGCTAGAGGCCACTTCACCCAATCCCAAACCAGGTGGGCACCCCAGACCCCAAGCATGCTCAAGGCAGGTGCGATGGCCACTATCCCTTTGTGGARTGCTGGGGGAGATGGAGGGGACCTCTGGCCGTGACCCCACCATGCTGCCCCCACCAGTTGGTCTTGCCTGTGCAGCCCAGCCCTATCTTGGGTTTTAGGGCCACGTGCTGCCAAGGGCCACCCTCTGTAATCATAGCTCGTGGCAGAGATGGGTCCAGCCTTTGCCAGCCCACAGCGTGCAAAGCTGTCGGCTGACCTGTGGGTCCCCACTGCTGTCCTCTCCTGAGCACACAGAGAATCGTGGTCCTCAACTGTGCTGCAGCAGGCCTGAGGGACATCAGCCCGCCTGTTGTGAGCTGACACCTCATCTGCCCTTGTTACGGGGTGCCAACAGCTCGTGGGCTCTGTAGTGGGGCTTTGTCCCCCCCATGCAAGTGACAGGGGTGTCCCCATAGTGGGTGAGCTGACCCCCAGCTCTGCAGTGAGAATGGGGCAGCAGGGGGACCCTGCCACCTGCAGAGCAGGGATGCACTGAGCACTGGTGGCACTGGGAGAGGGACGGTGCTGGGACCAAGCTGCACAGCAGACACCACTGTAACAGCACCAAACTGGCAGCAGAGGGGTGTGCCAATGGCCTGTCCCTATCCCTGTCCCTGTACCGTGCCAACCCCCAGGACAAGCAGCATCAGGGAGCAGGGTTGGCTGCTGCTGAGCCTGGCTGAAATGAGATCAGTCAAATGGCTTTGGCTCATCAGTTCCTGAACTGGTTTACCCACCAGACAGACGGACAGAYGCTGGGGCTGGCACACAGGAGACGGCAGGAATGTGCTGCTGGGCTTGGGAGAGGATCAGGCCCTGCAGCGCTGGAGGGGCTGATGCTAGGATAATGGAGCTGTGGCCGCCAAGAAGGAGGAGGCCGATACAGACTCTGCATAGTATTGCATCCATGGGGAAAGGTTTTCCCTCTCTGCTCAGCACTCGTTTCTCTGCCAAACTTGATCATCAGGGATTAAGCTTCCTTCTCCACATATGGAAAGCCTTAGTGGGACAGGGAAGGCACACCACGCTTGTTACACCCTCAGCAGGAAACAAAATAGGGTTTAAAAAGCTGACAGTGGCCTTGAGGGCACAGTGTGGGTTGTTGTGGGAGCTCTCTCTCCCTCTTCCAGCCCCGTCCTTGGGAAAGCTAGCAGGGATACACAGGTAACAGCCCTTGGGACGCACTTGGCAGGCAGCTGAAACAAGTTTTGGCAAGCAGCTGTTCAGGGTCGGACCTAAGGTCCTTCATGCCCGGCATCCTCCCCTGCACCAGCCTGGGCAGGGTGCCAGAGCAGGTGTGGGGTGTGGGCTTCTCTGCAGAGCGCTGCTGGCTGGGGTCACGCAGGCAGGGCTCTCCAGACAGGGGTGGCCTGGGATGGAGTTCCTCTCCTTGGCAGTGTCCAGTCACTCCTGGAGCCCTGGCAAACCCATGGCAGCAGTGATGCCCCGAGGGAAGCAGTTTGATGCCCTTCCCACGCGGCGTGCAAAGAGCTCGCTCCTGCCTCGTGCAGAGCAGCTGGTTTAATCCAGTGCCCCAGCAGAAACCATGGATGGGTCATCCCCTGCCCTGCAGCACGACTGACCATGGTCCTCAGCATTGTCCATCAGCTGGAGGCTCTATTCAATTCACCTGTTTTGAGCATGGCAGCATCCCCAGAGCTGGTCTGGCACATGCTCTGTGCCAAGACTCGCTGCCTGAGCAGTGCCTGCCTCCTGCCTCCTCTCCCTTATCTAAAGCCTGCAGTTGAGAGTGAGATTTGGCCAGACTGGGGAACTTTTTGGACTTCCCCAAGTTATTCCAAAGAGCAGGTGGGTGTGCAGACAGGCAGCCAGGGGGCCAGCGAAGGAGGGGCTGGTGTGGGGCACCACCACACCCCCTATCTGACCATTTATAGCTGCCCAGCACAGTAGAGGCAGCAATGTTTCTGTCTTCAACCGGCTCCAGGCAGGCGGGAATAAGGCATTCGTGTTTCCTTACACAGAGTGAGGCTGCTCCCAAAGGAACCCCCAGACGTGCTGCAGGGTGTGAGAGAAATGCTGGCAGCATCCAGGAAGAAATTCCACCTACCTGTGCAGGGCTGCACAAACAGCACGGCAAGGGCTTTTCTGCCTTCCTCTGAAGTGCCGGCCGTGCTCCGCCTCGGGGGTGTTCACATACTATGCAGATGGACCGTAATGGACTGTAATAACACACTAAATACCACGATTTGTCGGTCCGTCACCTTTAAATAACAAGTCTCCTTTCCCTTCCAAGCTACAGGAGCACTCAAGCATGGAAATGAAAATACTTCCAAGCTGAATGGCTGTCACGTAGGAAGGCGGAGGGCGGGAGCTCTCTCCCTGCAGCTCCTGGCAGAGAGCACCCTGGCCCTGAGGCTGCCGCGGGGCCCGGCAGGACCCCGGTGCACCCGCCTGATTTCCTGGGGGGCAGACGCTGCCCAGGGCCTGCCAGGACTGCAGGATGTGGGCTCTGCTTTGCCGGCAGCTCGGACACCRCCCAGCTTCGCTTTCCCAAGAGGAGCCTCACAACCGCGGGCAGTTCCCAGTCTGTTCCCAGACTGGCGTGGCATGTGCCAGCACATCGTCCCAGCCACAGCAGCCCCCCAGCTACTGCAGGGCTCTGCCACCACCGAGCCCCCCGCTTTGGGGTGCAGGGAGAGGGCCATGGGTGCAACACTCACCACCTACTGGGAGGGAGAGCTGCTGGAGGGTCCACACAGAGGGAGAACCAGCAGAGCAACACAAAGTTCAATTGGAGCAGCACTTAAAAAAATAATTTTAATTTTTAATTTTTTAAGATACAACATCTGTTTATTCCACAGCAGGATCCCACAGCCGGAGCTAGCACAGGGGTTGGGAGTGGCCATGGCACGGCTCCACTCAGCAGGCAAGCATGGGAGAAGGGATCAGTGCTGGTACAGGTGGGGATAGCTCCAGTGGGCTCATCCCTGACCACACATTCGCCCAAATCCAAAGCTCCGGCTGAAGCCAGCCCTGGAGAGGCACAGGGGGCACGCTCCAGGTGTGTACACACCGCACAGCAGGGTCTCTGGGCTGGGAGTGCCCAGCCAGCACAGCCCCAAACAGACAGATCCATCCAGCATATTCTCCAGATGATGCTCCACAGAAAGAAAAGTCATAAACCTTTTGCCTCCATGGATCCCATCATCCTTCCAAACCCCCTTCTTCCCTAGAAACTGCTGCCTCCCTGTTCAGGAGCCTCATCACTCAAGCAGCAGCAAATCCCAAATGATCCATAGTTTCCCCTGTAGCGCTTGGAGACAACAGCCAAAAGGAGCTGTATGAAGCGTCCTCTTTGAGTTTTCTCAGTGAGGGAGGAAAGGCTTTCCAAAACACCACACCTATGGAAAGACACTGTGGATCCCAAACTCAAAAGGCAGATGCCTTTCCCAGTCACCAGAAAGTGTCACCAACAAGACAGAGACAGGTTAAAGTGCATTTTATCACCTGGTCAGAAGAGGAGATGGAGACACCTTAAAGCCTAACAGTACTAAAAGTGTTGGAAGCAACTAATCCCAGGCACCTTGGGTGCTCGACTGGGCTTTTCACACCAGCTGCAGGTACTGACCAGTGAGCAGAAAGCTATTTAAGAAGTAATCCTGAAAAATGGCATTTCCTTCTCTTCCTTTATGGGGAAACCTAAACAATGTAAACAGCCATTCAAAAGAATGGACCCTGCTGCTTCCAAAAGAAATTCTGAGCACGGTCCCATGGACTATTTGCTCTTCAGGCGCCATTTATAGCTCACCTTTAGAGCTCACTGTTGCTTGAGAATTATTTCTGCCTTGATTGTGTAAAACAACTGTTTTGCTCACTTTGAGCCCAAGTAAGGAGGCACCTGGAAAAGACTCTTTGTCACTGGAGCGAGTTTGGCTCTGCCAAGTGGGCCCTTTCCAGGGGAGCTTTCAAACACCTCTTCATCCCAAACTAACCAATATTCACACACTCTTCTGCAGGAGAGAGCAATTTTTCTGGCCTGGCATCCATTGCCAGCAACGGACACAGGGAATTTGGTGAAATTGGTCTGAAAGCAACCTGGGAAGCATAGGAGTAATGGAAGCACTTGTAAACATCACCACAGCACATTGCCAGGACATCCTGCTTCAGCTCCTTGCGGCGATCTCTCCCAGACACAGCGGAGCAGAGCTGACTCAACATGGCTTGGGAATTAAATATTTGATCCAGTTCCTGGTGCTCTGCTGTCCCCACTGCTCAGAAGGTGCTCTCGAGCAGGCAGTGGCATCCACAGCCTGTGGGACAGACCTCCTGGGTGCGAAACCACTCCATCATGTGGCTGGTGTGGCCTCCGTGCCCGCACGTCAGGCAGAAGTTGGAGGAGCCGCGCACGGCCACGTGGCAGATGGCGCACTGGAAGGTGAAGCCCTTGCAGATGGCGCACTGGGTGCCGCGCACCTCGCTGCGGCAGTGGCTGCAGTACACGCCGAACTCTGCCGGAGGGAACAAACCGAGAACGGGACAGTTAGTGCTGGCAGAATCACGGACAAAGCAGCCCTGCATACAGCCCTGTCCGGCACGTGAGCCCTCAAACTGCCCAAAGATCTGCCTCAAAGCTCCTTCAGGATGGGAGAATGACTGCCGTTTGCAGATCTTGGGTTGTTCTCCATACAGTATTAAAGGAATGGGAAACCAGACTGTTTGGGGCACTGACTGGCCCACCAATTCCCCCGATGGCTACAGCTGTCTGCTGGGAACAWGCTGTGTTGGATTTCTAGCTTGGGAGACACTGACACACAAAGGCTTCCTGCTAGTCTCATCCACCCCTCACCACTAGGAAGTGTCACTAAGCACACAAGAACAGCCTCCATTTCTCACCATAGAGAGCCCAGAGCACGCCTGATGCCTCCTGTATCAGAGCCCTGACTGTCAACCATGGAGGGGCAAAGGCAGTGGGTTAAGTCACCTGTTTTCATTCCAGTTACTCCCCAGGAGTCATCCTGGGTGACAAGGTGAGACAACTGCTGCTTCTMCAGCATCCCTCACCTGCTTCTCTCCCACCAGGTTAAGCACATATGTTCCCAGAGGTCTGGGAAGAAGACATTTTGGCAGCTGTSCTTAAGCTGGGTATCTACGCTGCTGAAAGTAGTTTGGGACAAAGGTTCTCTTTCCCTCTTTCCTGGTTACCTCACCCAGTTAGAGATCTTGCAAGTTTAACATAAGGACACTTCAGCCCAGGATCAGAGATGAAGACAGAGCGTCTTAGAGGGAATAAAGGACATTCATCAGCACAGGACTGAGCACTGCTGGCATGGCAGCATGTGCATTACCAGCTTTGCTGGAGAGATGTTACAGTCTACAAAGCCCTTGAACCAACACCTGCAAGCCTCACCTCCAGCCAGAGCTGTGAAGAAGCCAAAACCACTTACTGCCAGAGCTAACCTCTGTCAGAGGTTAAATGCCGTATTTTCAGTGACATTTCAGTGACCAATGGACACTTCATCCATGTAGCAGGATGCTCTGCCTAAGCAGGACTAAAACAGCTTAGATTTTGCCTTACTTGCAAGCTATCAGTGATGGATTGAGCAGGGGGGGCTGCCGTTTTAAGTGCTGAAGGATGCTGAAACCAGCTTGGTCACACTACCCCAAATTAGACCCATCATATGGATAGGTAAGGCAAATGCTTCTTCACCAAGGCTAGCATCAACAGCGATGTGAAAGCCCTGGTAGGGAAGGGAGGGGCAGATGTTTACAGAAGAAGAAACCAAAAAGCTGATAGCATCTTACTCAAAAATAAAGCATGTTCTGCTGAGCAGGCGGGACGACATTTTATCTAAAATTGTATGACTGACAGTTAATCACTTCATACCATAAAAGACCAGTTCCAATTTTAAATGGTGGAAATTTCTAACACACCTTCCTTAGGTGTGTGTGACAATCCTTCCCTTGGGTGGGGACACCCCTCAAGGTCACTCCTGAAAGCTGAGTGAGAGAGATTTGCCCATGGTCATTGCTATGGGTGAACATTGATGTCTACCTGATAATTATTAAGCTAACTTTGATGTTATTGATTTAACAACCAGTGCACTATATTATTAGTTTTAACTTTCTATACTGCATGGTAAATAATTCTGATAAAGGCATTTTTAATCTAATCATTATCATTATATTCATCAATTTAAATAAACCCTTCATATTTTATTCATATTAAATAATTGGTTTGCCATCTTTAATCCTGCGTGACAATTTGTACCAAGGTTCAATTGCATCTATATAACAATTTTACACCCTTGTGACTCCCTTGGGTGGGTCTCTCAGATAAACTTTGTCCATTCTGTCCACAACACATCCCGCCCTGCAGATTGCACGTTCCTAAGCTCCTGAGGCAGAGCCACAGCTCTGGGCAACTGGACTAGACACTCACCAATTCCTTTGTGGGGATCAGGAGGACATGAGACAAACTTCAGAACCTCAGCCCGCTTCTCTCGCAGGCCCCAGCGATAAAGTATTTCTCCATAGCACTTCTTAAAGTCATCAAATTGCTGAGTGTTGGCAGGATCCAGCAGCCTGGAGGAACAAACAGGCTTGTAATCGATTGACTTTAAAGAGACTCTGGTTGCAATCCTCTTTCCAGCGAAGGCTGTGAAACCAGCTCACATTGCTAGAAATGGAGCAGGTTACTTCCCTTGTGTTGCTGAAACATTGCTGAACACCAGCTGCTCTGGCCTTGACTTGTTCTGCTCCAGGTACACACTCCATGGGTGGACTGCCCACTGGGGCCCCTGCCATGGCCACTTAGGGATGTATCATGTAATCCCAGCAGCGTTGATCTGCAGGATGAAGCTTCTCCAAGCAATTATRTGAATGACAAGGTCTACGGGCAGGTGTGGTACCGCACAGCACCAACGGAGACCTGGCTATGGAGTTCCAGGTGACTTAGACACAAGTAAGGCATCTCTGAATACCCCTGAGGCACGTGATAACCTACCTTTTGTTTTTCTCATGCTGGTCTTTCTCCCGTTCCCGATGATCAGGATACATTAGGTTTCCATAGCGGAAGTCATCTGGAGAAGACTCGCACCAGGGAGTGGAGGCCTGCTCCGTGTCTTTGTTTGCTGCAAGCACCAAGAGGCTGTGAGTGCACCTCCGAGCACAGTACCCTCAAAACCGGGTCATTCCTGGTCAGGAATGGGCATGGGAAACCCCCGAGTTTCTCTCTGTCCCATTGCCTTCTGCATTCCAACAAACACTGCCCTGCCTCCAAGAATTAAGTGCCAGCCTCTACTTGCCAAGTGCTCCTACTGCACTTTTGGTGACAGGACAGGAATGGGAATCACCAGGCAGAGAAATCTAATGTGGAGGAATCCCTTTTGCATTTCTGCTTTAGACAAAAAGTAACCAGGCAATCAATCCCATGGAGTTTGCTTGGGAACATTATCCCCAGCAGACCTGTGCTCCTCTTTCCTAGGCAGGGAGGACTCTCATCACCAGGACTGCTGTTACGTAAAGGGGCCTCTGTATGCAAGGTACTGCCCCGGGGGCAGGGAGATGACTGCTAATAACTGCTGCAAGAGAATCTCTGCTCCCCTAACCCCCATCCTCTCCTCTTCCCCATGTCACAGGTGCCTTGATATCGCACTGAACAGTTACAGCTTTGGTGCTAACAGGGCTGATGCTGCCCCAGGCTGTGTATATCACTAGGAATCAGCCAAAAGCTTCAACTCTGACACCAGAGCCCCTAGGAGTGACTGGTCTTTGTCACCTTTGCAGCTCAGTGGAAAACCTCTGCAGATATTCATGGCACCAAGAACCCAGTCTTTCCAACTGCTGCTGTTTTTCCAATGACAGGAGAAAGCACAGCACCATGGAGGGGCAAAGGCAGTGGGTTAAGTCACCTGTTTTCATTCCAGTTACTCCCCAGGAGTCATCCTGGGTGACAAGGTGAGACAACTGCTGCTTCTCCAGCATCCCTCACCTGCTTCTCTCCCACCAGGTTAAGCACATGTGTTCCCAGAGGTCTGGGAAGAAGACATTTTGGCAGCTGTCCTTAAGCTGGGCATCTATGCTGCTGAAAGTAGTTTGGGAGAAAAGTTCTGTTTTTCCCCCTAAAAGCACTGTTTTTCCCCCTAAACCCTCTGCAATTAGCTGGCTGATGACATTTTGAGGCCACTCTCGATACTTGTTGAATGAAGTATCTACTGAAGTCAGAAGGTGCAGGACTGCAGGAGCCTTGACATGGATACAGCAAGCCCTGCTCACTTCCAGCCAGGGAGTCACATCAGGGCCAAACCCCACAGAGCTGCTCTGGCAAAGCACATCTGCAATCAYAGCCAATACTAACTTCCTCCTTCCCCCACCTCAGGAGCCGTCTAAAACCTTGGCTGCAAGGGAGGGAGATTCCTTTATTTACTAGCCAGGTCTCGTACCTATGCTCCAGCCTCCAGTGCCAATTCCAGGATCTGACATGCTGGAACAGGAGCCAGAGGAAGTAAAGCTGGGCTGTTGAGGAGAAAAGGAGAAGAAATCATATCATCTGCATGGAAGATATTCAAAGATATTCAAGAGCAATAGGAAAGAAATGGTGATCGTACATATCGGCTGTGGGAGGCCAGGTTGGAGGCACGCTGGGGAAAGGGGCCACAAGAGTTTGGGCACCCCTGGAGCCTGGATTGGGCTTCAAACACACTGCAGAGCATGGCCAGGGTCTGCACATCATGGAGCTGTGAGTAATGAGCCAGCCTGGAAAATTAAAAGGACAGCGTGAGACTGGGCAGAATAAAGTGGCAAAACCAAAAAGACTCCAGGGCAGCTCATTTCAAGCCTGTTGCATAGATGGGTTTGGGTGACAYGACTGCCCACAGGAGACACGTGCACTGAGGGACTGGGTTGGCTTCTCTGTCACRCCTTTGAGGAGACAAGTTCTCCTTCTGAAAACACTCATGCCGTAACTGGTGGGAGAAAGATGGGAGTTCTGGGAATCCAGCAATACTTATACTCTGATGTAACGCTGGAGCCATTAGACTCACTCCCAGCCGCAACATCTTTTTGACAAAGCCCTCTGGGTGCAAGCATCCTGTATCTAGATCACAAGGCAAAAGCCCACTGCAGGTTTTCTGGAAGGCTAGGTAGTTTCTGGTTTGCTCTGAAGGCTGAGAGTGATGAAGAACAACCTGTGCACCACTCCCATTGCTGCCATGCAGCAGGAGAGAGCTYGGCCAAGCAGCAGTATGGAAAGCGCAGCACACAAATCCTGCACTTCCAAATGGGGTGTATTGACAAATTATGTGCCCTCCTGAGTAGATTCATCATCTGGAAGACATTTGTAGCTAACACTTGGCTTTGAGGCCACTGAAGTGACTTCCCAGTAAAGCTAGATGACAACAGGGAATCTGAAAGTGAAGAAAGGCACTGCACCAACAAGCTCATTTAGTGGGGAACAAGAAACCCAAATCTCCATGTCAGTCATTGTGGGCATGGAAAGCACAGCCCCACCTGTGCCTGGCCTATTGCTCAATGCTGGCCAAGGAGGACCTGGGTGATAGGTGGAAGGCCAAGTGCTGCCTCCTGTATGCCAAAAACACATTTGGAGCTTCCCTTTGTGATGCACAGCAGGCTTGAGGGGGGAAAAAAAAATCTATGGTGTGACACTACCCCAAAACTGAAATGACCCCTTACACATACATAGTTATGGAGGGCTCTGCTTCAGCAACCATTCCCAATCCCTCCCCAGCACTCAGACACGTACAAGGATTCCAGTAATTGACGTCCAAATGGATGTTGTGCCCAAGGTATCTCTAAATCTGGGTCGGACTTCGGTCCAAGACAGAGATCAGTGGCTACCATGGCCAGTGACCAAACCTGGCAGACAGGAAGGAAAAGCAGCAAAGCTACAATTAGGATTAACCACACTCCCAGGGCATAGGTGTGCACCAATTCACACACAGACAGACAGATAATAATGGAGTTTGTTTGTTTTGTTTTTTTTTCCCCTGACAGAAGGGAACAGTTTCGGTCTCTGTGTCACAAATAATACAAAGAGTAACACAAACACAAAGCTTTCGCTGTCCCACCTGCTTTGAGTTTGGGTTAAATGCAAAAGCAGAACAGTCTATAGTCTAACAGACCTGTCAGGGTAGCTTAACAAMCCTATTAGTGCATTTTATATTCACAAGCCTCAGAAGGTTTTAGATTTGATACAGTTCTTGGGTTTGGAGATGTCTGGTGGCAGAAAATTTACTGGTAAATCATTAATTGCATGAGAAGTATCTTTTGATTAGTTGTGAGTGTTACTGAACACTATTCTCCTAGAGCAGCGTGGCACAGACAGGACACAGTTTGCCATTTCTACTTCAAGAGTTTCACTACTTCACATGAAATTTCTCCTTCATTTATCACCCTCTACTCTGAAAACGGTTCCATCTTGTCAGCGTCTATATCACTGATCTAGGACTGTTTTTCTGCTGTTCCTTTTAAAATGGGACAGTTAGACTACTCTAGGGAAAAGGCAAGTTCCTGGTTTAGCATGAAAAAAAAAAGAGCAGGAAAGGAAAAAGAGCATGGTGCTAGAAAGACAGCAGAAATCAGAGAACTGACGACACAGAAAATAAAGAAAAACCACACACTCCAAGTACAAAGAACAGCCAGAAACAGTGGTCCCAAAGCTGCTCATGGTGAAACCAGAGAGAAAGAAACGGGGGAGAAACCAAAAGAAGGACCGGGCTGAGTAAGAGAGAGCACAGAAAAGAAACAGGAAAGATGCCAGTTCATACACTGCTACAGAGCTCATCAAACATGTAACCTGCAACCCAAGCTTCCCTGTCTGCTGTGAGATKCACTACAGGCTGGAGTTACATGGGACAGG
The DNA here is from genome assembly GCA_018881555.1 of Amblyornis subalaris. Taxonomy (NCBI): domain Eukaryota; kingdom Metazoa; phylum Chordata; class Aves; order Passeriformes; family Ptilonorhynchidae; genus Amblyornis; species Amblyornis subalaris. The sequence goes on from JACAXG010000210.1 coordinate 972,300, forward strand.
GAAAATCACGAGTTATCTCAGAGACATCTTGCTGAAGTTACTCCACCCAAACTCTGGTCCAATGTGGACAAACCAGACTGCAAGAGGAAGAACAGACAAAGGGGAACTAGACCTACTTTCTCTCCTGGTCTCGCAGAACCCACCAAGAAGCAAGACAACAGCCCGAGTCAGCTTCTGCTTAGATCGGGTAAGCCTATGCATGTTGCCTGTCCAGCTCTAGGAAGAGCCAAATGCTCAGGAGATGTGCACAGCTCCTCTGGCACTGCCAGTTCCCATCTCTTTCAGGTGCTCCTGCGTCCTGTCAAATATTCTGCCTGTTGCGATGGACTAATCACAGGGAAAAGGATGGGCCACAATAGCCATTTTTCTCCTATTTTTAGCTGAAGGCAAATAGCCAGCCCCATTTTGGAGCCCCCGGGCCTAGGCTCTCTTGAGAGAAGATACCTGCAGTTAGCACCCGGTGCCAGCGCAGATGAATGCCAAACAATGGGAACGATTACATAAGTATAAAAAAAATTACGGATCAAAATGCTGACAGCAGCTAGGCAACTTTGTGCACAGTTACTCCATTTGATGACTCAAAAGCAGGCTGCATTCCTCGCTTTGCCTACAGGAATTCCCTTAAAAATCTGCTTCACTCAGTTTGGCAAAGGACATAAAGAATCTGTGTGTGCAGCCCTGGGAAGGAATCTCTTGATGCTCAGCATCAGCGAGGTGGGGACCACCTTGGAGGCTGTTCCACAGGCCCAGTTCACCTACCAGAGATTCCCTGGTACAGCTGCTGAACCTCGGTGGCTGTTTGGGTGTCACAGTGACAGCACAAGCCATTTGAGAGTGGCACAGCATGCTGAGGAAGAGGTCTGATTCCATGTCATACCTGTACGAGGTCCCTCCGCCCCACAGCCAAAGCTGAGGCAGCATTCTTCTGGCAAGTCTCCTGGATGTTATTCACGTTCAGTCTGAAAAGAAAGGAGGTAGCTGAGCTCTAGTTGGCACATTACCTACAAAGCTGGGGAGGATGGGGGGAATGTGGTACTGGCAGCAGTGACCAGCCCAGAACCTCCTGATCAATATGAGCCTGTTTCCATGGCCAGGATCCCATCTCGTCCTTCTCTGTTATTCAGGGATCACTGCCATCCTTCTCCCACTATTCATTTTTGCTAATACACCACACATCAAGTCCAGCTCCRCACTAGATAGGATTGATCCTAAGCAGCACCATTTCCAAGAGGATATCAGAMGAAACTTTTGCCAGGATATAATAAAGTGCAGAATCATTCTTGTCCCTACAAGCTGGTGCCATTGCTTACATGATCCTGYTCCCATTCAGCCCATCATTCTGCTCTGGCTGACTCGGAGGGAGCCAGCAGCAGGGAACCAGGCTGGCCTTCAGCCTGTTCCCCAGGAGGATAACACATCCACTGGGAAGCCTTGACAGGCTGGCATGGTGGGCTTTTCTGCCTGTCATCAGAAATCTTCCCAGCACTTTAACTGCTTAAGGTTTTACAGTACAYGGAAAAGGGTCAGGCTGTTTACACGAGATATCCCAAGTASAAAGATCCAACAGGTTTTTTTAAGGAACATTCTTTTTAATAACAYAGAAAAAGAGAGAAGGAAGGGCTTTTTTCCTCTCTTTCTTTCCTCAGAAAGGAAACCTGCTTCTTCCCTGAATGTCCATAACTGGAAATTCCATTAAGGACCAGAGAGTATTACCAAAGCTAAGAAAGAAAAAATTCAGGAACAGAGGTTTTGTAACTATGTGATTTAGAAAGTCTGGAAAAAGGAAGCCCTTTGTTAAAAAAAAACCAACCAACACACAAAACCAACAAAAACACAAAAATACCCACAGAACTCTATCCTTTCCATTAAAGCAGAACAACTTGCAGTACAGAGCTGACATGTACGACTGAGTCTCCAAGTGGGAGCATACCAAATACTTCTGAAATTAAAGTCTATGAGCTATTAAGTTTTTTAGACTGAAACTGTGCATTTACTGAGATTTTTAAGCCTGTGCATTTAAGTGAGAAGTCTAACATGAGATTTGAAAAGAATTTGTACTGGTAATTTCTGTCTTTAGTTGGTGAAAACCTGAACCTGTAATATTTGCAGTGACAATGCTGAAGCACCACTTCAAACTCTGTTTACCACACCCCATCACAAATTTCTTCCCTCACACTTTTCAGATTTACAGGAGACAAGTCCGGTCTCACAGGCAGAGGGATGCCATAAAAAAGCAGTGAGGCAAGAAGAGAGGAAGAAGGTAGAGAAACATTCAAGGATCCATGCTGACTGATGTCAGGATTAAAGCACAGTAATGCTAAAGACAGCTGCTTTCATTTGGGGAAGGATGACAGCCTGTACATACTCACATGTARAGCTCTCCCAGCAGCTTGTGGACAGGAAGCAAGCAGGAAATATCTTGGATAATAACTTTCCCAGCAGCTTTGATGGGTCGGTTGCTGGCATCTGTCCCCTCTCGTTTGCTTTTCCACCTCCTTGATTTCTGCAGAACGAAGGGCAATGTGTTACTGGGGAGGAGGACAGTGGGCTGCTTGGGACAGGGAACAAAGCACTAGGGTCAGGAATAATGCAAGCAGCCCCCAAACCTGCCTTTCAGAAGGCTCTGTTTTACCCTGGAAAACATCCGTGACATGCCCAGGAGAACAAGCATCTCCATCTGTAGGAAGTAAAAAGCAGGTCAAGGCAGCGAGCTCAAGGTCAAACTCACTCAAAAAGTATTTTGTGAGTTCCCCTGCAAAAGCCAATAAGAGAACAAATCAGCATTGGGATGCCAATCAAATCTGGGCAAGTTTGGCAGGAGGACTGTTCAGTTTTCATTCTCTGGGAACCCTTTGCACATAGACCACTGCTGACTTCAGCCAACATCAGCATGGAGACACGTGGGAGGCAGCTGCTGCTCGCCCTTCGCCTCAGGGCAAGCCCACAGCTCCAGACTCTGTAGGTCTGCCCTCTCAGGGTTAGAACAGTCCTGTTCAGTGCCAGCATAGGGCTCCCACCTCCTGCTTTATCAACAGCTTCAAACAAACAACTGGCAGATGATAAAGCAGGGCACAAGTTTTCTTAGCAAGAATCCTTAACTACCATGCTCACAGCTACTTACAGCTGACTCAGGACATAAGAGGGGGGAAAAGGAGAGGAACCAACAGAAGGGAACAGAAACAAGAAGCCAAGATTCCCAAATACTCYCTGTGACAGACACAGAGTCCATCCTAAAGCCAAGCTGCATAAAGCTACCTTGGCTGTGTGAAACACCGCAGAGTATTTGTCTGGTATCCTGACCTTTTCCAGCTCCTCACTCTAGGAGAGTGAGGAGGAGGGATGAGAGGACGTGTGGCAGCATGACAGGCAGAAGGCACTGGAGCTCTATGAGGGAAGCAGTGGCTGCTATGCAGGGTTCCAATGCTTTGCAATGCTGCTCTCCTATGGTGTGTTCCCTCACTGCCACACAGAGCTGAGGGAAGCATCTGGTCATGCTGAGTCAGGGAGGGTCTCCTGGGGAACTCGTGCTGGGGCTTCCCACACTCCTCATCCAAGCAGAACAGCCCCTCTCTCAAGGGGCCAGCGAAGCAGCCTTGTGCTGATGGCTCTGCAAGGCAGACAGCTCACACGGGCTCACATTGGTGCTCCTAAAGAGCAGACTGGGATACAGGAAGGGCAGGACTTGGACCTGCAAGCAGGGTTACCTCTACTGTGGGTGTGAGGCCAGCTCTGGGATGGCTGTGTGCCAAATGGCCTTTGATCATGACCATGCAGTCCTGTGAGAACCTGGGCAGGCTTATCAGACACAAAATGTCCTTAAAAAAGCCCTTTACGACCTTAAGAAACGCCACTGCCTGCCTGGCCCAAGCTTAGGCCAATGTGCTGAGGAGGTCTTGCCATGCTGAGCACACTACTAACACATGCCACAAGAAAAGGATGAGCTCCTAAAGCTGCTCTGAACACCGGGCAGCTRAGGATCAGAGGCTCCAGCACAGGCTTGATAGTAAGTGAAGAAGGCATTTCAACCTCAAAGGAGGTAAAAGTGGGTTTTTCCAGGGATGCCCACACGACAGAACATCACCGTTCCCCTGATCTTCCACCACTCCCCAGAGTGAAGAGGAGCAGAGTGTGCATGGTGCCCAACATTCAGAGGTGCAAAACACTGGTTGAAACGGGGGTGTCAGCATCCAGTGCTCTGGAAAAGCTGTCTGACTAGTTCTCTGCCACATCCCCTCAAATCCCACTTCATCCAAGAGGAATCTGGCTGCAGTACTTATCTGTCCCCTAAAGKTGAGAAAGCACTAGGCAGTGGAAGGTGGCTAGAATGGGGTCAGGTGGGAGACCCACCTCCCTTCAGTCCATCAGTTCCTAATCAAGGCACTATTTAGATCAGCTCTGCCTCTCTTGCCATTGGGCAGGTTAATCCTGTTTTGATAACACCTAAAAGTTTAGCTGCCCTTCCCATGCTGAAGGATGTGGGCTGTATTACAACAAGGTTCCCAAGCAACAGTGCCACCTGTACCTCATTCCTTCTCAGGGCAGCAAATGCTGTCTCCTAGGTGCAGCRAGGAGCTGCTGACACTGCCAAAACCAGTACACAAGTGAAGCTTGGGAGCCCCAGCACAATGACATGCCAGGAGGGCAAGAGCTCAGGCATTATCCTGGAAGGGCTACCAGGCTTCCCACAGCAAAAGCTGTTATTTGTCTGAGCAGGTGTTTGAGCCCAGGCTTGCAGGCACAGAACCACATTCTGCAGGGCTATCAACAAGAGCTTCTAGAGCTTGGCAGGTAATTTGGAGAGCAACTTGCCACCTCCTGACCATCTGTATGCCAGCTGTCCCCAGGACTTGCAGTCAATGGAGAGCTCCCTCTGCCCAGTCTTTGGGAACAGATTCAACTTGCTGCTGCCCCCTGCAAGAGCGGACTGAAGAAGCCTCCCAACAGGCATTTCAAGACTAGAAACATGGACAACACATATCACTTTCCACAGGCAATTGAGTCTTTTTTTTTTTTTTTGGAGGAGAATGACAACAAATGAAGATGAGAATGAAAAAGAGGTCTCATGAACGGTTTCCACTGCTTGCTTTTAGCATATTGCCAGACAAATGGAAACATCAAATGTATCGGAASCCCCTGAAAACTTGGACTCACAACAAAATTGTCCTGTTTTCTTCCTTTTAGCACTGCCTATTTACTGGCAAAAAAGGAAGCCCTAATTCTTTACTCGTGCAGCTCCAGGAGTGGACTCCGTTGATGGCCACAGGCCCTGCCTGTACCACTTCTGTGCCCACCACTTCCAGCCCCTAAAGCTGTGACAGAAGAAAATCATAAAGCTACATGTAGAGCCACCATTAAAAATGTCTGGGTTTTTTTACAATCCAGGTTTACCTCAGCTACAGCAAGTAAGTGTTAGAAAAACAACAATCAGAAGTATAGGAACCATCATGGATGGGGTAAAGTTCATCACCATTGATAGCAGAAGTTCTACTTTGAATCCAATAATTGCTGGTGTTAATTACAGGAGTAGCTCTCCACCAGGCGGTATTTGAGCGCTTTAACAGGAATCACCAGAGACAAGGAAAGCTCTAGGCTGGGTCTGTCTGGCCAAGGCCCACCTCCCTCCCTTCCATTCCACCTCTTCTCCCAGRAGGAGTGCCCACTACGGTGTAATTGAAATGTGTCACTAAGGCTCAGGGGCAGTAGGGTAGAACAGAAAACATGTCTCTTCCTAGGGGCTGGAGCAGGATAGGGAGCAGGGAACATAACAGTTGGAGCTGAAGCAGAAATCAACATGCACCAAGCTAGCTACTGACAGCTGAAGGACAAAGGCACAGGTCTTCAGCACTGCCCACAATATTTCTAGCTCTTTCTGAAGCCTAAATCCATGCCAAGGAGAACTGCATTTACCCTGCTGCTCCTCAGTTTAAGGAGAGGAAGATAAGAAAGAAAATAGCTACAATGATAAGTAAATTAAAACTCATCAGTTCCTCAGAGCATGAGAAGGAAAGAAACCAGAGCATTTACGGCAATCATGGGGTTGGAGGTGACAGCAGGGAACAGCACTGAATAATGACTAAAAAAGCCAGCCTGCACCTGCACTACCATACCCAGGGCTGTAATTTGCTGCAATCTGAGGTGATAACGATGGCAGTAAATGGGTTACATGTAGAAACAGATAGCCCAAGAATAAGCCACCAACTGCTTTGTAGCAACCACCATCATCACTGCATACTCAGCAGAAGGAGTTGCAAAATGCTGCGTGCCTGCTTGGAAAGGATGCTGAACATTTGGGTGTGTGTGCCTTTGGATCCTGCTGAGGCAGGCAGTGCTCTAAGTAGGATCCTGAAATGTAAAGTGCCTGTTTCACATCAGCATATGCAAAATTTCAGGGTTTGTGGTATAAACTGGTGTTAGTAGGGCTAAGGGAAAGCTTGTGAACAGAACAGACTCGATGCCAAAAGATTAAGCTGCAATAAGACATGTACAAAATAGTTAAACCTGCTTAAGTCAGGTTCAAGCTGCTTCTAATATTTACTTTTTAAAAATAAAATACAAAAATTGCTTCCTCCTTGTAGAAAGCTGTTCCCTTATTCTGAACAACTGCCTACAGATTAACTCCCCCRTGTGGCTCATGTAGGACTGCCTGGATTTTCTCTTCAAAATAATCAACATTTTCTATTTAAAGCATCTCCCACAGTATCAGGCACCTTCCACAAGGGCGCTAAAAAATCCAACGCCCTTTTGAATCAAGTGCCCTACAGCAGGATATTTCTCTATAGCTTTCATCAATCAACAGCTGGCACCTCCCCCGAAGCTTGGGCATTTCACAGGAGGCTAGAAAGAAGGAGGAATTATTGCTTCTTGTTAACTTGCTAAGCTCTTGCTTCCCCAAGCACCTTGAGCAATGCTGAGTTCTTCCAGAAGGAAGGCACATGATTTGCAGTAACAACCTACACCTCTCCTCGTGTATGCCTGTATCTTCACTCCTGCCCACTTTAGAGAGTCAGTTTAGCCTCTTCCAAAGGTTATCCACAAATACAATCAATCCTTCAAGGCTTGGACTAACCCCTGTATCACTTTTAAGTATACATTAGACAAAACTATAACTTTATCACATCACTAATTGCTCTTCCTTCCAGGCCAGTAGTAAGAGAATTAAACTGTGGCCTTTGTGCTCTACAATTTACCACACAAGCTGGCAAGTTCCTTGCTTGATTTTCTTTCTTTCAGTCTGCTTCTGATTCAAGACAAAACTTAATTTCTTGCCTCTGCTGCTCACATTTCTTTACTAGCTCTTTGCAAAAAGCCTTGATAGAGTCAAGTAAATTACTTCTGGTTTCTTTCACCTACTATTTGCTAGTACAGTCTTAGAGCTGTTGTAATTAGGAAAATTTGGTCCTATTATACCAAGTTAAATTAGGTGTTACAGGATTCTATTTTATTCCCTGCTGTCTTATGAAGAGATAGCATGAAGGACAGCAGCTGTGAAAAAACAGTTGTTCACGCAGACATTAAGACACACAGACCTAAGGAGAGATCATCTTTATATTGAAATGGAATTTTCTGAGCTTTGTCTATGCTTGGCAGACGAGTAATGAAATAGTAATTGCCCAAATGTACAGTATAGGTTGAGCAACTCTGATATCATCAAGATGTTCGTGAATGATGTTCGAGCTTGAGGGACAAGTGGACCTGACTATCAGAAAACGACTGTCAAAGCAGACTCAGAAGGGCAGGTGCCAGGAGGAGGGAGAACCTGCCAGGGTGGCTGAAGTGCAACCACTCTAACTGAATGCAATTGGTGGTGCAATTCCAAGGGCTGGGAGAAGACCACAAGTTAAGGAGAAATTCTATTTATTGGTCCAGGAAATAAGACTGTGTGGTGGATTGAACTGGAAGTGGCAGCTCATTTTAGTGAGATGACAGATCGTTGACTCAACCAGTTTGTTTCTTCCACAGCTCTTAAGTGATCTTCCCTCCCTCTCCAGCAAGGCTTCATCTTTTCAGAAATGAGGTGCTCTAATGTCAGTCTCATCAGTTGGTTGATGATGTATAATAATCACTCAGCTCCTCTGTTTCTTAGAGGCTGATCTGCACTCTCTGTGCCTTAGAGGTTGATCTTTTCTTACACTTCAAATTACCCCTCGGCATCCTTTCCTGACCACAAGGGCAGGTGAAACAGGCATCTTGTAGGCCAGCAATTGTACCCTGCAAACTTCTGTCTGCTCCTGCCCGCTTCCATGTGCAGCTGTCCTTGCTGAAGCCCTAGGCCCTGTGTGGAGTGCGAGTCCCCCAGCTCTGTGCAGGTTACTCAAAGGCAGGCAGGTGGCATTTTATTCTTGGGCCCTTAGGCAGAAGACAGGGTCATATCAAGGACAGTATTAGCACAGCACACAGTACCGGGAAGTCGTTAATTGCTTGTATGGACCAACGTCGCCGGGCAGAGCGAGGAGACATCTGTACGCGAAAAATTATACCCAGGAGAAGGGAAGAAAGACACCAAGAAAATTAAAGACAAAGGTAAATAAACTGAAATGAAGAGTGCCCTGAACCAACAGAGTAAAAGATACTGTTCCCAATGGTTCCGTTACATAACGAACAGTTACAAASCAGGATCCCCACTTTCGTCCTTACACAATCGTACTACACAGCATTAGCTACGGCTCTAGCAGAGCAAGGGCTGCTGTGTCCGTGCCCCACACCAGCCTCTGTAGAAGACTTTGGCAATCACAAATCTGAATAAAGTCCTCCACATGGAGTGGTATTACTGCAAGAAGCACTGAACTACTTCGTGTCACCTTGTTCATACCATGAATCGAGCAGAGGACAACGCTCAAGTGCCATATATGCCTCAACTCCAAACAGTTTTACTCCTCTTGCCTGAAGAGGAAGCCAGCTAAGGGTAAACTGCATCATTTTTAACACAGCTGTCCAGTGTCATGGCACAGATATCTGCAGGAAGCTAAATAAACACTCCTGCTTACTCAGATTCCCTTTAACATCCAGCATCCTCCAGAACTTCATGCACTGGAACCTGCTGTAACTGCTCACTTTCATTTTAAACAATAAAAGCCATATGTCAGGATATTAGAAGGGATGTAGAGACACTGCTACTCGGCAGGGCCATGTGGAAATTGTCATAATGGGTTGAGAAACTCATTCAGATTGAGTAAGCAATCAAATCCACTGTTTGACTATGCAGAATAGCTCCAAAGTAGGCTTTCATTAGGAACTTGCAGACATTTCAGTAGGTACTCAACGCAGTGTTATAGCAACAAGGAATGGAATATTTCAAAGCACATTATTGCACACTCATTTGAGAAAAAAATTCTGTGTACAATTCTGTAAGAGTCAACACAATAAAAAGGGCTATTTGGGTCATGTACAATGTATTTTGCACTTATTTTCAGCTGATGATAGACAATCAGGACCACCAGCCATGACTTCAGCCTCTACATCCCTTTGCATCTCACTGCTGGAAGAGCCCTGCAGCCAGGGAGCCGAGGCTGGCTGCAGGGCCCCATGGAAAGAGAGTGGAGAAGGCTGCAGCCGTGTGCTACAGGTTGCTCCAGCAGGCCTCACAGAGAAGGAGAAAAGGGTTAGTTAAAGGAAATCTGGTATAGCAGAAAAGCAGCAAAACTAAGCTCAGTCCCCTCACCAATTCCCTGATGGGAAGCATAAGGACACCACTGTCACCATCCCCATGTACAGAAAGGCTGAGCTGTCCCCAGGTCCCCACTGGCATGACCSTCTGACTGCACGGGGAAAGAACAAGTCCAGGGCATCTTCTTTAAGAGACACCCAGGTTCAAAACACTGACGGCATTGCCACTGTATAGATAAAGCTCCTCCTTTCTGCTGACTACTGCTCTTCAGTGGGGTTTTTTTGAGGAATGAAAGAGGGAGGAAGAAAGGAGGAGAGTGCATCTGTGAATAAAAAGTGAGAAAGATAGATATATATATATATATCTCTGTGTGTGTGTGTATATATACGCACACATTTAAATGAGCACAGAAAGGCCCAGTGTCAGATTTAGTTTCATTCTGGCTTACTAAGGAGCTCTCTGCTGGAATCAGCAGCTCCCCTGCCTTTATGGGAACATGACATCTTTCCTGTCTAGCAATGGGCAAATTCTATTTGTTTGCTAATGGTAGAGATGCCAGTGGTTGCTACATGGGATTTAAATACTTTATTATGGCTGACAAATTCAGTTTGGGGGCTGAAAGTGTCTAATATTACAGTTTGATGCATAAAATTTCAACTTTTATTTAATGCAAACATAAAATCCAAGCTTCAGAGCAAGGAGTTAACTAGACTCAGACTCTGGGCTTTTTAAAATCCTCACAATGAAATAACATAAAAATATGTAGCATTGATCTAACAGAGGCCATGACATCAACTTCTGAAGAATCAGAAAACCTCTGCTGAAGGGAGATATAGGGTTTTTGGGTTTTTTTAAAACTATTTTATCTGCAAGAACATTTGAACTAGCTCCCTGCTAGGGTCCTTACATTTATTCCAGGATGCAAGGAGGTAGCTTGGCGGGGGGAAGGGAACACAGGAATTTCCCCTGGATTTCAGCAGACATGGCTGCACACAAGCTTTGTTCTCTTGAATTTTTTTACCCTGTGACAAAAATCTTGTTGCCATCAATACAAGGGCTGGGGAGATAGGTCACATGAAATTGCACCAAGCTGCTTCCACATGTTATTTTTAGCCTTGTTTGTCATCTTAGAGAGGCTGTGTGTCAGAGACAAGCCTGCTGCAGAGGGCAGAGGTAGCTCTTTAAATAAACTCTCCTACAAAGACTAGGACAGGCTGTAATTCTTGTACCAGGCAGCAACATTTTCTCTTGTCATCAAAGAAAAAAGTTTGTGTGAGGCAAAAAAAGCAGAATGGGGACTCAAGAGTCTTCTGGGGTCCATATGGAAGCAGAGCTTGCACCGAGGACAGGGGCTTTCCCCATGGCTGGGAGGTATCATGACGTACATCATGTAAGCAGGACACAGACCCAGAGAGAGGGTTGGCTGTCATGTCCAGCACCACCAGAAAAACAAGACCTCTTTCGGTGCCCAGAAGGATGAATGTTCAAAGATCTGACTTTTCCTCTCCTCCCGGGACAGGAGTTCCCAAGCTCCTCTGCAGCAGAGTGTAGAAGAAAGCTTTCGGCTTTCCCTGGGATTGCTGCAACAGTAAAGAGCTGCCAGGTGATTCATGTCCTCTGCATGGACAGTGAACAAACTGCTCAAATGCCCCAAATTCTGAGACTCTCAGTGGAAGCTTACTGGATTTTTGCAAGCCACTTCACCYGCTGCTGAAGCACAGTTTGTTTCTAACAACCTGCTCAGCCTATTTCTCCCACAGCATCTGCTTCAGGCACATCAGACCTCACAGCGGCTTCACAACTACCCTGCGGCCACCCTACAATTACAACAGGTCTTCCTCACCCACTATGTCCCAGAAGGAAACAATCCCACTCTCCTCCAAAACCTTCCTTGTAAACAGGAACACAACAGCAAAACCTGCACCTAAACCAGAGGTATATGGATTGGAAGAACTTCAGAGAATCATGTAGAAATAATTTTTCTTTTAAAAAAAAAAAAGGTCCAAAGGGGCACATATCCCTGAAAGAGACACCTGAAATAGAAATAACCAACTACATACAACCCATAGTCCAGGAGAGGTTGGCAGTAAGCTGCAGAGAGCYGCAACCCTTTGCAGTTATATATGTCAGGGAGTACCCAGAAGAGCAAGAGCTGCCTACRCGCACTTATCTAAAGACTACAACTTCTTACAGTGTAGTGAGATTTTAACCCTTCATAACGCAAAGGGAGACAGTGTAATGCACTGAAGGAAATTATGATGGTCAGCATACAGAAACATCAAAATTAGCAGGTCAAATGCTAGAGAGGACAGTAAAGAAATTACCAATAGCAGATAAATCCATTTGACAGAGCTGCCTGTAAAAGATGTCTTTTTGAGAGGAATATAAGACTTCTGTTACCAGCAATGCTAAATGAAAGGAAAACAGATCATGAAAGCTGAAGTGCTGGGAACAGTGTTTTGGTCTGCTACTTACCCTCTCTTTGTAGTAGAAAGAGCTAATGGAGACCTGCTCCTTCTCGCTGCGTGTCGGACTCCCACTGTACAAACGCAGGTTGCCCGGAGTCTCTGTGCGGATCTTCATCGGGGTAATGAGGCCACTATGGTATGCTGATAAAGCTGACAGAGACCTGGAAAAAACGAAATACACTGTCAGGGGCTTTTACCCACCAAAACACCCTGCAGGCTCACACTGACATCTCCACTAACCCAAGCTGCCAGCAATGGTTCTGGTGTCTCACAAAGAATCTCTGCCAAGGTCCAGTGGTGTAAAGGGTCAGGCTCTCAGTGCCAAGGGCACAGCTAACGCTAGAGGCGAGTAGCTCCAGTGTAGGATCTGGTATTTTCCTGCTTTCCTGCCCATGACAGCAGGACACCTCAAACACCACGCAGGGCACTCACCTGGGTGTGGGCTCCATCGGGGACACAGCGCGGTGCATGGTCATGGGTCTCGTGAAATACACCAGGTACCCTGAAGAGACAGGACACGGCATAAAGATCGTGCAACAAGGAGTAGATTACTCAGGGGTGGTTTACCTTAAATGACCAGGTTTTCCCATGTATCAGAGGCAAAGGGCTGGGTGCCTATCCACTACCCTAAGTGGTTTTAAACTACAAGCAGACAACCACATTCCCTCAAAACAAATCCACTCCCTGCAAACCTACTAAAAARCACGGGTTTTTTGAGATGTTGCTCTTAAAAGCACCATTTCAAGTGGCTTACAGCTGTTAGAGAAAAGACAGGAAGAGAAAATGAGCAAATACATGCTCATGTTTTAACTCTCCACCAGAAAGTGCCAAGTGTTGTTACTCCAGAGGTGAGGTGATGTTTGGCAATCCAGAGAAACCACTGCAGCTTCTACAACTCTCCTCTTCAACAGGAGAGCCCCAGCCATCTGAAGCCAACTCCAAAGCACTCTCTCACAAGCCTTACCCCATTTGTTAGCACCTCAAATGTCTTCAGCCACCCACTTTTCCAAGAGTTTCAGGACTTAGCTCAGTTTCACTGAGGTTATTCAATGCAATACTATTCTGGTTTACTTTTGCTTGGGAACTTGGTGAGGCCTGTATGGAAAGCAGCTTTCAAAACATGCTCAAACTGGTAAGCAGTCAGGTCCAAAGAAGGCATGTGTGCATCTGAAACAGCTCAGTGAAACTTAACAGCTCTTACTCAGATCTTAACCTGTTTTTTAATCATCTTTACCCTGTATGCTCTCCTGGAAACCTGGATGTGATTGTACCCCATCTCCCACTTAGGAGAAGTTTCTTAATGACCTTGGGAAAGCTATTTTGGACAATAGAAAGAGTGTAGAATGAGAAAAGAGTGGTTAGTAACATGGATATGGTTTCAGCAAGGGGTAAGTTCAACCCCAAATCACAGGAATTTCATGAAGACTGAGAGCCAGAATACATCCAGTAATGTGATGGTGGTAGGAGAGAACCAGGCAAGGAAAACAGCTGTTCCCAGTGTTCTATTAAAAGAGGTCTGTCAATGCCTCTGGCATGCCACAAGCCAAAGGTTATCTCTTCAGCTAGTCCTGCATTTCCAAATCCTAAAATCCCGCATGCAACATCAACTGCAAAAATTGCTAACTACAATGACGCTGTCTCAGCCATAAATTTACCACAACATTGCTACTTTAACACCATTTCTTAGTCATTGCATTGGCAATGACCAAAGCCTTGTGTTGTGTTCCCCGAGACATTAAAAGGACCATTCCCCAGGTAGCTGTTGTAACGCATCAGCGACGGGGCTAACCTGCACCACAGAACCTGGCTCCAGAGGTCCGTGGAAATGGGATGTTAGAGTCCTGGTAGGAGCCATAGGCATTGGAGACCCGGGCGAACGTGGGCAAGGGGGGTGTTACGGAGTTTGACAAAGCGTAGGGATTGCTGGATGTGCTGTCCTCTTGGTTCTGAAACAGAAGTTACCCAAGGTCACACTCCTGCTGCCACAGCCAAAGAAATCCAGCCGGAGCACCGGACATGGCAGTGCCAAGTAGCCTCACAGGAGGTGCTCATCCTTCCAGCCAGAGCAGACCAAGCTCAGAGCACAGYTACTGCTTCAACTGAAAAGGCACTTGCAGGCACATTTGCCTTTGAGAAAAAAGCTTCTCTGGCTGCTTGTCCAGAGATTTCTCTCCCACCATAACCATGTTGAAATGCAGAGCTTAACTTGGGGAGAAACAGGAGGAAACTATACAGAAAACCTGACCTTCAGACTCTGGATATGACTTTCAAGACAGCAAGCTGAGCTAAACATGATACCTCAATGATGCACAAAATCTCCTGGAGTGGGAATATCACACAGCTATGGGGTGTCAAATGCTGGTTGKGAGTCTTCAAGTGGGAAAGACAGGTGGTGTGAAATACTGGGGGACCTCAGGCCTATCCACAGGAAGTTTGGCAGAAATCTGCATTTATTTGGATAAAGTCTACTACAAACTAGGTCTAAAGGAATTCTTTGAAAGCAGTTGTGCCTTGCTTGAGTCATCAGATTTCCATACAGGGGAACAAGTTCCCACTCTTACAATATTACTGCTGAAACCAAGCAGAATTAAGCCTTTATCCATAAAAAAACCCCAGCTCTTTATTTGTGATGAATAAACAAAACCTCTCAGAAAAGAAACCTGAGGAGACTCTCCAATCTTTTCCTGAATACTAAAAACACCCACTCCAGTACACTTCACCCACACAAAGACCTAATACCTAACACTGGGATGCTGAGTAGGTATCACAGATCTCTCAGCTAAGAGCAGAGTGTGACTTGGATTTATCTGCAGCATCATCCCTACAAAACCCCAGCACAAGGCTGCAGAAAGAAAACCCATTTTCACAGTTTGGCATTTTTTTTCAGGGAAGAAAACAAAACCCCTAGAATAGGACTAGCAGGATCTTTGATGAAAACTGAGGAGGTAAAGGCATTTGCCACTGCCTTTCAGCCAAGAATGAATCCATCAACAACCTGAAGCCTCTTATCTTCTCCTACAGATGATAACCATGCCCTGGTAGTCAGTCAGATATATTCTGAGCTGGGAAGCTACCATGCATCACTAAGATGCTCCAACCCCCAGTCGCTCCTGGTAACCTGAATATCAGAGCTCCCCAAAGCAGCAAACCTTCAGGGCCTCATTTGCAGAAACAAAACACATCTAATCATCCGCCCAGTTCTCTTCAACATTAACCAGAAGTGCCCACACAAATGTAATGGCCAGTCATAGGGGTCTATTTACACATCTAACGAGGCCAGACTCTCACTGCAGAGTCAGAAGTGTGGGACATGGGAAAAGACAACAAACTAGGGCAGAGAGCCCACGCAGTTCTCCTTACCACAACAGACTCCAGCCAGGAGACCAGCTGACGCAGGCAAGGCTCCAGGCAGCTCTGGTTCCGCTTCACTTTCTGCAGAGAGGTGTCTTTCAGTATCTGGAATACATACAAGGTGCAACTTGAATAATGGTTACATCCACCCTTTGCCCACATTCTTTCTGTCTGCAAGAGCAGGTTAGATGCCAGGATACAGACAGGCCACAGATATTCCCTAACATCCACTGGAGCCACTCGTGTGCTGTCTGCTCTGAGGAACAGGTGTGAGCTTTGATCAGAGCACTGAGGTTTACCTAGCAGCACAGTGAGACAGAATTTGGGCTTTGATACTACTGTGGCCCATACATTTCACACCAGTTTGTGGCAAACCAGATCAGTTTTTTTCCAGGAAGAAACCCAAACCGATCTATCAACTTGCTGCTGGGGAAGGGATTTCATTACCAACAGGATTTGCTACACCAGATGATCAAATATCTGGTCTGAATTAGCAGGGCCTGTGTAAAAAAAGTCTCCTCATTTTTAAAGCAGTTTGTGTAGTAGAGCAGGAAGCAACATCCCAGCCCAAAAATAGTATCATTCTGCAGCTGGATGCTTAGCTGGTCATTTTGTCTATTATTGGGTTGAGGGCAACTGCATGAGGAGAAGGATGTTAGGGATCCTCAAGCAACACAYATCACACTGGAACACAGCAGCAGTGAAGAACATATTTAAAAAGAAGCAGTGCAAAAAGGCAAATACTGGGCTGCAACACCAACAAAAACCTCATCCTATGAGCTTCACAATTTATCAGTCCAGCATGACCTGTAGTATGTCTTCAGCGAGGTCTGGTGTTTTGTTGTGCCAGTAAAATCTAGACATGGAATATCCAGCATTTGTACATTTATAAAGACAATGTATACTCCTCACACACCTTGAGCAGCTTTGCCTTCATGGAAGCCGTGATCGAGGTTGGGTTGATGAACTGGAAGGATGGTGCAGCATTATTGGGATACTGGACAGGGAACATCACCAGCATCCTGACTCTGTGGTTGCCGCAGTGCACCGACACCGTACAGCTGCGACTCACCGCATCCATCTGCGAAGAAGAGCAATTGCTCTGTAGTTAGATCTCCAAGGACTTTTAAACTTATAGTGGCTTAAATTCACGCTGAGGGACTGATTCCTCTGCACACCCGTAAGACAAAGTCATGCTGTTCTCAAGGGCAGGGAACACAGCGACAGCAAAACACCCCAGGCAGATGGGGACGGACTCGGCTCGCACCAGCAGACTGACATTCCAGCATCCCAGCATCTCAGCATCTGGAGACCACAGCCAGCCCAGGTAGCACCAGGAATCAGACTCTGCTCCCAACAGCCACTGCATGGCCCACTTCACTTGGCCATGGAGAGCTCCAGGTTCAGTGCAGCAGTAACAGGCACCTTCTAAGATCCTGTACCACTGTCTCAGAAGACTACATCAGAAACATGCCACAAGCTGTGAAACCACAGGGGTGGGGAAAGGAGACAGGCAGCTGCCTCAAGCCTCCCAGCCCAGTTCAGTGCTGTGGCTCCAGTCAGCACCAGACAGAGGACAGTTTGGAGCGCAAGGGAGAGGCCAAAACTGAGGACAGAGTGCAGGAGAGGAAGGGCTCAGCAGATGGGGTTCAGAATCAGTTGAAATGAGACCAACTGCATGAAACAAGTCACCTCCACTCTGCAGTCTAGGCAGAGAGGGAAACACCATCCAGCCTTCTCAAGATCAGCCAGTGTACTTACTGTGCTGAAACATTTCTCTCACATCCAGTATCTGGGATTATCCTCTTTCTTACTACCCCTGGCCAAGAGGATCTCTACAGCTCAAAATAAAACTTGTTTACATACAGCAGTCACTGCAGCAAAGAAGGTTCCCCTCTAAAGGCTCCAATGAGCCAGCCTGCCTACATTCCCTGTTAACAATCCAGCAAAAAGAAACATTCTACCTCCACATTGACATTTCGGATCTGCACGTTGATCAGTGAAAACTCCTGCTGCAGTGTTTGAGGCAGCCCCAGTTGGTCCGTTTTCTTTCCCACCAGAGGGTCATTCAGGAAATCTTCTTTCAAAGCTGACAGGAAAGATGGAAAACAGGCTGACACAAGCTATAACAGGCAGACTTTTTCACGTGATGTCAGGAGGCAGCAAAGGCAGCAGGTTTTCGTCTGCTCTTCTGACACACAGAGGTATGAGTTTTACCTGGCAAAGACCTGTGAGCTGGAGGGTCTCAGCTGTTGTTTAGAGGCAAATTTATGACCCTTCTCTTAAAAAAAACCAAACTTGTCTGCACACAGGTTTCCCAGGAAGGTAACAGAAGCTGCCTGTACTCTGTACAGCCCTAAATGGTCCTCCTCTTCTCATTTGAGACCCCTTCTCCTCCCTACACAGTGCTGCCAGTCACAATCAGCTCAACTGGAGCTTCTCAGTTCAGTGGGAAAGAACAGCAGCCAAAGCAGTCTCCAGGAGGAGCTCTCGTCTTTGGGACTAACACCCCACCACTCCTGACTTTCAGGGAAAGCTTCCAAAGCATAATAATGCTTTGGGAGAGAGCAGAGAGTATTTCTGGTCCTAATAGAGGCTTAATTCATTTGTAGCAGCCGTTTGCATTTAATGTTGCAAAGCACTCTAGTGCTTTAACAGCCTTTAAAGACTCATCAAAATGCTGGGTCTAGCTCTCGAGTTCCAACAGTTTTCAGGAGGACAATAACCCCTGAAGGCCAGAACACATTTAAACAACCAGGCAAGCACTGCAGGACACAAGGAATTACAGTTAAGACAAAAAACTTCACTGAGTTTCAGAAGAATTGGTCTCTGCCTGTGGTTGTGCCTGGCTTTTGACTCATTTTTTGCTATGCACTCCCACTAGGGCAGGGGCAGCTCCTTCTGAGGGTGTTTTGCTGTGGCACCACTTCTTAAGAAGGCCAAATACGTTTTTTGATGATGGCTCCAAGGACAGAAGGGAAGTCCTGATTTTTCAGCTCTCGTTCTCACACTTGCAATATCACATTGCACAGACTATTCCTAGCAAAAAAATAAATGAAAAGAATTTAAAAAGTTGACCTTTTACAAGCATTCACCTAAAAGTTACCGACTTTGCTGCTGGGAAAAACACCTGATATTACTGCTGCCCAATGCGTTGCTGGATTTGGATAGGTAGGATGCTTAGCCAATCATTCTTGTTTGCAATTYTGTTACAGTGCTTAGATATACTCCAGAAAAGGGAGCTGAAAAGGAGATTAAAGGAAGATCAGTGGCTCTCATGGAACATAATTATTTCTAGCTCAAGACACCACATAGCTTACTAAAAAGCCATCTCTGAGGTTCCCAGTATGGGCAGTACCCCCCCTTTGTCTTCTCCTCCCATTCCCTTCCAATTAGTTTCTAATCCTCCAAAGCCACACATTTGTACAGATTCCTAAAGCTCCTCTATGAGCAGCAGCAGCAGTGAGCAGAGCTGCGCAGCAAAGGCACAGCTGGGGGCTTTCTCATTCACCTGCAGAGCGCTGTTCTCTTCAAAGAACCCCCAAAGTGCTTTACTAATATAACATGGAGGCTTTGTCTTCAGCTCAAATGCAACTACCCCCAGAGTGAAACACCACCAGTCCACAATAGCTTTTTGGCTAGAAAGAACTGAAATACCTACCTAGGGATTTGCTTGTGCATTAATCGTGCAGTCGTGTTATTTGCAGCAAAATCTACCCTGCTACAGAAAAGCCATATTCATTCCCTTTGGCCACAAGGAAAACCCTACCAGTCTGAACCAAAGCCAGACCCACACAGAAATCACATGGGACATATGGATGTGCCTCATTAGGGACAGTGAAAAAGTCTCTYCTGTGGAAACTTTCTCCTGTGGGAAAAAGAGAGGTCAGGCAGAAAGAATGAGAATGCTCCCAGCTGGAGCAAGAGAGGTTGTGCTGCCCCAGAAGTACTGCTYATGGTGAGCACAGGTAGCAGGGGTTTCTTTTATCATCTTATAAAATCCTGATGTAGACAGAAGTTCTGATGTGATTCAGAAACTTGTTCTGTTGCCAAACAGGACAGACGGCAGAGACGAACTTCACTGGTGATTGCTGGGCAAGAAACCTCCAGTTAGGAAGGGATGCTTTTACTAAGAGACCTCACAACTGCTCCTTTATTCAAAGGACAGACATTAGACCACTTCCTCCCCTACTMTGCAGTTTGTTGGCAAGCCAAAGGGAGAATCAAATCACTTCCCCATAAACTCATCACATGGGAATCCTTTGTGGCACTGCTACAATACAGAAGAAGCTGTGAATTTAAACCCAAACAGACATAAAGGCATTGGGGCACCCAATCCTTCTTCCTCAGTGTAGCTGTAGATATCACTTTAGACACCTTTTCCCCATGCACATCACACCATGGGTCTCAGCTGCTGAAACCCCTTCTATTCTGGTACTTACACTCTTCWAACACTAACCCTGAATGTTTAACCTGGCCAGAGCCTTAACCACACAAATCCTCCCTGGCATTCCTTGCTTGCCTGCATTCTCTTCTACAAACAACTGCTTTCTGTCAAAGTCTCTCCAATCCACCCATCAGTATCCCAGAAGCCAGAGATACTACCCCTCCCCTCTCTGCTCTGCCAGCCTTCAGCCACCTCTCATCAATACATGACCAAAAATTCACAAGCTCTCTCCATACCTACTTCTGGTGAAGACAACAGCAAACATCTCCTTGTTAGATCAGTTCACAAAGTGACCCCAGCAGAAGTGTTTAAGTACCAAGTCTGATGTAAGCAGCTTGTGTCAGAGTGCCTTACCCACACACTCYCCTCTTCTGTGGGCTTATCTCTTGGCTTAAACTATCCCACCGTCTTAAAAGCCAGAACTTACTTTCTGATTGCCTTATTTTTGGCAACAAGCCACAGCGACATCCTAAAGAGAATGCAATTAAATGAAAATCATGACCAGGAAGACCTTCATTTCACAGCTAGAATCATTGAGTTAGAAGAGAAAAAACTTGCGAGGACCRTCTTGAGGAACCCCTAGTGTTCTTCCTCCTCGCTGGATGGGGAGTCCATTAACCTTTGAGATAGCAGGAGGTTGTGCTTTGCCTATGATGTTTTCTTATGCCAAGATGTCACTTCTTTCAAACATAAAGACACTGGTGTTTGAAGTTCCACAGACCATCACTTCTCTCACCTTCCTCATCCCCATGTCCAGAGTTATGCTGAGGCTCCGAGTCCTGGGGGTGAAGGGTCTTGTCCGGCTCTGGCAGATGAGAAATCCCATCAATGAGGTCCTCAACTCCATCCAGGATGTCATTAGCACAGAGCTGAAAGGAACAAACACACCCACATGCTGAATGACAGAATCCAAGCTGTGGAAAGAGCCACCACTAAAGAACTCATTCCCCCAAACAGATGGATTTGCAAGGTAGGTCTGTCCACGCAACAGTCATGGCTAGGACCTCAGTGTTGTTTCTGTGACAAAGACAGGTGATCTGCCACTTTCCAGCATCCTCAGCTCTGTCACCTCAGACAGCCTGGCCAAATCTGCTCACCTACAAAGCCACTTAATTGA
The DNA here is from genome assembly GCA_018881555.1 of Amblyornis subalaris. Taxonomy (NCBI): domain Eukaryota; kingdom Metazoa; phylum Chordata; class Aves; order Passeriformes; family Ptilonorhynchidae; genus Amblyornis; species Amblyornis subalaris. The sequence goes on from JACAXG010000210.1 coordinate 993,287, forward strand.
CAGGGCCAGTCTAAGTAACAGAAGTTTTACTTTAATCAAAACTAAAACTGATATGACTTTAATTTCTTGAATTGATTTGTCAAAACTAGTTTAATTTTTTTTATCAAATATAATAGTAGCACACTTTCTGCATTTGATATTTACAAAAAGTAGGATCTGAAGACCTAGGTACAACACCAGGAGCCCTATTGTTCTAGGTCCTGTATCAAAATGAGGCCATAAACACCTGGATTTTAAGTTCAGGAAAACAGGGAAGATGAAGGGAAGAGAAAGGATAAGGGCATGATGTAGCAAATTACAGCATTGGTCACCAGCAACATGCCATCATGTGTGTAGTTTGATCCAGACAAAGACAAAAGAATGGGAGCCAGCAAAAGAAAAGTAAAGGCTCTGACATGAATGAACAATTGTTTTAAAGACAGGGAAGAAATCAAATGTTCACAAATATATCAGGTAGGAGTAAAGGTCATTTTTCACAGAGAAAGTTTGTTACAGACCTGCAGGACTCCTGCAGGATCTGTGCTGGGACACATGCTTCTCAACATATTCATTAAAAACCTGGAATAGGAGGTGAATAGCGACATGACCAGGTTTGTTGATGCCGCCAAGCTTTTCAGGGCAGTAACAAGTGTGGCTGACAGCAAACAATCACAGAAGGACCTTACAAGAGCAGCTGTACTAAAATGAAAGATGAACTTTGACTCAGATAAATATAAAGCAACACACATTGGGAAAAAATGGCAAGTTCAAGCTGAGGGAACAAGATGTAGAGGCCAGACTAAGCTGATGTTTTCATGGAATTATGCCAAACAATTTAAAAACTAAAGTGAGTACTGAGAATTCTTTGGAGAGAACAAAGCTCAGATCCCCATCCCCAAAGGTATACAGTAGAACTGAAAAAGGGTCGTGAAAGGCAAAAGGACAATCAAAGTTCTAGTACAAAAGATGAATTAAATCAAGACCTAACTTGAAAAAGGAGGGAGCTGAGGAGGGATATGATGGAGGTCTACAGAATCATCAGTAGCACAGAGAAGACAGCTCATTTTATCTTCAGTGGAATGAAATTAGGAGGTTCCAAAACAAACAAATGAAAGGAGCTGGTTTTCCACACAACATGCAGAAAAGCCATGAAACTGCTTRTTGACAGGATGTTTAAGGTGACAAAAATTTACGCAGGTCCAAGAAAAGACAGAACAAGTCTATGGAAGTGAAACTCATCAAGCTCTGTCAAATACAAAAACACCAGACTCAATGAGCCTTAAGTTGCAAACTGCAGGAGGCTGACAGGGCATTCAAGAGAAACATCACTCCATGCCTGCCTTGTTCTTATCCCGTCCCAAGACATCCACAGCTAAAGATGTGACAGGGCCACGTGGCCCACTGTGGCCATATGAGCCTTTGGTCTGAGCCAGCACAGCTGTTTTAGTAATTGCATCAGAATCTGTAACTGCTGCAGAACCACGGCATTCACACCGCCTGCCCCAGGCTTAGAGGCAATGGACACAAGGACAGGAAGTGAAGGGCACAATCCCTACATTTACCTGGTACCTACAACACCAAGAAATACAATCTTGCAGCCACAGAGGTGGCATCTTCAGAGGCAATGCAGGCAGTAAGTGAACTCCACTTTCCCCAAAAGAACTTCTGTGCTTACTATCAGACAACAAAGCAGCCTTGCACTTCCACAGAAGCTTTTGAGACAGGCTCAAAAGAGAAGCTCCATCACAGGTCTCCTTCGGGATGTTTCAGGGTGTGTCTGCAGCTCTAGGATATCAGAGGAGTGACTGGGAGTGTAAGCAAAGTGAGGTGAATGTGACCTGTAAGAGAACTATCTACTGTTCAAGAGCCAAAGTGTTCATGTACCCTCTGCAGCTGCGAGTCAATCCGCCACATCCGCAGGGTCTGATCCCGGGACCATGTAACCAGCTGGTAATCTTTAGAACCTGAAGAGGACAGAAACAATTAGAGACCCCGTTGGAAAACAGAGACTATCTCAGCCCAGTGTTTAGTGTAAATAGACTCAAACAAGCCAGCAGGGACATCCAATGGATAAGGCACTAAACTGAAAGGCAGATCGAGTCCTTTTCTGCCTGGAATTGACCCAGCCTTTGTGCCTCCCCACACCACAGTTACCACACCTCTAAATAGGCCGTGACTTACAGGCCAAAAGCACAAAGCAAGTATAATGAATGTGATGCGAGTTTTCCAACCAGGAATGAACCAGACCCACAACAATATTTATTTAAATACAAGCAATAGTATTGTAAAAATAAATGTTTCTCGACTGTAACTGTGAAGTTAAAATATCTTTTAGTTCATCAAATCTGTTTCAAGATGCAGATGTTTTAAAATATTTGTAAGCTAAGAGAAGCTGGTTCTGCCCCCCCCGTTTTTGCTTCTGAAAGAGTTGGATGATGCCAAGTTCAGGCTGTAAGGAAATAGATCCAACCACATACTATCCATCAACACGCAGAGGTACACAGACTTATTTATGTCCATGTTTAGGTCTTGTGATACAGTTTTAAGTTTCCCTTGTCAAACAGCTGCTACRCTTAAGAATTTGCTGCTGCACAGCTGCTTCCTACGCCCCTCTGCTGAGGCAGAGGGTCTGTCTAAATACAGCACAACAGACTCTGTGGAAGGAAATTTGTAGTATCTTGGTTGTCTCCACACTGAAGCAGACTTGGAATGTTTGTGTGATTGATTTATACTGCTTGAAACGAGCAAGATGTCCAGCCCTGGGTATGTATCTATTAAATCAGCTAAGACAACCAACTGTGGCTCAAGCTGATTGAAGSTTCATTCACAAACTTAGATTGTGACCCCAGATCCTAACATGGTTCTCCATCACTCTCCTCTTTTTGAAAGAGGAAAATCAAGGTAGAGAGAAGGTGACTTAAGTGAATGGCTCCAGCAGCTGGTGGCAGAGGGCTGGACCAGCACTTTTACACGGCACTGCAAAGCTGTAGCACAAGTGACACCAAAGCCAGACGTGCACATTCTGTCAGTGGCAGCTGAGGTGCTGGAAACAAAGCTGTGGTTATCCACCCTCTGGCACAGAACCTCCTATACTTAGCTGCTTATGCTGGAAAATTTAGTCAGGACTGAACTCTAACAGCAGACTCTCTATCCCATGCTATTTCACCCCTGTCATGGCCAGCACACAAATAAGGTGGGCTTGCTGGGTTTGTGGTCTGGGATATGCTGGAGGCTGCTGATCCAGGCCATGATGTGAGGGGTTAACTGGTTAGCCTGCAGCTCTGAGCAGGGGCAGGGTGTCTGCACTCATGCACCCATCTAATAGTTTGCACAATTTATTCTGAAATATTCATTTAAAAATAGACTCCCAGGAGAGTAGAAGCAATGAGAGTCACCACTGACCCACTCAGCATTTGGTAGATTTGCTTTGTCAGCATGGAAACAAGGCAGTGCTTCTGTGGGCACTGCCATAAAACCAGTACAGAACAGCTGTAGCTTGAGAGGGGCAGGAAGGTAGGCAGCAGCTACTCCAAGGAAAGGCAAGAGTCAAACAGCAACAGCATTGCAACCACCAGCCAGGTTTCCATACCCCTCGTTAGCTGACAGCCACAGTGCAGSGTCTCAAGAGAGCATATCCAGCCCTGAACTCACCTTCTTTCTGCTTCCTCCACTGAAACTCCAGCACCACATCATCATGTCCCACGAAAGTGTGGACAGGCGTGTTCAGGTCGAAGACATTCCAGAGGAGGAGACTGTTTTCCCGGCGGAGTTGGGGGACCATCACTGTGACCAGCCCATTGCTGAAAGGCTTGAGAGAGAAACACCCTTCCACTTAGCCTGGGACAGTTATGTTCCCATGCTGCTATTATCATACTCTCATTTTTCCCTTTTCCCACCAAAACGAATGCAAGAGTTTTAAATGAACTCAGCACAAAACAGAACCAGACCAAAACCTGGGAAGGTCCAAGGCAATTGCTGTGCAAAAACACTCTCTTTTAAGGGGTAAGTTATAGTACACTGAGATATTCAATGCAGCTCACTTAAGAGGAATAATTTCTTTCTGCTGCTTCCTCTCTTTTCAGCTGTAAAGCTGAGGAGGAATTTCACCACGGACTTTTAACTGGGGACCTACAAGAAGCACGACCTGGGGACTGAGCCCCAGCAGCTACTCAGGGTCACAACGCTCAGAGGAACTTGGAACCCAGTCCTATACCTCTCACTGTGGGGACACGGAAAGGGGATCAAAGGTTCAAGGCACAGCACTGGCTTCAGGCCACATTCAGATCTCTGGGGAAGAGAACAATTATGACTGATGTTAAGAGCCTTAGCTTCTCAAGGCTGGGTGCTTGCTCACTCCTCCTGAGTGCCCTCATGGTGGATGCTGCTTTTCTAGGCCTTTTAAGCACCACGAGAGATTTTTAAAATCAACTTAATAATGTCCAGAAGTAGAACTGGTGAGATACCCTTTGGCAGTTCTTTATTTAATGTCCCTTTGTGCATTTTTCTCAGAGCACAAGTGGAGCTGGTGGGAGTTTCTCACTCACCGTGTATCTGGCCTTCCAGACAGGAACCTGGCAGGGAAGGATATTGAGGTATTTCCGAGGCTGACGGTAATCCCAGAACTTAAAAAAAAAAAAAAAAAAAGAGAAAGGCAAGCAAAGGCAGGAGTCAGCTGGCTCTACTTTCAGGCTGTAGTTTTCCATGTGGCTTGCAGATAGAACAGACCAAAAAGCATGCCAGGGTGCCCACAGCATCATTAGTAATCCCATTCATTAACAGCAGAGACAGCCCCAAAGGACAAATACCAAGCTATCAGCATCTGGCAGCATCCCTTAAAAACGAGTGACTTGAGGTCATATTCACAGTGATCATGGCTTGAGTAATTAGAGCAGGGAGACAGGCAGCCTGCTTGGGCTTTCAGAGCTACAAGGTACCCTGCAGGCTCCCAGCCAATGTGCCAGCCCAGGCTGGAGGCAGGCCCACCCTGCTGTTACTGCTAATTTTCTAATGAAGAATTTAACCTTTTGCTTTGCTAGAATACACATCAATTGCATTTGCCTCAGAGCTTAGCTCAATGTGAATGAACTCCATTTGGCTGACATACAAAGCACACTATTTTCCCCCCAAGTAAGAGGCCACGCACAGCAGTGCTTGCAGGCAGTCTCTTATTGATAACCCTGTTCGACATGAGTTTGGAAACCCCAGAGGCTGAAGWATGTCTCTCTCCAAGTTGTTGTAATCAGCTTGGGGCTGGCAACACTGCATTTTGGGAAAAAGGCCCTTCTGGCATGTGTAGTCCATTCCCTTCTGGAATGCAAGCAACAGGCAGAGGTGGCTGTTTTCAGCTTCAATACTGCCCTAATCACCACAGATACGTGCACCCATTCTTCAGTGACCTCTCTGCCTGTTCTGAAAGTGCAATCCTGCCTCAACACACCAGGTGGCCAGAAACCGAACTTAAAAGATTCAGATCTTGCCAATGGCAAGCACTCCCCAAGATTTCAGCAGCAGTAGAAGGGGATCTGCTCCACCATCCTTCCACCTCCCTAGCAGGAATCCCAGAAGCACCACTTACCCTGACAGAGTTGTCCTGGCTGGAAGTGGCCAGTGTATACTCATTGTCAGGATGCCAGTCCAGACCATGGATTTTGGAGAGATGAGCTGCCAAATACTCTACTGCAGTGCTGGGTTTCTGCAAGGAGAGACATTGTCCTTCTCAGCACAGGACTCCTGAAATTTGGTCTAGTTCTTTGGCATAAAAGGAGACACTTTAACAAGGGCACGAGAGGTAGAAAGCCCACGCCTGCTGGGGAATGGCAAATAGCTCAGCAAAAGTAGTCAAAGAAAAAATCCTGTGAAGGTGTGGCAAATTCCAGTCACCAAGTGCAGCCCTGAACCATACCTTATACTCAGTAAAACAGTTAAGTACCATGAGATCCAAAGGAAAATGTTAATGGGCACACTTACTGAGGAAGGAGGCTATCTACATACTCTCTTCAGGCTCTTAGACTCCCAAATCTCTCTAGTTTAAACTGACCCACAAGAGAGATTTGGGTTAAAGTAGTACATTTTCTCAGTATTTATCTGTGACCAGAGGGATGTCTGTATTGGGTAGGTGGGAATATGCACAGACTGCTCAAAAAGCCCTCAGCTTACCCTTTTGTCCCATATTCGGACATCCCCATCATGGCTTGTTGCTAAACAGTTGGCATTTTTCTTGTTCCATTTCACCTGGGAAGCTCCAGCTGCAGCACACAGAGAGCAGGTCAAAACCAAACAATTAAAAAGAAAATGGCACAGTAGTCCCAGACCCTGGGCCTAGAGCTGCTCTTAGCCCAGGAGAGGCAGTTCAGAGGAAGGATATCCCAGAAGCCAGCATGAAGGATGGCATGAAAATTATTAACTCCTGATTCCTCAACATATTGTTTATGTCCTCAGGACAGCAAAGCAAGAGTGTTGCAGTTGCATGCCTAGAGATATTTATCACAATTTTTAGCCAGGGCTGTACCTGATTAAAATACTCATGTCCATTAGCTCAGATGGAGCATCTTCCTCCAGACCAGAACTGTAGGTTCATCACATCCCTCCCAAACCCCCTCTCTTTTTATTCAAGTTACTTCCAGGTGCTTAGGGCCTGTTTCATCTCCCCAACACCCTCTATACCATCTGCTGCTATACAGGCAACTACTGCCATTGATCTATGATTAAAATACAGGTGGAGGAGAAGGCTGCAGTGCAGGTGGACCTTGGGTGTGGCCAGCTGGAAGTGGACCAGAAGGTCCATCTGTCAAAATACACCACAGAAGTCAAAGACATCAATGACACTGTAAAGAAACTGGATGATGGTCCAGATATGGCTTATATGCGATACCATGAGGGACTCAGTCAAATCAGGAGATGGGTGGTTATTTCTAATAAGAAACAAAGCACAGCTTCAGTTAATGTGGATTATTCAGATATTGTAAGCAAAATGCACCTGTTCATCCTTATTCTGCCAGTATTTTCAAAACCTTTTAAGCTATCAGAAAGCTAAACAGATCTCAGCCTGCTGCTATTCTCCACCTCCACTACCCACCTCCTGCTGCATGGTGAGCAGATTCATCCTGACAACCTGGCAAAAAGCTATTCTGGGGGATAAAAAGCTGCAAATAGACTGCCAGTTGATTGATTTGATCCACTCACTGAAGAGTACACAAACGTCTGGACCAGCATTAAACAGCATCAGGCACAGGAGCAAGGAAGGAAGCAAGGAAGCTTTCTGGGGAGCAGGCTGCTGGGCTGGCTCAGCTGTGAAACCTCACCCCAGATATCAGAACCGACCACTGTTTCTCTCTGACTCAGTAATGTTTTTGCATTTCTGTGACAGAGAGGTTTGCTGGCTGGGAGGGGACTGGAGTTGCTGCCCATGTGTAGCCTAAGGAGATGTAAGCAGCAGAGCATGAGAGTTACACATTGCGAGGATTGCAATGTACTGGGGACAGTAACTCGGGGAAAGGACGTTTGGCTCATCATCCACGCCCAGCCCCAGCTCCAGCTAGGGAGGATGGACACAAAGCACCTGTCAGCGGGAGGTATCACAGGGGCTGGCCACTCACCCTGCCAGCAGCCAGGACAAGTGACTATCCAGAGCCAGCATAGCCCAAAGAGAGGACCTTGCATGCTCCCTGCATGCTGCAGATGCTCCAGGGAAGCAGATATGGCCAGCTGCTGTACCCAGCCCCTCAGTAAGAGAGGGGACAGGCTGGCACAGTGCTGTTCAACACCACTGCCTGGGGTGCAGTTTAGTTCCTCAACCGATTCAATCAAACATAAAAGGACATGAGGAAATCACAGACAGGCAACCCAGGACAAGCAGTGCAGCAAGGTGGTTAAGCAGGGAGGAAGCTCCATGTGGCTGTTCACCAATGTCAGGGCAGTGATTCCAAGTACCACAACTGCCCTCCATGCCTGGGCTCCACATCTCTTCTGAATTCTGCTCCTCTAAAAGGAGTTGTGAACTGGAGCTGCTCCTCCAGCTACTCTCAGGCTGCTCCTACACGGGACAATCACACATGGTGGCATTTCTGTACTTGCCATGCCTGCCCTTGGACTATGCAGGGAGGGAGGAATAACAGTAGGGATATGCAAAAATAACCTTGTTAAATGCCTACATCACACACATGTCAAACTTACCGACTGCGGAGAGTGAGACTGTGGGCTTCCTGGTGTCTCTGAAATACAATGTGGCCAATGTGAGTACACACACCATGTCTAGCCTCCCCAGCAAGCTCCCTGCTATTCCAGCACTGAAGTTATTGCTGCCTCTTGGGACCTAATGTGCCTTCTGCTTACCAAAACATACCAGCATTAAATGGAATAAAGGTGACCAGCTGGAGGACAACAACTGTCCTGGAAGTGTTCAAGGCCAGGGCGGATGGGGCTTGGAGCAACCTGGTCTACTGGAAGATGTCCCTGCCCTTGGCAGGGGGATGGAACTAGATGATTTTTAAGGTACCTGTCTTGCCACCACATGCAGCAGGAAGTTTAGGACATGGGACAGAGCTGGAGTGGACTAGAGGGAGGAGAAACACACACAAAGTGTGCCACACTGCAACTGGATAGGCAAGGAAACTGGGCTCACAAATTGTTGCTGCAGGAAAGCAACAAAACACACTTTCCCAGGAGGATTAAAAGGAACAAACAGAGCTGTGGAAAYACTCGACAAAAACCACTGATGTGTTTGTCGAGCCTTTGCAGATCCTGATTCAAGGCAGATGGAGCAGTTACTACAGAGCAAAAACTTCATATCTAGCATATAATAACAAAATTAGTAGGAAATCTGCCCAGCTGTGTGCAGACCAAATTCTGTCTGTCTACAAACCAAATTCCGCAGTGGCAGAAGCCAGTGTGGCACCATGACAACTCCCAGCAGCCAGGACATGGATCAAGGCAATAATTTACTTCCTGACCTTGCTCCTCAGGAATTCACCTGCTCTTTTCTGAAAAGTACCAGTGAAAATTAGGAATATTGTCTTCAGCTTTTTCTATTTGGTAAAAAGCAGAACATTTTCTGGAATGGACTGCACCTCTCCCTCTAAGAATTTCTGCCTAATCAAAAAGTTATTTTATAGGAAAAATTAAGTGGGGAATTTCCAGCTGCCCTTACTGCAGGGCTACCTCCCTAGGGTGTCATTAGAGAGAGTCGCTTCAGCAGGATGTTAATTTGCTAGAGGCCAGCAGGACCAGGACTTCAGTGCCACAGCAAGCTCAGAGCCCTTCCTAGCACAAGTGGGATGTAGAGGCTATCAGAGACTGCCTAAGGAAGCATTTCTGAGCAAGTGATATAGGCAGATACAAAACAATGGAAGAGTACAACAGAATTAAAAGAGGACTTCTGATAACAACCTTCAGAGATCTCTAATTTTTTTTGCTTGGCGCTAAGATAGTATCACAGGAAAACACAACCAGCAGTTATTGTATCTCTATGTCTTTTAATTACACATTAATAATATACTGTCATTCTCAAGCACCATTTAACCAAGGATCTAAGTGCTAGTTCATAGGAGCTAAGCAAGCCTCTGGGTAGCCTGGTGCAGTGGGGTTATAAAATTATCCTGCTATTATAACTGAGCAAGGGAGGCAGAGAGGAACAAAGCGACTTGCCGGGGGTCATAAAGAGTTGTACAGCCAGCAAGAGAACCCAGCAGTCCCAGTGCCAGCTCCTTGCTTCTCAGGTGTAAAATATGGGGCTTAAATATTAGTGGGGTTTGGATATATAGTTGGAAATATGCGCTACCCTGAAAATACTCATGACAGAAAGCACCAGGAAGCAAGGGAAGGTACAAACAGGAAAACTTTCCTGAATACCATTGTCAGTCTTTCCACCACTGAGGGAGAACCAGCAACAACCACTGAATTTAGYAGAAAATGGCTACAGGATCATGAAATGGTGTCATTAACTCAGCTAAAAAAATCCAACGGGTTGAGGAATACTCTTGGACTCCAGGAAAAGTCCCCACGGAAAGATCTGAAGTGGGCAGGGAGTGAAGCCAGACAGTTGTAGCTTAACTGTACCACTCCACTACCCTTCACTGACTCTGAATCAGCTTGAAAATAGGGGAGCAGAAGTCATCTTGGAGACAATGGGAAGTAGCTGAAGCCCCTGCAAGCACAGCTAAAGAGCAGCACCCATCAGGGCATGCTTTGCCCTGCAAGCTGATAATAATAGAAAGGAGCCCAATGATTTCCCCACAAGGCAGAAACATACTGATTCTTACTTGATGTCCCAGATATAGATGTATGTGTCCACAGAACTGGTTACCAGTAGGTCTGGCTCAAACACTGCCCAGTCCAGGTCGCTGCAAATGCAATATCACAGGAGATCAGTAAAAAAAAGCACACATAGAGTTTGCATCAACTTCTCACAAGCCCCCAGTACATTCTCTGACAAATTCACGGCAACTCAATGACATCTACCGAAACTTTTTAAGTAAAAAGCAAGATCTTAATAATTCCTCTAAGTAAATTCCAAGGAGCAATGAAATGCTTCTAAGTAAATTCCAGTGAAGCATCCTCCTAGCCCTGAACTTTACAGCTACCATGTGCGTGCTCTTTCCCCTCCAGGCAAAGGGACACTGTCTCAAAGAGTTCCCAGTTACCACACATCCTTGGCATCAACTCCTCACTCTGGGATGCCTCCCTGTTGGGAACACCAAGTGCACCTGCGACGCAAACAGCCCCCAGTCAGCCCAAACAACTATCATTTCAAGGGCTGCAAATCTTTCCACAGTCAGGAGCTGGAGCAAAAACAGTCCTTCCACTGCATTTCCAACCCAGCATTGAAATATGACCTTAAAACAAGAGGCAGAAATCTCCCCTGTACCACTGTAACACTCTCTAAACTTGGTCTTTGGGATTACCCACCTTAATTAAGCTGCTATCACACAGAAACACAGCTGGGATTTAATTTAATAAACATGCTGCTATCTCTTTCCCAGATGATGGCTGCTGCTCTTTACAAGGACAGCAGCCTAAGGCAATGACACTCAAGCCATCAAGGGCTAAGTTGATATATTGGGGGAGTCATGAGAGGGTGAGCTGCTTCACATATGCTATCATCACCAAATGGGAAGACAGTCCAGTCCAGAACAGTGAGTAAAAACAGGCTTAGAGCAGAGCCTGAGTGGAGCCAGGACCAAAACATTCAGCTACTATGAAACAATGCATCATTCTCCACTCAGTAGCCCACAGCATGGCCTGTTCCTCACCTGATCACACGTGTGTGTCCCTGCAGAGATGTGCAAACTTCCCCATTACCTTCCTTCCACTTATACAGGTCAACTCGCTGATTGCTCTGAAATTAGAAGGAGAGAGAGTCTCAGGCCAACAAGGTAGGACAGGGATCTTGTGTGTTAGGACCAGGTTCCCTTCACTTTGAACAACCTCAGTTAACAATGACTCACGCTGTGATTAGCAAAGTCCTTGCCCAAAGCAGGAGAGCAAAGATGAAACTACAGGCTGCAAGGACTTACAAAAGCTGACACTTTAATTCGACCCACTTAAAATTGGAGATAAACTAGAATGGGAGAAAAAAACCCCACACTGCAAAATGTTTCCACAAAATTTTGTTGTTGGAGCTTTTATTTCCTAACAATATGCTGTAACTGCAGGCAACAAGCAGACAAATTCTCTCTGCAGGAATACCCTGACAGTCTGTTAGATTCACAACTAGAGTTCTTGGTGAGGGGGATGATGGATTACCACTGGTCCTCCACAGCTCTCTTTCTCAGTTCCCTTCTGGGCTAATCAGGGCCATTGCCAAACACAAACAATACAGTCTAATGGCTTCAAGGTCACCTCCTCAAGGGTATTCCCATCCTTGCCAGCCCAGGAGAAAAGTTTTAAGTGTTTATCACTAACTGTAAACCACAAAGGCAAACCAGATGTACCAATGCCAACATTACTTAGGGTTCCTTCACTCATTCCAGAAATAAATCCTCATCCAAATGCAGCCACACACAAAGTTACTTGAAACTAGTTATTGTGCTGTAAATTCATGTTCTGTCTCAATCAAGGTTCACTTCAGGCCAGGCCAACTCTAATCTTTCTGGGGCAGGAATTGCCTTTGTGAGTACATACAGAGTGCCACACACAGTGGGTCTTGGACCATGACTGGAAATTCACATAGATTTTGCAAAACCAGAAAGACCACAACCTTAAAATTTGATCTTCATTAGCCCCTTGTTTTCAGACCTACAGGTAGATGAGGGAAAAGATAAGAGACTTCACTGAATTGTTGAGGTTGGAAAAGACCTCTAAGATCACTGAGTCCAACTGTTACCTTACAATTTTTGTGGCAGTTTTTTTTTTGGTGGTGGTGGATTTTCTTCCTACCCCAAAGCTGCTTCATGTGAACTTCAACTTATCAAGACAGACAAAACATTACAGCCTTCCCTGAAATGGAAGGTCTCCTCCCAGCTCGGCAATAATATATGGCATTTCTCTAACTGCTCACAGCAGGGCTGCACAAGAGCTTGGGGCAAGAAAAAACTCTTTGCATGTTTCTCATTGACAGAAGGATTTAAGGGGGTAGAGTAAAATTACCCGACGGGATTTATCCAGGACTCCAGAGATAAGATATAAGATAAGGATCACCAGAGAGACTGCTCCTCCCAACAGGAGCATTTGCTAAAAAACTGTGGTTTTTATGATAAGTATCAGTATTCACTTCCAACAATTTCATCACCCTCTTGTTCAAGTATCTGTGGCCACACAAAAGAAAAGACAAGGATCTAGGATGGAAAACAACATTTCTGAAACAACAGCTTAGGAGTCCCCAGAAACATGTTTGAGCCAGAAGGCAGACATAGTCAAGCACAGCAAAAGGACATGCTCCAGCTCTTCCAGAAAAAAAGCTAAACACAAGGACAAATTCCCCTCTGCCTGCACCACTCCCAATTAACAGGACAGGACTGCAAACCAGCTGAGGCTGCTGGCAAACAGGATGGCAGCTTTTTACACTCCCTTTCCATCCACAGGGATGCAGAGGTCTAACACCCTCAGGCTGTCCACAACACAGTAAGATGACTGGAAAGGTGGTGGGTTTGACCCAAACTGAAAAAGCTGCCTGATGTCATCTTGGGGATTTCTCAACTGATGATTTCAGCAACTATGTCCAAATCCCCCGAGCATCATAGCATCTTTGTTTATAAACAGAAGCAGCAAGGTTTGATGCCAGCTACACCTGGTTTCAGTGCAGAACAAGATGGATACCTGTGTTCACTCAGAGCAGCGAGAGACAGGAGTGCTCAGATGGGCAGAGATGGGCACCCTTGCTGCAGGGTCCTGCTCAGACCAGCATGAACCCATCGCTGGATACTGCCTTCAGACTGTGTTTGAGAAGAAGTTTTCCTGCCCCACTTGTGGCCTGCCCAGTGAATTTCCTTACTTGGTTTTGATTTCTACAGACTGTATCCAGAAGTGGCACTGATGGACACCTTCTTTAGTTTTATTAACTCTCTGCTCAGAAGCAGACTGCTCCTGAAGACACCTTTAAGATGTCAGTCATGTGCCAGAGCTGGGACAGACAGGCTGGAGAATCTCAGAGAGCAAATAGGCAGAGGCTCCCAGCTGACAGCACCAGTCCACTTTTAAAACTGCCATTTATTAAAATCATAGCCAGTCCAGGAAGCAAAGGGAACAAAAATCCCAAGAAATCACCTTCAGCTGAGTGTTTTCTCAAAAAAATAGATGAAACCTCTCCATCCCTACCTAGTCCAGGACTCTCAGGCTACAAAAGCAAACACAACATAGCAGAAAAGGCAGCTCACCCTGAGAACAGTCTGCACCTGGCTGGTGACAATTGCCACAGTGCTGTGGGTGACGGCTGGGACTGCCACCGGCAGAGCCCAAGGCTCTGGGTGAACAAGCTGCAGAGCATGACAGACCAAGTACAGAGCAGAGCCAGAAACTGCACTCAGTCTCACATGGCCATTACTGCTTCTTCAGCCCAGCCCATTGACTCATGGAACTCCTTGCTGATCCAGTCCATGCCCATTTCCAAACCCAATTGTTACAGTGGTGAGCCAGTATTGACTTGTGCTATTTACAGACTGCCTGGTGCACCCCAGCCCAGCAGCAAGGCAGGGAGGTGAAAACAAAACAGCACAGAGCAAGAAATTCAAGACATGCGCAAATCTCATAACAGAACGGAAGTCAGAAAGAGAGCACTTCCCTCCAGAAAAGGACCATCTGGACGTCTGATTTATACGGCAAAATGTTTTGTAAATGACAAGCAAGCAAAACTAGATTCGGCCCTGACTTCCCAATAACCAAGAGCCATCAAGCTGAATACCTCACTGGCAGTAAGTCAGTTAGACCTTGATCTTGCAATGTGGCTTGCAGAAGCACGTCTGTGCCAGCTCCACACAGCCTCCCAGCTCTGCAGAAGCTCATCCATGAAAGAAAGACCAGGGAAGATGATGAATTACCACTTTCAAATGAGTGAACTCACCGAAGCTGCAAAGTAGTAGGCRTAGCTGTCGTGTGGGTTCCACTGCACCGCCCCAATGTCCCACTTGCTCTGCCGGGAGATCTTTCGATGACCCTCATTTGGTGCATCCAGGTTGACAATGTAGAGGAAACGGCGGCTGCAAGACACACAGACACAAAGGGGCTGCATCTCACAGGACTGATCTCAGAACCCCAAGCTCACATGGAGCTCACAGSCTCGTGTCTAGAGGCATAAGAATCAAAAGAAGAGAAGCATTTCATGAGACAGGTGAAAACACTATTCCTGAAAATGCTACATTCGACAACATACTTCAAAATTCACTAAAAAAATAAATAAACCATCAAAAACCCCCAAAAAAGACAAGACATACTGAAATTACCTGCAAATGTAATAAGATAGCTCAGACCACAGAAAACCCCAGATAACTTGGATACAAAAGGAAGTGCTGGAAGATGGTGCAAAGGCATCCAAACAGGCTTTGCTGGCCTAATGCTGCAGCAGCAGAGCCTAAGCGGCACAGAGGTGGGAGTGCAACGCAGCAACTTCAGTCTGGATAGGTTGCTCTGAGCAAGAGTTAACGAGCCTTGACAAAGATCATTCTATGTGGGTGCTTCTTTCCACACCATAGTTTGGGGGCTTGGTTCCGTTGACAGTACAAGAACACCTGCACAGAGTTCCTGCTCAGCTGCAGCAGCTTAACATGGGTGGACACAGTCCTGCACTGATCTAGTTCCATTACTTACCTGAGCCAACTCTACATGCAGCAGAAATAATTCTGCATGATGGCAAACCTGAGCTCATACATCCTGCTGGATGTGGCCAACTCCCCACAAAGCAAGGCATCATCCAATGTGATTCATCTTACAAGCAAGAGAAACTGCCTAGAAATAATTGTGAGCCAGCTGAACTCTACAGAAGACCAGCATCAAAACATATTGAACCCTACATAGCTAACCACACCACATTGTCTGTCAGCTGCATAGAGACCATACAGCTGCTCTGAGCACTGGCCATTCCTCCTGGTTATTCCTGTGCAGGGCTGCCAGACTAAGGGTTTACATGGAAGCAAGCATCCCTCCAAGTTGTACCAAAGACTTGATTCCTTTAAGGCTGACCAAAGAGCAGCTACACTCACATGATTCTGAAATGAACATCCTAATTGGTGTGGCAATTGTGTCACTGACAGGGGGACAGGAATAGCTGTTACTACTGAAAGGCAGGAGCTGGAAAGGTACTGCTGAGCTGGTTGAAGACTTGCCCTGGAGGTGGCTACATAAGACCAAGTTCTCCTGGAAGCTCAGGCAGCTTGGGAGTCTGTGTCACCTACTGCTCTCGGTGAGTATCATCCCACACTGAAGCAGCAAAGAAGCAGGTTAGAGAATACTGAGAATAGAGAACTGCCCCATGGGAATATCTGGGGCAAATTTTGTGTTAAGAAATAATCTAATCAGTACTTCAAGCAGAATCCAAATACTACTTCATAATGCTCCACCTCTCATATGTGGATTTAGGAAAGCATTTACCAGGAAAGCCACAATACTATTTTATTGTGCTCTTGTTACTGTCTTTCCACTGTGTATCCCATTAGGAACATGACCCAGAATCCTCTTCATCAAGCCTTGAACAGAACTCAGCTGCACCTTTCTGAAACAATCCATCAACCCTTCAACTGAGGTCAGCCTGAAGGTTGCTGCAAACGACTGTCACACACTTCTAACGGGGACTCACCCCGAGAGTACAGCGCGCTGTCCCAGGCAATCCACTGACATCGCAGTCGCCTGTTAAAGAGAAACACAGAACAAAACTAAATTATACCTGTCAGGTCAGCTGCTCAGTCAAACACATGGCTTTGGGGAGGAGTTCAGGAAAGTAACATCCCCCTAAAGTAGCACAGATAGGCAATGGGGTGTAGTGGTTGATTTTAGGATGCAGGACAGCACACAGAAAACATCTTTGTTAGCATAAGCTGAAGACAAGACCTGGCAGACACCATTATGAGCACTAAGACTTTGCTCCCTTCTCCCCACTATGGCAATCACAGCTGCAGCTTTTCAATCAGAAATCTCTGATAATCTGTATTAATCAGCACCTGCTCCTGCTCAGGAACTTTCTCAGTCTCTCTCTTTCATTGCAGGGCCAGATTTAATTATATATGTACTGGGAGATAAAAGTGCAACCATTTGTGTATGGCTGGTCTCCAGAAATGAGAGGTGGCCAAGAGGCATCAGAATTTACTCTGGCATTGCTTGTAAATAAGGCTATGAGATAACTTAAAGGCCATTAGAAAAAAAAAATTAAAAGAAGGACTCTTTGGATATTGTCTCCCCCTCTTTTCATGCAGAATGGAATTGGCTGATCATCTTGCTTAAATGCCAAGAGAATAAAGGAAAATTTTACTTGGAAAGCTGAACAGTTCAGCCCATAAACATATACATGACTTCAAAAGAGTTTTGAGCATTCACAGTACRAAATCAGAATATGCCCCACATTCTTCACACTAACTGCTGTCATCTTCAAAGGTGCCTCTCTGAAGGCTCAGGATGTATCTCCTGCTGTTGTTCAGGATTTTAAGTGCTCTCAGCGTGGATGTAACAAGACTTCAGGATGTTACTACGTACAAGCATCACTAAAACCTGACAGACAATACATTTCAGTTAGATTTGACAGTAAAATAATCATCACAAATTCTGAGCTTTTTTAGCCAGGGCYCATCCCTCTTTGCAAGCACCCCAAGTGAGGGAAAAACAAAATCAGGGACTCATTCTTCACCAGAGACCACACGGCAAAAAGCTACAGTTGCCTGCAGAGTTTCAGCAGGAGCTCGCTCACAGTAAACCAAGCCCAGTTTCACCACTTTTGCTGTTCCACAAATAACCCCCTTTCATTATTCCGCTCTAGGTAGCAAATCCAGTCTTCTGGCAAGGTTTTCCTAGTCCTAAAACTAATGCTGTAAATAAGCAGCTAGTTTTAAGATCTCTAAATGATAAAGAAACAATTCCAGCTTTCTATATTCCTCAACACCTTGCAAAAAACAAAGTAGGTTACCGAACCTATAAAAAACAAAAAAAACCCAACCGAGCAAACAAACAAAAAAAACCACCAGGAGAAAGAACTTCTCCCAGATGTTACACATTTCCTTTCTGAGAACTTAAAATGAGGATCACTAAAGCCATTACAGTAACCAGAACTTTCTCATGTGATGAACAGCTAGTCAGAAGATATATTTCATACAGTTGTGGCCATGTTTCCTCAAGACAGAAAAAAACCACGTCAATTTAAAATGATTGATAATTTCATATTCAGTTTATTTTTTCTAGTGTTGCCAGCAGGATCTCATAAATCCTTACAAATTGTTTTCAATAATGAACACTGGTTAACTGTTTTTCCAGGCACCAAACATAATAAAATGTAATGAACAATTAGAATGAAGTAAAAAGTTTCTCATGTCAGGCTGCTACTCCGACGGGTTGCAAATTTTACAGCAACAAACAGTTCCCTACGATAGGAGAGTCTTATCTAGACACAGGAAAAAACCAAACAGCTGCCATTTAATGTGCTTGGTATAGTGATATGTCAGTCTTCACAGCACAACATTCCAGAAGGGGGTAGTTGAAACCGAGCAAACCAACCTGAAAGCAGTTTTTATCCTAAAACAACACTGAGGATAGCTGTAATTGCTGTTCATGAATAACAATGACATGAGTAAGCACAGCAGGAGCACTACACATCTGAGAACCTGCTCTGAGCCCACAGCCCAGGCAGCATCATCTCAGACTTCAAGCATCTACTTTGGCATCTCAATTGACTTCTGCTAGGCAAGCCAAGGAAAACTCCTTTTCATGTCTGAACATTCATTACTTTTCAATGTAGCTTCATTCCCTCCACCATTCCAAAGGCAACAGACCAACCCAATTTGACATGGCGATGCTGTTTTTCAAGAGCTGCAAACTCTTAGCAAGCAATACCAGTTTCCTACATACCTAACTTCCCATCCACACACACTGAGTTACTACAAATGGTTCTATTTCACCACTGGGTGAGGTGAGTTTTACTCTCCTTTTGATAGTGCCAACAGCCTGAGAAGAGCCTCTGGGCCTCCTCTAAATCAAAAGAGTACAGAGACTAACACCCCTGTCAGCTTGTATAGAAAAATGACACTTTTAGGCAACACTGGCCCCAACACACACAGTGATTTTCTGAAGTGTTACAGGTTGGGTGCTGTAGCTTTCTCATGACACACTTCAGTACAGTGAACAAAGACAAGTGCAGTGCTTGCAGACGTGTACTGGCTATAAATGTAACAGCTGCCCACTCTTTTGACTCTTGTTTCCATTTAAGTTGTTTTTGGGGTAGGGATTTTGGAGACAGTGTGGCCTACACGCAGAGCTCAAGCCTGGTACTGGACGATTTCAGCCAAGGTGCTCCAATTTCTCAAGCTCAGGTTTCCCACCTGCAAAAATGTTCCTGTAGACTCCTAAAAAAAGCTCAGACACAAATATATAAATGAGTTTAGCCTGAAGCAGCAGTCTGGCAGCCCCGGCCACAGCAGTTCTCTGGTTTCATACAGGAGAGCAGGCAGGTCAGAACAACTCCAAAACGATCACATTGGAGTAAAGCGAAGCGAGCGAAACCCCCGTGTTCACCCTCTGCCAAGGTCTGTGCCAGTGCAGGAGCGACACTGAAACTGACTGCTGCAGCAGGGGATGGCAACACCTGTCCCCTCTGCTCCCACACACCAGTCATTATGAGTAAGCAGTAAGATCATGAGGCCTCCTATCTCCTGAGCCAGATGCAACCTGAATCTGTGATGTAGGAAGACGTACCCTCGTATCTCATTACTGGTTTCCTGAGGGCAAGTCTTCAGTAGCAGACTAAAGGCTGCTTTAACACTTCTCGGAGGAGGACAAAACTGACACAAAGCTTTTGAGCTATAAAAGCAAAAAGTTTCGTGAGCTTACAGAGGGTAGGCTGGATGCAGCCTACAGGATTCAATGCCCCTGTTTGCAATGGTAAAAGCAGAGTTGTCACTGCTCCAGCACAAGAGGACAAACAAGATGAGAGAGCTTCCAGACCTATTTTTTTTTATCTTTCTGAGTTTCCTGCTAAAGGAGTTCATAGTTCACCTACTGTATCTAGCTTTGCTAAGCAACTGCCAACAAGTTAAAAAAAAMCACGTTTTTTAGAACAGAATCACAGAATGGTTTGGATTGGAAGGGACCTTAAAGATCATCTCGTTCCAAATCCCTTGCCATGGACAGCGACACCTTCCACTAGACCAGGTTGCTCCAAGTCCCATCCAGCCTAGGCATGAACACTTTCAGGGCTGGAAGAACAGATTCAAAGAGAGCATGTAAGCAGACTCTGAGGAGAGTTCTCCTGTCACCATCAGCTTCAGAAACAAAAGCTGACCTTTCTGCTATTTATAAAAACATATAACCCACTTTTTGTGTTCATCGAGTAACATTCAGCAATTTATATAGCAGTGAGACAGCAGCTGTAACAGTTTCGGGGAAAACTCATAGAACGGTTTGCGTTGGAAGGGACCTTAAACCTCATCTCGTTTCAACCCCTGCCATGGACAGGATCACTTTCCACTAGACCAGGTTGCTCAGGGCCCCATCCACCCTGGCCTTGAGCACTTCCAGAAAAAGGAAATGAGGAAAGATGTGTGGGAAGGGGCAATATCTTATATTTGGCCTGACAATATACTTTGAAAAAGCAATACAAGACTTAATTAAGATTAGAAATTAAGTGCCCCGCGAATTAAGGCGCTATCTCCGCGCAAACGACTCCAGACCGCCTCAGCCCCGTCCATCGCCGGCGAAAGGCCCCGCGGTGCCGCCGAGCCCTCCCGGGCCGGGACCTCCCCCCGCTCCGCTCGTCACAGGCCGTCCGGGGGCGGCCCCCGCGGCGCGGTGATGCGGCGGCCCCCGCGGCGCGGTGATGCGGCGGCCCCCGGGCCCCCCGACCTGGGCGTCGCGGAACTCCACCACCACATTCTCGCTGCTCCAGCGCGCCGCCATCTTGGGCCGCCCCGGCGGAGCCCGCGCCACGCCTGCGCACTGCGGGGCGCCGCGCGGGTACTGCTGGGAGATGTAGTCCCGCCGCCCACCACCCCCCACCCGCCCCCGCCCCGGTGAACCGGGGCAGCGCGTCCCGTGGAGCGGGGGATCCAACGGCTCGGGGGGAGCCCGTGCGCGACCGGCGTCCCTGGAAGGGCTCTGGCCGCGGCGGCCTGCGGGTGGTCGCAGCTCCGCCGCAGAGCGAGATGTGTGCGTGGCGTGGGTCGAGGGTTGTGTTCCGCGGGGCAGCGCCCGCCCGCCGGGGCAGCGGCGGTTCCGCGTTCCGCGGCGGTGGCGATGGCAGCGCCGGGCGGCGGCGGCGCAGGGGTTAAGGGCGGCGGGCCGGGGGGGCCGGGGGCGGGAGCATGCGTGCTGTCGGCCGCTATTGTCTCCGGCGCGGCGCCCAGCACCAGGCGGCGGCCGCAGCGAGGCCGTGCCCGGCGCAGCGCAGCGGAGCGGGGCGCGCCGCCCCCGCCGCCCCCGCCGCCCATGGGCCGCAGCTGATCCGCGCCCGGCTCCCGGCCGCGCCCCGGGCACCAGCGAGGCGGGCGGAGCGACCCTGCCGGCGTCCACCCCCCCCCTCCCCCGCCGCTCCCTCCCCGCTCCGCGGCCCCGGAGCCCTCGGCGGCCTCCGCCGGGGGTGACGGCGGCGGCGGCGGCGGACTCGGGGCGCCCTCGCCCCTGCGGGCCCGGCGGGGGGAGGATGCCTGGGGCGGGGATGGGTTTTCGCCCGTAGCTCCCCGCGCCCCCCCGCTTCCTTCCGCCCCCTCTCGCCTCCCAGCGGGGGCGGCGCGGCCCCGTTCCCCGCGGGGGGCTGTCGCTCGGCTCCCTCCGGCCCGGCGGCGCCCACATGGGGGGCAAGCAGAGCACGGCGACCCGTTCGCGGGGCCCCTTCCCGGGGGTGTCGACGGATGACAGCGCCGTGCCGCCGCCGGGAGGAGGGGGGGGGCCGCCCCCCTTCGGCCATTACCGGGCGGGCGGCGGCGGCGGCGCGATGGGGCTGCGCAGCCGCTCCGTCAGCTCGGTGGCCGGGATGGGCATGGACCCGGCGGCGGCCGGCGCCGTCCCCTTCGGGCTGTACGCGGCGGCGGCACGGGCGGCGGGGGAGGCCGAGCGGGCCCCGGGCGGCGGCGGCGGCGGTCCGGGCTCCGACTCCACGTACGCCCATGGCAACGGTTTCCAGGAGACGGGAGGCGGTCACCATAGAGACGGGATGCTGTACCTGGGCGCCAGGGCCTCGCTGGCCGACGCGCTGCCCCTTCACATCGCACCGCGGTGGTTCAGCTCGCACAGCGGTGAGTGCCGGCTCCCCGGAGCCTTCCCCCGGCTTCCCCTCCCTCCGTGGGTGCCCGGGGGTGGCTGTGGGCGCGGTTCACCCGGGAAGGGGGAGCTGCCCCCCTCTTGGACCCTCATCCCCATCCCTTCCCCGGCACAGACGGGTGGGTGCGTGCTGAGGCTGGCATCTGTGTCAAGGTCAAGGGAGGAGGCTTTCTAAAAGGGAGGTGTTTTGGCTCTGGGATGTGAAGCAGTGGATGTGGCACCCCCCCTTGACTTGAGGGAAAATGGTCTGAGGGTGCTGTAGCTCAAGACCTTGGTTTTGGAGACTAGACTGAGCTCCTCGTGCCTCTTGTGAAGGTGTTTGGGGATTGCCAGTCAGGTATAGCAGTTCCCGGCCTTAGAAACTGGGAAAGAGGCAGAGGAAGCCTTTGAAAGGAAGGTGTAGGGATTTTTTTTGCTTTGTTTTGTCTGATAAAGGGCCAGGGAAAGGCCAAAGCGGGTTTTCCCATTCAAGCCAGCTGGCACTGTTGTGGTGCTGGGGAGGAAGCAGAGGAGGAACTGCCTGCCTGTTTAACAGGTCTGGGGAGCCAGCTGGTCTCCCTTGCGGAAAACGTGTCAGGCTATGGGAAGGGGCAAGGTTACCCCCTTCACCCTCCTGGCTGGACTCTTCCATGTGTCCTGGTGTCTGGAGAGAAGCTCTGGCTGCGAGCAGGGCTGTGTCACTGACCTAGTTTTGGCTGGGTGCAGGGAGCGAGGTGGGAGGTCCTCCCTTCCCCTCCTGGCTGGAGGGGAAGTCATTTCAGGGATGTCTTCTTGCATTTCCTGGAATAGTCTGGGATTTCTCTCCCACCAGTCCCCCTTGCAAATGCTGGAAGTGTTCTCCTTGTGTGACGTGGTCTGGGAATTTCATAATATGCCTTGGGACAATGCCTCATTTTCAGGAAGGCCTGAAACTGAACCAGTGGATGAGAACAAAGTGCAAGAGTCTCATGGGGCCTGTTTTCCTACTTCTTGGAAGAAAAAAAACAAACTTGGGATTTTTCCCCTTTGCCCAGTCTCCGGGGGCTGCTCTTCTCCATTAGATCGAAGCTGCTTGTCTTACTTTGCATCCTCAGTGGCAGAATGCCCCAGGCCTGATTCCTATTGATCCGGATAAGCCAGGCGCTTGCCATGCTCCCTGGCAGATGGAGAGGGCTGGCATGTGGCACCAGAGTTGAGACYAAGCGCTCCTGCAAACTTTCTTGCTCCATGACCTTGCACAGACTGTGCTGCTGCTCTGGTTTCTAAACGCAGAGAGAAACGAAGGCAGAGCATCCTTCCACGTATTCCACAAGCCTCTGTGGGAATGAGGGCTATGGGGGCTTCTGCTGTGCCTGGTGCTGGAGTGAAGAGGGTCTCGTTACAGGAACACCCTGCAGCTCTTGATGGTTGGTCAGAGAGTATCAGTTACATTAAATGATAGTTCTCAAACTGCAGCGCTGAGAGGCAAAAACCTGTTCATAAAAATAAACCAGCTGCAAAATGGAGTAAGCTTTATTTCAGCCACTTGAGTGAGTTAGTGCAGTGCTGCTAAGTTAAACACGGTGCCCTTGAAAGATTGCAGCGTGAGCTGTGGGAAGTGCTGCAAGAACTGGGTTTCTCTGATGCCTCTTTTGGGGCCCTCTGAGAGCATTTGAGCTGAGCCGAAGCATGCGCGGGCAGCAGCGAGAGCTGTTCAGTCCGTGCTGAAGCCTCTCCTGGTAGTGGTTCTTCCTTGTTGCTAATTAATAGCAAAAGGAGTGGAGGATGCTTAAAAACCCTTCTGAAAACTTGTCAGAGCTCATTTAACTTTTGCATTCTTCCTCTCTTAGTGTAAGAAGTTAATGAAGGATTTGGAGACTGCAGGGAAGGGGGGAAGTAAGCCACCTCAAGATTGCTAAAATTCCTGCCAATCTCCCGTTGCAGCTGGTTAACCTACAGCAGGGCAGTCAGGTGCTACTCACTTCTTCCCCCCTGCCTCCCCATCAACCTGCTCCTCTTGCGGTGCTGAGCTGCTCCATTAGCCACTGGAAAGTGCTGAAGCAGCAGTGCTCTGGTAAATGGAGAGGAGCTTTGACATTGCTGCGCGTGACTGTCCCTGCTCCCTTTGAAGGATGACTCGAGGGTGGGGATGAGGGGACCCGCCAACATACCAAACCCACTCAGCAGGAGGCATGCCTGGGGATCTCAGGGATCTGCCTGAGTTACTGTACTACCAAGAGCAAGAGCCCCCCAAAGTCTGTGACTAACAGGGCTGGAGAGTGGATTCTTGCCCTGCCTGCCCCTTTTTGGAGACCTGGATGGTGCCGATCCCTGCACATGGCGGAGGTTGCATTCGTGGGCTTATCCTTTCAGGAGCATTTGGGTTTGAGGGATGAGCTGGGAGCTCAAAGTGCAATGTGGACTCTGTGGGATCCTCAGTGGGACGGCAAGGAGCCCTGACTTTAGGGCAGTGATAAGGTGCTGTTGTCGTGACAGCATGCATGTGATAACAGGAGCACGCAGATAGGTTTGGCGCCTCGCCGCTCCATTTATCTGCCATGCTGACTTTCTGTGCCACTCCAGCTGCTTCATGGCTCATCTGGCCCCTCAGCAAGGGCCCGGGGGAGTGAGTTGGGGCAGGCTGAGCTCTCTCCCTGGTTGGTGTCACTCTTTCCCCTCTCTGCAGTTAAAGGCCTGCAGAAGAACTAGGTGTGCCTGGGGAGGAAGAGAGGAGGGCTGTGCTGGGAATGTGCATAGGGAGGTTGTAAAGTGGTCCCCAGGGCAAGTGAATGCTGCAGCATCACTGTAAGGTGCTGTGCATGGTGATGGTTGGCGAGAAGAGCCCACTGCTAAACGCCTTTGGGCTCCACTGCGGCTGCTGCGATGCAGGATGACAGGAGCAGTTAGATAGTGATGGCCTCTAGCCCGTCCCAAGACCAGGGCAGGAAAACTGCTGCTCTTATGAACAGCAAAGCCTACATGCATCTTCCAAAAGGAGTGGACAAGGAGCTCTGACCTTTATGGTGAAGCTTGTCCCTCCCTTTGGGTGGGCAGCACCTCTGTGGGTAAGTGAGTCCTGTTTCCTGATGGGGATTTTCCCAGGCATGTCCACCATACACGCAAACAATGTAACTGTTCCAGCACCACCTGAAACTGCTCTGGGATTTCCCTGTCTGCCCTGGGTTTCTGAGATCCACTTCCTGGTCTTCATGAGTGGAAGATGACACATCTTGGGCAATTTTGGAGTTTGCTTGTAGCACTTGACCCTGTCTCTGTAGCTTTATGACCATTAGGACTTCTCAGTAAAGCCAAGGCTAGTGGGAAGAAGGGAGAAAAGGGAGGTGTGTGGTTTAGTGCTGCATGTCTCCAGCTTTGTGTGGTTCTCTTAGTATCGCTCGTGTTATTCATCTTCATCAGAGGATCTAAGGGAGTTTGCAGAGGCTGTAAGTAGCTTAAAGTTTATCTGGAAATCCCACTCATCACCCAGAGCCCTTGAGTGTTTGAAGCTCTAATAAATCCATATCTCGTCTGCTGGCTAGCCCAAGGAAACACCTAGCTCATCCTCCTGTGCAGTACTACCAGGAATGTCACAGGCTTTCTGTGCACTGACAAAGCAAGCTGTTTGTCCTGGATGCTGGCAGCACCAATATCAGGAGGTCTTCTTTGCCAAATGAGTTGCTGCGTTCTCAGCAGCTCTTTCACAGAGCAGGAGGGCCCAACCTGGGGGAGATGGGAAGGTTTTTGGTGCAGATGGGCTGGGACCTTCTCCAGGCACAGTTAGGGAGCAAAAAAACCTGGAAATGCTCTTCAATCTGGTTTTAGAGTACAGGATGGGAAATAGGGGTTGTTTGTTGGAGGATGAGCTGAAGGCTTGTGTGAGCACCTGTGTTGGGCAGCACCAGTCTCTGCCAGCTGGGAAGAGAACTGTCTGTGATGAATCCTTGCTGTGCTGCAACAGCTTTGAGTCCTGAGCCTTTTCTCGCCGGTACCTGGCAACCCTCGCTCCTGAGCTAGTCCTGCCATTGCAGTCTCTACACCAAAACCAGAAGGCTGAATTCTATCTGGCTAGTCAGAAAGCTGCTGTCAGCCCTGACTATCCTGCCACCAACTTGTCACCAGTGTGTCCCGTCAGCCAAAAAGGGCCAACCATGTCCCATGGTTGAGGGAGGTGATCGTCCTGCTCTGCGCTGGTGTGGCCTCACCTCAAGTCCGGTGTGCAGATTTAGGTGCCACAATACAAGAAGGATATTAACCTGTTAGGAAGCATCCAGAGGCGGGACATGAAGATAGTGAAGGGTCTAGAGAAGAAGCCATATGAGGAACAGATGATGTCATTAGGCTTGTTCAGCCTGGAGAAGAGACTGAGGGCAGAGCTTGTCATGGGCTGCAGCTTCCACAGGAGGGACAGCGGAAGGACAGCACCRATCTCTGCTCTCTGTGACCAGTGACAGGATCCAAGRGAACGTCGTGGAGCTGTGCTAGGGAGGGTTTACATGGGATGTTAGGAAGAGGTTTTTCACATAAAGGGTGGTTGGGCACTGGAAGGCTCCCCAGGGAAGTGGTCGCAGCACCAAGTCTGACAGAGTTCAGAAAGTGTTTGGACAGGGCTCTCAGGCACATGGTGTGATTCTTGAGGTTGTCCTGTTCAGGGCCAGGATTTGGACTTGATGATCCTTGTGGTTCTGTTCCAGCTTGGAATATTGTATGATTCTATGAAGTTTTCAACATGCAGACATCGTATGTGCTTTCCTCCCCGCTTTCAGGAGCTAGGCCAGGGGAAGGGCACCCCAAGGTCTGCACGAACTTGCCATTTCGAATCTATTTTTGCTAGTGGAAATTTCCAAAGATGACTGTCCTCAAACCATCTTTTTGTGCATTTGGTGCTGGTGACTATCTGACAGCCGGATCGAGCACCTGCATCATTGCCAGGCCTGCGGATCATTTGGGAAGTGGGTGCAGAAACGGTCCTGATGACTCCCCATGCTGGTGATGTTCAGCTGTTGGGCTCTCTGRGTCTGGAGAGGTTGCTTTTCTGCTTCTGCCTTCTCCCAGCCAACTGCCAGGGCGGCATCCACCCGGGAAGGGGGGGAAGAGGCAGCAGCTACCTTGGAAGAGCAAAGTGCTGAACACCCAAAGACAGGAGACTCGAAGGCAGCTTTAATGCATGCCAGAGCTGAAGATGAAGTTTAAGTGCGTCAACGTTGGCGTTGTGCGTGAGAAGCCGGCGGTGGCGGCAGTTATCTTCAGTCTCCGCAGCGAGAGCTAGCGCAGGCTGTTTCTGCGCTGCCTTGCCTCCCCAGTGCCCTCTGAAATCCCAACTGCTTTCCCCAGGAGCGAGGCTCTAATTGCTGTGCATATTAACTGGGCTCTCTCCTCTATAAACCTGTGCATAAATCAGCGTAGGGTAGCTGGGTGCCCCCTCCCCCTTCCACACATGTATCTTCCAGAGATGCTGAGAATGATGCTCTCGTGCTCCTGGGCTGACCCACTTCCCAGCCAGGATTGTCTCCCCAGCCCGTGACGTAAGTTTATCCCATGCTGGTTTGTTTTGCTGAGATGTTTGTTCCGGTGACTGGAATAACCGTAAAGGCTTCTCTTATTTATTAATGTGCTATTAAGGCTCCTCTCTCCTCTCTCGTTTGCTGGCCGGGGGATCAATCAGATACAGACATCTTTGGTGGAGGAGCAGTATCAGGCTGGCGCCTGGCCAAGGCAGCCGCGGAGAGTCATGGGAAAATGCTGCTAAATGCTGAAAATTAATTTCAAGAGAAGCGCAGGGAGGGAGAAAAACCCACTTTGGAGGAAGAGGAAAAAAAAAAGGCTTTTTTTTTCCCCCTCCGATGTAATCTCCCATGTGACAGATCAGACAGGCAGCAAAGGGCTCTTCAGATAAATTCCCTTTGCAGGGACCAGTCCTGTGGTGCCCCAAGAAGACAGTGGGCAACCGTGAGGTGCATTTCGTGGCATCTGTTGCTGGTACACCAAAACCCCAGATGTGCTGAGTACTTGGTTTTGAGTAAATGTGATCTGGCTTTCTCCTGGTTCCCTTGAAAACTGAAATCATATAAGGGCTTAGGAATGATGTACATGAGCAGCCAAGTGATGCTGTAAAGCAGCAGGCCCTGATGCAGAGCATTTTGCCCATCTGCTTTGGCCTGGCTGTACATCGGGGTACAGCAAGCCTCTCTCTGTAGAGACAGACCCATTTTTTATTTCATATAGAGCAAGAGTGGTTAAAGCTGGGCCTTAAATGTCTCCGCTACACTGGTCCCACCACGAATGTTTCAAATGCAGGTGAACCCACTGGGGGCTTAAGTACCCCCCAGGGATGCTCCTGCTGTCCCTTGCAGGCGCTGCTTGGCCAAATGCTTTTGCTTAGTGCTTTTTGGTGGGAGGCTTGTTGGAGGTGCAGCTGCAGGAAGCTCTGCTGCCTGGGGCCTCTTCTCATGCCATTGCACAGCATTTCCCATGGGCAGAGCCCAGCTGCCGGTGGGTTTCCTGCCCTGCTGGGCTGCAGGCAGGGGAGTGCCTGTGGTGGGGGACAGGGTCTGCTTCTCTCTTGTCATGGTTCAACTTTCCAGCCCACTGCAGGTCCCACACAGCCTGGGATTTGAGGAAGGTGGAAGGAAAAGCCAGGGAGGCAGCAGGCAGGTCTTCATGGCTGATGTCTGTGCTGGTGGCATGGGGCTTGATCCACTGGTGCTCCCTGCTGTGGTCCCTGTACCTCTGTGCTGCTGGGTTTGTGCCATGGGCAACCAGCGGAACCTGAGCAAATGCATCGCTCAGASCCAGGGGCAGCTCTACGGGGAGCTGGAGGTGTTTTATACAAGGTGCGTTTTGCCAGTGGGGATGGTGCCTCACCACTGGAGAGGCTGCACTGCACCTCTGAAGTGGAGCTGACTCTTCTCTCGCCTCCTTCCCTACAGACCAGAGCTGGCCAGCATCAGCAGCAGGTTGACCCTGGGACAGCTATGGTGTCATGTGGGCTGAGTTAGCTTGGGAAATTTGTTACTCCCTGTGCTCATGCACGCTCATGTAGCTGTGGGCCTCCCATCAGTGGTAAGAAACAAGACCGCGTGCCTTGTGGAACAGTCTTGTGGCAGTTCGTAGAGAAGCAGAGAGATACTGTGGAAATAGTTACCTTTTTGCTAGTTTTAGCAACCCTACCAGAAATTTCCCAGGGTTGTATATTCCCTGTTAGCACCCTTGGCTCATTGAGTCTGTGTCAACTTATGGCCATGGTTCCTGAGAGGCTGTCACCTGCCAGGCACAGAAGAGGGCTGGGACAGATCCTGGTGAGGGAAGCACAGCAGCACAGATGAAGAATAGAACTGAAAGCTGCTCAGAGCTGTTTCCTGGCCCAAGCAGGCAGGGCAGCGTGACAACAGTGGGTATTTTTAGAGGCCAGCTGCCTGCAACACAAGAGAGGGAAAGCAGCAGTCAGGCAGCAGAACTGAGTGATGCTGACCCTGTCACACATCCCTGCCCAGTATTTTATTTTCTCCCAGGACAAGGCCACTGACATTTCCATGTCCTCTGTGCCTCTTTGCCTGTTGCTGCCTTGAAAGGCAGCTCTCTTCTTTCTCCCCCTAGCTTTCACCACGGCTGTGAGTTTCTCTGATCACAGCTGAGCGATTCGAGGGTGGTGTTGGGGGCTCCACTCTTCGCATCCCGGATGATTGCATTACAGCTTGGGGTGGTGGGCGTTCGGGGGATTGTTTTTTGGAGAAGTCTTTGTCACCAGTGAGGGGAAAACCTGCAGTTTCTCCTGCAGCTGCGGTAATTGCAGTAATTCATTTGGGAGCTCTCCCTGCAAGGTGATGGAGCTGTGCTTCATTAGAACCGCTGCAGGGGAATTAGATCCACCTTTCAATCCATCCATCCAAGGCCTRTACATCTGTAGTTGGGAAAAGGAGGGGGTGTTTGGCTCTAGACAGATGGCTTGAATTACCATCTGCAGGGAGGTCGAGTCAGTATGGGCTGAGATTGGTTTTGGGCCCAACCCTCTGTTAAGCTGGTGCTGAGCGGGATGGGGTGAGGCTGAGCACCCTGCCTGAGCTGCCTTGGCATTTCAGGTTATCTCCAGTTAGATCTTGTTGCTTTGAAACTATTGTCCATCTGCTTATTTATTGTACTGTTGATTTCATAGCCCTTGAAGTCTGCTATTTGCCTGGATCTTACCCTTCCAAGTAGGTTTGTAGATGCCTTTGATTTTTTTCTTGTTTTTTGCTCAGCATAGACAAGTACAAAGCAAATGGCACCCTGTACCCAGTCCTGGGTGAATGTTTCACTGGCGGATGCTGCTTCACAGGGCCCTGCCCAGCTCTGGAAGTAGGGGTACACTGTGCTCGTCTGAGTGTTGCCTTTTCTGATGGGGAAGAGAGAACTTCAAATCCCACAGCTGGGATTTTTCTCCTCTTGTGCCCCACTATCTCCTTCCTCAGAAGGAGCCCMTCTCATGTTGGACGGTGGCACGTGTTGAAGCGAAGGGCCAGAGAAGGTGGGACAGCTGGGCAGTGTTGTTCCTGCCTGTGGCACAGTGTGTAGCCCCTCCTGCCTCCTCTAGCAGGATCCGGCGTGGGTAGACCCTGGGGTTCATTCCTCTGAGATGCTGTGCTTTGTGTTTCGGAGGGCTCCCAGAGCTGCAGAAAGCTGGCTCTGTCTGCCAGCCACCTCCATGCTGCAAAAGCAGCCAGGAAGCTCTGGAGCGGTGTATCCCCATCCTCTGCACAGATCTATCTCCCAAATCCCTAGCCACTGGCTGTCGAAGGGGAGCTCATGCTGCCTGTCTGGGCAGCTTGGTGCTGTGGAGCACCCCTCCCCTCCTGCACCATGCCCTGCAGAGAGGTGTGATCATCCTCCAGCTTTGCACCCGCTTTTTCCCCTTCCTGCTGTCCTGGTAGCCTGAGGCATTCACTGGGTATCCCTCAGCAATCACAGTCCCTCCTGAGGAGCAGGGATATGCTCTGTGCCWTGCAGCCCTTCCTACCAGGTGAGGGGCAGGTGACATCAGGGCTTGCTCTACAGCATGCTCGTAAGAGGTTTTTTTTTCCAGTGGTGGAAAAATTTCAAATGTTTTCTGTCTTTCTGCAGAAACAACCAGTGTGAACTGGCTTCAAGTGTTTCCCAGCCATGCACTGCCTGTGGGTGCAGCTCTGTGTGCCTTTTGTGCTGTTTGCTGCCCACTACATAAAAATTGCCCTTTCTCTACCCTGAACAGCAGCATGGCATCCTTTTCACACACCCCAGGGGTTGGGGGTCTCGCACTGACGAAAACCAGTTACCTCAGTAATACTTCCACCATGGCCCAGGC
Organism: Amblyornis subalaris; assembly: GCA_018881555.1. NCBI lineage: Eukaryota > Metazoa > Chordata > Aves > Passeriformes > Ptilonorhynchidae > Amblyornis > Amblyornis subalaris. The sequence goes on from JACAXG010000210.1 coordinate 1,024,410, forward strand.
ACAAAGAGACCCACCACCATGGTCTTTGTGCATTGCTGCTGTGGGATGCCTGGGGAGGAGGTGTCCCAGGAGCTGATTGGGATCACTTCCTGGCAGGAAGGGGTACGGGTGTGATCAGTGCTTGGCCATGTTCCCAGCACCACAAAGCCAGGGCATGTCATCATGTGCCTCTGGAGTGTCCCGTTATCCTCCCAAGAAAACATCTGAAGCTGAGGCATGATGGAGCCTTGGCAGCATCAAAGCGCAAGTTTTCTGCTTTGGAAAAACCCCAGGGTCAGGAGGGAGATCACCCCCTGGGGTCAGATCCGGCTGTGTTTGGGAGTGGCTCAAGTCAGGCTTTTGCGTTTCAACCTTTCCAAAAGCGGGAATTCCTCTGGCAGCTCTGCGGTGCTGGAGCTTGGCGGTGGGAACTCCGTGGGTGCCTCCCCAACGGATGGCTTAGTCAGAAGTGACTCACCCCACCAGTCCCTGCCTGACGTTTCCTCGCTGCTCCCTCCCAGCCCTTGCCAAGCCAAAGTGTCAAGCTCTCCCTTTCTGCTCTGATTTCCAAATTGCTGTGTCCCACTGTGCTGCCAGAGGATCCCCTGCGCTCCTTCATTTCAGCACCCGGGACCCCCTCATTGTGGTGGCTGTGTGCATCTTGTGGATGATTGCTGCCCACAACAGGACTTTGCTTGGGCCTCCTCCTTTGTACAAGGAATCTTTGGGAAGAAAAAAGCAGGCACGCAGGCACACCCCTTGGAAATTCCTAGATGTACTTGCAGGGTTGTTGTCCTCTCAGGGCAATGAATTTGAAAACCTGAACATCCCTTGAGAGGTGCGGAGGCAGCACCAGAGCATCCCTGCAGTTCTCCTGAGCCACGAGATGGCCCCAGACCCATTTTGTGACTAGCAGGAGCCCTGGATGAGCTTGTAACTTGGTAAATCCGAGCCCTGCAGCCCGACAGCAGAAGTTGGAGGTGTTAATGCTTTCGCTGGGCCATCACCCAGGACCCCTCTGCTTAACTTTGCTCTTCTCTGGGATGTTAAAATTAGCTCTGGGCTATGCATTCTTCCTTATGAAACCTGTTCACAGCAGCTGGAGGAGTGTTTCCGCAGTAAACTAGGACTCTCCAGAAGACAGGGTGATCCTGGGAAGTTGTGTTTCTCATCCAGATCTGGAGAACCCAATCCTGCAGCATAGCCTGGGCTTTAGGAGGGAGATGCTCTCTGCCTAAGCATGGGTATTTTTGTTCAAAAATGGCAATTGCAACCATGAAAGGGGCAATACTCAACAACAGGCGAGGAGGGTGCTTGGTGTTCAGAGGCTGCACACCTTCCCTGAGGATGTGTGTGCAAGGAGGGTGGCTCTGGGCATCCTGTAACCATATAACCAGGCGTCTTTGCCCTCCTGCTTCTCARTGCCTGTGGGCTGTGCTAGAGGTGTTTTGTAAGGCTTTGGTGTGTCCATATGCTGAGAATTGATAGCTTTGGGTGCTCTGGAGCAAACGTGTCCCTGTGGGGTTTCCTCTCCTGTGTTTCCTGCTCCTTTTCAATTCTCCAGCTTTCCTCAGCCCCAGAATTGCAATCTGTTCTCCTTCTTCCCGTCCTCCCCCACCACCCTCCTAAGAATCCAAGTGGCTAAAAAAAAAAGAGCTCTGCCTCCTGGCTTGCAGCAAGCTGGCCTTGGGCTGCTGTGACACAATGCTACCCAGCCGCTCTGCTCTGTGTCCTGCATCTCTTTGGCCCGAATGGCTTCCCCACATCCCACCTGAACCACCAATGCCTTTTCCTTGCTGCTGTGTCTCCTCTTCATGGCTTGAGTTGAGTGGGAGTGGGCAGAACTGTCTCCAAAATGCAGTGCCTTGAACATTAGGATGGTGCTGGCCTTGGCCAGCTTCATGTTCTGTGGCATGTCCCTGCCATCCCTGGCTGGTTTGTGGCAGACCTGATAGCCGCCACCTGCCACGTGGGGACTCTGCCAGGAGGCACTGCACACCAGGCACAGCTTTTCTTAGACCTTGAAAAACCTGGYCTTGCACAGAAGCGGCTTCTTTTCAGGGTGCTGCTTTCACATTACAAACATTTATTTTCTCTCTTCTTGGCCGCCTGAACTGACTCAATCAGCAAGGAAATGGTGGGGTGGRATGGAGATGGAGCAAGACCATCCCTATGGCAAGGCAGCAGAAACAGTTGAGTTTCTTTCCAAGCACTGCCATCCAGAGATGTCCCATCCCAGCCRCATCCCCTGCCTGGCTGATCATCTGGGGCTGGCTTGCTGGCATTCCCCRGCCCTGTCTCCCTTCCGTTCCCAGGAAGGTGGGATGTCTTATTTCCACCCTGGACCTGTCCTTTATGCYCTCCCACCTCCCTGCAGCCTTGAATCAGGAGGAAGGACGCTCRCTTTTTCAAAGCTGGCAAATGAGGCAGCTTAAGTTCTTTAGTCCTTCCTGCCTACGTGTCCCTGCTCGTGTCAGCCCCTGTGCTGCACAATAGCCCAGCACCATCACAGAGTTCAGCCGGTGCCTTGAGTCCTGCCGGGGCAGCAGGGCTGCCTTGGACCTTGGCTCTTGCCTCTGCCCTTGCGGCTGAAGCTGTTTCGTTCTGCCAGGGGCAGGAGGTTCCGGCCTGGTTCTGCTGGGTGCCCAGGCCTGCAGGCACTCGATGCAGGTGCTGTGCTGGTGGAGGGGTGTGCTCCGTGGTGGGGCAGGTCCTTGTGTAAGCYGCCTCCTGGTCCCGGCATGAGGCGGCATCGCTGACTGCATCGCGGAGTCTGGTAGAGCATCGCTTCCGTGGTGGGTTTCCACGAAGGAGGGAATTCTCATAGAGTCCTCAGCTGCCAGGTCCCTGTGGTGCCCCGGTGYTGGAGATGTGCTCTGTGCATCCATGTGCCATCTCCAATGTGGTGTCCTGTGATYGTCGCTTTAAAAAAACGAGGCTGCTTTAAGCCTGTAGGGGCTTTATTTTCCAGGAGATGTTGTGTCTAAATATCTTGGCTCTTCAGATTTCCTTCGCTTGCCTGGCACAGGGGACAAGTCCTCCCTGATCCCTTCTTCCCTCCTGGGGCTGTGCTGTAGTCCTTGAGAGGTAAGGGAAGGCGAGGACTTGGAGCCCCTTTGCCTAACCCAACCCCACATGCTTCTGCTTCAGATTGACCAACTAGGCCCATAGACATGGCCTTTCAGTCTTCCCCTCCTCTTCAATCACTAGCATAGGTGTTTTCAAGATGATCCATGTGTTCAGCTTCCACGTGGTGCTGGTTCAGCTGGCAATGTTAAGGAAGCCATGGGAGAAGGTGGCATGCTCATGGTTTACTCAGCAAGGAGGAGGCACCAGGACTGCATGCTTGGACCAAATATTCCCTGGTTTTATCTCATGCTTGGACGCATCCTCACCTGGTATAAGCCAGCTCCCTTGGCTGGGAGCCCAGGATGCTCTCTAGAGACATGGAGATGGGCTGTGCAGCTGAGGTTTCCCAATCCTTCATGAACATCAGGCAGCCTGGGGCTTACCCTGAGCTCCCTGGTGCTCCAGGTGTCCTGTGGGGTGGCTGGGCACCAGAGGAGGGACCCCTTCTGGGGCAGGTATCTTTTGGAGAGTTTGCATTGTCACTCCCACATGCAGAGCTCCTGGTTTATCCCATGATGGTAGTGGGAGACTGGGCAACCAGGAATCCCATTGGTGAATGCTGTATGGGGTGGGTTGCTGGCATTGTGCCTGGACTGCTGCTTCCTCCTGTCTTCAGGGCACTTTATCCCCACCGGTGTCTTCCTCCTGCTCTGGAGGTGCCGTGCAGAGGAAAAGCTGCTGCTCTCTGTGTTTCAGCCACCTGCCAGTGACAGAGCCAGGGTGTCCTACAGCTGGGGCTACTCCTGATGGCACTGTGGCCTGTAAGCAATCTTCCTGGAGGCATGCCCAGCTGACAGAGGGTTTGACAGGTGAAGATTGRCATGGCACATGCCTTTCCCTGATACCCAGGACAGGCTTGCAGCTCCTGGGGACATGGTCTCACCCACCCCCGAGAGGAGCAGCCACTTCCACTCGCAGAACATGGTGTGGTTGACCCYGTTGTAGGGCTCAGTAGACACAAGTGATGGGACTTTTCTATCCCAGCTCCAGAATCAGCTTTGTTTGGGATACTCAGAAATGGGTTGAAAAGGTCTCTTGACCTTCTCACCACCACCAAATTCCCTGCAGCTGTGTGGCGGTGCTTTTGGCACAGTGAGGGTTAACCACCAGGCTTTTCCAGCATGCACAGGACCTGGTGGAGATTTTCAGAGATTCCCAGCTCTACTTTGCCCAACTCTCTAAAATTAACCATGTAACCTTCCTAAAAATACTCAGAGGGCAGTGGCCCCTGGAGAGCACCAGTGCTGCTTGCTCTCAGTTTCTAGACCAAGCCATTGGAGAGATTAGACGACCTGCCAGCCTGTGTCTCACAGCCCTGGAAAGCGCTTGGCTTTCTCAAAGTCTCCTGCAGGATACAGGTCTTGATCTGAACCTGCCTTTCCAGGCCAGCCCCCTTCCCACAGCACCCTCCTCTTCCTCACTCTTGTCAGGAGCTGGTACCTGCCCACACATCTCTGGATGAGGTGGCAGTGCCAGCTTCAGGTTTAATGTTCCAGGGGCAGGAGCATCACCGGCTGCCCTGGATGACTCGAGAGGGAGGAAGTGTCCATGGCCTTTCCCTGGAGCAACCCCCGGGCCTCCCCATGGGTGTGGGAGGCCCAGGCAAGGAGGAATATCTGGGCCCTTCCTCATTTTTTTTTAGGCGTGTGGGAGGAGGACGGGAAGGGCTCGAGGAGGAGGGAGGGAGCTGAATTTTCCATGAGCAGCTGTCAAAATGTAATCTCCTGCGTTGCTCCGGCTGGCAGCTTAGGCAGGATAAATCAACGGGGATTTCGGGGAATGTGGAAAATACCATGGCCTGGGGAGGGCTGGCCATGTGGAGAGCAGCTCTTTCGTCCACGGGACAGGCTCCTGCCTGAACTGTGGAGGGATGTTCCAAGGCMCCAGGCTTGGTGCCTGCCACTGTTGGGTGCTGGCTGTCCCCTGGCCTCACTGGTTCTCTGCCTACCACCATCACCCAAAGGTCACCTGCAGAAGGGGCAAGGAAGTTCACCCCTTCTCTGCCTCCCCTTTCCTGCTGGTGGTGGGCTCCTGTGCCTGCTGTGGAGGGGAACACAAGCAGTTGCTTTTGCAATGTCAAGTATTTGTGTGACAGCTGGGGTGTGGGGCAGCCCCTGCCCTGGGGCCCTTTCCACACGAGCTCCTCGCTCCTGCTCAGACTAGGAAATTTACGCAATTGCATATTCATCTTCCTTTTTTTTCCCCCCTCCATCTTGTGAAATGCAGAGCCAGAAAAGTGTGTGTGTGCTTCTGCACTTGGCTCAGCCCCCAGACCCGTCTGGCTGGAGGATTCCACACACATGCTGGGGCTTGAGCCTGGGCCCCTCCGTCTGCCCAATGTCCCCACGTCCTTGCCATGGGGCCGTGGCRGTGTCGGGAGTCCTGGTGCCCCAGCCAGCTGCCCAGGGAGCAGTGAGGAGCATGAGGAGTGTTCATGCCAGCTATTTATAACCGTGCTAAAGCTATCCCAGCTAGCAAAGAGGCATGGAGATACGGCAACAGCCGCTTGCTGGAGCCTGCAAAGGGCCCTGCTCTTTGCCTGGCCCTGCTGCTTTGCCGGCAGCCGTGCCCTGGCAGCCACAGACCAGGCGATCTCATCCGGGGCCCTCTCCCTTTACATCGGCTGCATGTCTCATAGAATCCCTTCGGGTGCTGCTGGAGCTGGCAGATCTGGGACAGCTGTTTAAAATAACACATTGGCACAGAAAAAGGGGACCAGAGGAAATGAGGTCTCTCTGCATGCTGCACAGGGAACAGTACTGAACCTCTACAAATGCCTTGCCCTGCAAACAGAGTTCGCAGACAAAATGCTTTTTCCAAAGGGAGCCCTTCACAGCCATTCCTGGGACTTGCCACTGGAAACCGGTCCCCAGAGCTCCCCCGGCAGGGACTGGTGCCCGCGGTGCTGGCAGACTATCCGCTCCAGGCAGGATCAGTTCAGGCTGGGAYGGGGCAGGCAGGCTGCCAGGGGAGTGGGGCACTGGGAGGGTGTCTCGCAAGGGGAGGCCAGTTGGGTCTTGCAGCAGGCAGGCTGGGAGGCTACCCGAGCTATCCATGCTATAAATACACCGGGCTGGTAAACACTTGGGAAGAGGAAAAAACCAGCTACTTCAGCTAATGGGCACGGCTGCCACAAGGTATAAATCGGTCAGGAGTAAAATTAGGCTGGAGAGGAGAAGGCAGATYGGTGCTGCTGCCCACGAGGCCCCGGCTGTGGCGCTGCCCTATCGCCTGGGGTTTGGTGCAAATGGGGCTGGACTCACAGCAGAGACCCCATGGCTTGGCCAGGCCTGGGGCAGGAATGTGTCGCTGTGGTGGCAATGCTGCAGGCCAGCAGGACACCCCACTGGAGGACCCCTGGGCTCGAGGGCTCCTTCTTTTAGCAGGTCCTCTTAGAGCCAATCCCACACCATCCATGATGCTCATCCTTGCTGCACCCTCCTGGGAAATAACCACACTCTGGAGGGGCAGGATCCTTGGACCTGGGAAGTAAACTGTATTTATCACTGCTGCTAATGAGCACTTGGGTGTTGAGCAGTTACTGAGGCTGTTTGCACAGCAGAGGTCTGAGCTGCCTTCTGCTAAAGCCACCCTGTACTTTCTCCCTTACAAGAAACAAAATGCCCTGGCCACATCCACGTGGTGGCAAACAAGAACCTGATTCATCCTTAGATAAATTGTGTACATTCCTTTTTCTTTTCTTTCCTGAGCAGCCTTTGCATATATATGAAGAAAGCTCTTAAGCGGCACTGCAGTCAAACCTGATCTGCTTTTAGAAGGCAGATCCTTAAATTACCCTCTCCCTCTCTGCAGGCAGAGAATTGCTGGATATTCTGGCGCAAACCCGTGGTGGTGGCACGCGCATGTTCGGCTCGAGCTGCGCTGCTCTGCTGGACAGTGAAGAACCACACAACCTCAAGCTGGCTGCCATGGGAGGGCAGGGAGTCCCAGATGGGTGACCTACAGGACTGCTTGGGGTTCTGCATCTTGGGAGTTTGGGGCTTAGAAACTGRGTTTGGGGCAGCATCACTCGGTGGAGCTGGGGACAATGCCATGGTGGTTTGCGTGGCTTGGGCAGGTGGTGACACTGGTGTGACACCTTGACACCAGCCCAAGCAAGGTCACAGAGCGAATCTGGACATCCCGATCAGCTTCATCCAAGAACCCAAGTCACCAGGCAGGGCCAAGGTCAAGCTGGGACATCAGCCTGCAGGGTACCCCTGCTCCTAGGGATACAGGCTGGCATTGGAGGGGTTAGTACCCACTTCACTCCTGCAAAAACCTGGACAAAGCAGCCATTTGYGTTTGAGGTTCCAATCTGCCAGTCCTCTACTGCAGCCGTACAAAAAACTCCTTCCTTGCAGCTTTTCGGGCTCAGCCATGCGGTGCTGAGCTCCAGCAGCAGGGACAACACTGTCCAGGCATGGGGACGTGCCCCTGCACTTGCCAGTGGCAGGGTGCTGCGTGGTCCAGGCTGCTGCTCGCCCTTTAAGGTCTGGCAGCAGCTGATGGCCACGTGTGCACTGCCTTGGCACGCTGTCCGTGCCCTCTGCGCGGCGGGCACAGGGACGACCAGCGCGCCAGCTTGGGTGACTGTCCTCTCTCCGGTGGCTGTCCCCTGCGCCGGCGCTGCTGCTGGCCGGCACAGGATGAGCGGGTGCCCAGTGGGTGCTGTGTGGGGTGAGGGTCACCATGCAGGCAGCAGGTGAGGGGCTGCCTGCTGCTGTGCCCCATCATGGCCCCAGGGATTCCCTGGGATGCAGGGTGGACTCCTCCTGCTCGTCTCACTAAGGGCTCGTCTCTCTGCTCTCCTTCCAGGTTTCAAGTGCCCCATTTGCTCCAAATCTGTGGCTTCTGATGAGATGGAAATGCACTTTATCATGTGTCTGAGCAAACCTCGCCTCTCCTACAACGGTAAGGGCCAGGCTGTGTGGGGGACACGGCGTCCTGCTGCCCTGGGATGGCTCCGGGCAGGCTGGAGAGACGCTTGCTGAGGGCGGGCAGCTTGGCTGGGCTTGCCAAGAGGGCTGTGCTCTGGCGGGATGGTGCAGCTCCTGATCCCTGCTGCGCTCGGCTCCGCTCTCCTGCCATGGCTCAACCCCACTGCTTTTGCTTTCAGACTCCTTTGTAACACAGCCTCCTCCCCTYCCCTCTTTGCCAGAGTGAGCCAGGGTCCTGTGGGTTGCCTGTCTGAGGGCTCATTTCCTTCCTCTCCTCCTCACTGGCAGGGAGACCTATGGGGCTGAACACTGGGCTGCAGGCTCCGGCATCTTCCACCCTCTCCTGACCACTGGTGTGGGAGTGATCCTCACCTCCTAGTCAGTAATGATTTTTTGGAAGCCAGGGGCAGGGGTTTGGTCTAGGTGACCCAGACCCATCTGCCCCCAGTGCCTCCACATGAGCCTCCTGCCAGTGTTTTCCAGCGCTGCTGCCATTCTGCCCCATCCTGGCTGCCTCCGCAGCAGTGGCCATGGGCTCCCTTCCATCCCGGAGAGGGGAATGCCGTGGTGGTCTGTATCACTGCTGCCCTGTCTTCCCCTCCCAGATGACGTGCTGACCAAGGACGCTGGCGAGTGCGTGATCTGCCTGGAGGAGCTGCTGCAGGGGGACACGATAGCCAGGCTGCCCTGCCTCTGCATTTATCACAAAAGGTACCATGAGGGGACAGCCAGGCGGGTGGCAAGGGGACAGGCAGGGACACCTGATGCTCAGCAGTAGTGGTGACATGCTCTCCTCTTGCAGCTGTATAGACTCATGGTTTGAAGTGAACAGATCTTGTCCGGAGCATCCTTCTGATTGACCTGCCGGGCGTGCTTGCTGACTTCTCTCTAAGGTGAGCCTGTGGGGGCTGCTCAAGCAGGATATTCCCATGCTGGGTTTAAATCCTGGGCTGGAAGCGGAGGATGGAGTGGGATGAGGTGGGATGTGACAGCCGGGGCTCCTGCTCCTCACCCGGGATGGTCTCTCTCTGCCTTTGCAGGGCACCTTGCTATACCTGCTGTACCTCCTCTCCCTGTCCCCCCTGCCCCGCCTGGAGTTTTGGGCTGACTTTAAATTCCTCGAGAAGACAAAAATAAAACCCAGAAACTTGAATCCACTTGGGACAACRGCGCATTTTTTATTTTATTTTATTATTTTTATTTGTTCTGTTGTTCTTTCGCTTTTTGTTCTGTTTTGTTTTTTTAATTTAAAAGATTTAAAACAAAAAGAAACATCCAGGAGAAGACAGTGTGAGAAAAGCGGAGCGACCTGCTCTCCCCTCCACAGCCGCTGGTCACCAGGAGAGCTCTGCCTGCCAGGGAGGCCCCGGGGACGCCCTCGGCCAAAACCCTGCCATGATGTTTGGCTTTTCTCCCCGAGCTGAAAGGGGAAAGCTGCCGGGGGACAGCCGGCCAAACGGAGCACGCGGCATTTCTCACCGGCAACCCCCCCACCTCCCACCCGGACTCGCCCGGGGGCTCTGCTCGGTTTTTTTGCACTGACTAAGCAGGAAATTTCTCCTCTCTCCCATCTCCCTTTTGGAGATCTCCACCCTGGCCCCGGCAGCGTTGAGATGGGGACTCTGCCCCACGCCGGGAGCGGGGCCACTGCTCCCCCCCTGCTGAGTTGCAGGGGTCCGTCTTTCAAGTGTTTACAATGAGAAAAAAAAAGGAAAAAAAGGAAAAAAAAGAAGAAAAAAAGAGAAAATGGACAAAAAAAAMCCAAACAACAAACCACAACTGAAGCTTCGTGTTGACTGGCGTGTTCTTCAATTTGAGCTTCCCTGCCCCGGTGATGTTTACAGACTGGTCACTCTTTAACTCAGCTATAACCACTCAGAGACTGGAGAGCTGCAGCATCCCCACCGCCCCTCCTGCACCCCCTCGCCGGGCTCCTCTTGCCAAAACTGCCCCCCCCTCTTTCTTTTCCATTGGCTTTGAGTTGGACCCTTCCGAGGAGGGTACRGGGAAGGCCCCGATGGCCCCCGGGATGCCCCAGGCCACCCCTGGTCACAGGAGTGACTTTGATGGAGGTGCCAAGACGGTGTCATTTCATGGCAGTGACCCCCCCGCCCATCCCCGTCCCCTCCTGGCGCGGCGGGCACATTTTTGTTGGTGAGACCTCCCCTGCCGGTGGCCGTGCCCCTGCGGGAAACCTTTCTGTATTTATATATTAAAAAAAACCGGGGGAAAAAAGAGTTCAGAGCTTGGGGGGAGCTTCCTTCATTAGTCAAGGTGTTTTGATATGGTATTAAAACAATGTTCAATAAAATATTCACTGTTATTTTATTTCACTGGCTTTCTTGGTGAAGCAGATTATGCCAGTGGGGTGCTGGAACCCCCCATCCACATCAATTCCCCTTCCCTGTGCCTGCCTTTTGGGGATGACCACAGTGGTGCTCGGCAGGTCCCAGAGAGCTCCCACTTGGCACCGGCAGCACTGAAGCTCAGGGGAGGTGGCTGAAGTGGGACCCCCACGATGCCCCGCCCTGTGTGTGCTGTCTGGGACAGGGGCCCCCTGGGCAGGGGCTAGGGGGTCCTGTCTCCCCAGACAACATCACAACACATGGACTCTCTGAGTGCAAAGGGGTTTATTGGGGGTCTGCGGGTCCCTGACCCCCAGAGGTGTGGATGGGGGGATTTGTGGGGACACAAAGGGTGGCAGTGCAGGGCAGCACAGCCACCCTGGCCCTGACTAGGGCCTGAGGCCTCCCACTGCCAGCTCAGTGCCGGTGCTCTCCCTCAGAGCACCTTGCCAGGGTTCATGAGGTTGTGGGGGTCGAGTGCAGCCTTGATGGAGCGCATGGTGTCCAGCCCCTCCTGGCCCAGCTCCTCCTGCAGCAGCACCCGCTTGCCCAGCCCCACGCCGTGCTCCCCGGTGCAGGTGCCCCCCGCTGCCAGCGCCCGCCTGTGGGACAGGGAGGGGCAGGGGATGGGGACATCTGTCCATCCAACCCTGGTCCCCAGAGTACCCCGGCCCCACCTGCCCAGGCGCTCAGTGAAGGCGTGGATGCGCTGGGCTTCCTCCGGGTCCTGGGAGTTGAAGACGAGAATGCAGTGGAAGTTGCCATCACCCACGTGCCCCACCATGGGTCCTGCAGGGCCACGAGTCAGATGAGGTGCGTGGGGAGGACAGCAAACCCCCAGCCCCGTGTCCCACAGGGCTGTGGCCCTGCTGACCAGTGAGGCCGGAGTCCTGCAGGTCCTGCTTGGTCTCCACCACCACGTCGGGCAGGCGGGAGATGGGCACGCAGACATCCGTAGAGTAGCCCTAGGCCAGGTAAGGCAGAGCTGTGGCACCCACAGCACCATGAACGCTGCCACCATCATCCCCATCCTTGTGCCTGTCCCTCACCTGGCAGCCGGGCCGCAGGGCCAGGGCAGCATACCAGGCATTGTGGCGCATGGACCAGAGCTGCTCGCGCTCCTCTATCCCCTCCGCCCAGGCCAGGCCGGAGCCACCGTTCAGTTGCACAATCTCCTCTGACAGTGACCAGGAGCCCTGGGACACGACCCACGGCACCCCCAGGCACCCAGCCCTCACCCAGGACCTCCAGTGCCCGTCCTGGGCATCCATCCCACATCCCAGGATACTCCTGGTCCCTCTGTCCCTTGTCCCTGGGTCCCCATCCACCACCTCGTGACACCCCTGGTCCCCCCTGTCCCATGTCCCTGAGCCTCTCAGCAAACCCCCAGCCCACACGCCCATCCCTCACCCTGGTGTCTTCCCAGTCCCCATCCCAAGCATCCATCGCTGCTCCTCCTGTCCCTGGTCCTGGGCACCCATCCTTCTCCACAGAACACCCCTGGTCTCCCACCCCCAATACAAAGGCAGCCATCCACAACCCCAGTCCCCCAGTTCTAGGCTCTGGGCACCTGTCCCTCATCCTGATGACTTAGAGGTTCCCAATCCTCACCCAGCCCCGGGCACCCATGCCATATACCAGGACATGCCTGGTCCCACTCCTCCATGTGCTGGACACCCATCACTCATCCCAGAACCACATCAYGGCCCCCCAGCACCATCCTTCACCCCAGAACACCCCATGTCCCCCTGTCGCCTGTCTGTGGGCACCCATCCCTCATCCCTGGGTGTCCATCACGCCCCCCAGCCCCAGGTACTTTATCTTCATCCCTATTCCCATCTGTACCCGCCTGCCGCTGCTGCTCAGTCAGGCTGTGCTGGGAGCCGTGGAGCTCCAGGAGGAGCGTGGCTGCCGCTGGCAGACCTATCCTGCTGAAGCGGCTGCAGGCATCTGCCATCACCTCATCCAGGAACTCTGGGTGGGAGGAGGCAGTGCTGAGCTCTACCTGAAACACCTAGACCCCCAGCCCCACCTCTGGCCCCAGGCACCCACCGATGCGTGCCACAGGCACGGCGGCCTGCAGCACCTGGACAGTGCAAGCCACAGCTGCCCCCACGCTGGGGAAGGAGGCGACGGTGGCGGCAGTGGCCTCAGGCAGCGGGTGCAGACGCAGCGTGGCCTGAGTCAGGAAGCCGAGAGTGCCCTCGGAGCCCACGAAGAGCGAGGTCAGGTCGTAGCCAGCCGCCCGCTTCCTGCACAAAGCTGGTGAGCGGAGGCCCACATGGCACTCAGCCAGCCCAGCATGGCCCTCCGGCCTCCTGGCACCCACCTGGGCTGGCGCCCGGGGCCAGCGGTGTGGAGCAGGCGCCCGTCCGGCAGCACCACGCGCAGGTTGAGCACGTTGGGGCGCATGGTGCCGTAGCGCACCGCGTTGGTGCCCGAGGCGCCTGTGGCCGCCATGCCACACAGCGAGGCATCTGCCCCAGGGTCTGTGAGCAGGGAATGGGCAGGGGATGGGGTTGGGGATGGTGTCCACTCCCACATGGACACCAATGGGACCCCACCAATTGTATTGACATTCCAAGCAGCACTGGGGCCATGGCACTTCCAGTCCAATGGGCATCCCTGGGACCAAAGCGCACCCAGGGACACCACAGCAACCCCAATACTGTCAACATCCCCCGGCCCACAGTTATTCCCAGCACCCACAGTGCTGCCACCCCCAGCCCCATGGCCCCCCTGATGCCCACGGTACCGACGGGGAACCAGAGCCCCGTGCCACGCAGGTGCTTGTTGAGGGCTTTGCGGGTGACACCGGGCTCCACTGCCACCGAGAAGTCCTCGAGGCTCAGCTCTGTGATGGCGTCCATGCAGCTCAGGTCGAAGCAGACGCCACCCTGGCATGGGGGCACCGGGGGATCTGGGCACGGCCGGGCACCGAGAGCCCCTGGGAGGTGAGGGGTGTGGGGGGGCCGATACCTGCACGGCGTTGACGCCGCCCTCGAGGCCGGTGCCGGTGCCGAAGGGCACCATGGGCACGCGGCAGCGGTGACAGAGCGCTGCCAGCTCCTGCACCTGCCCCACTGCCTGGGGCCACACCACGGCGTCCGGGGGGGCACAGCTGGAGGACAGGCGGCACCACTGCTCAACTGACTTAACCTTCCCCAAAACCCTGCTCCACCCAATCGTCCTTCCGCAACCCAGGACTTGCCACATGCCCCTTCCCCTCCCCATGGCCCCTTGTCTACCCAAAACTTTCACATCGCCAGACGCTGCCCCTCCTCTATGACCCTCACCCTTACGATGGCTCTTGCCCTCCCCGGATCTCTTCCCTTCCCTATGACCCTTCCCGTCCCCATGGCCCTTCCCCAGGGGTCCCAGCCCCAGGGGCACTCACGCATGCATGGACTCATCGTGGCCGTGCTGTTCCCGCGCCGCCGTGGCGGTGGAGACATTGGGGGCCCCGACCACGGCCCTCAGGGCCTCCACGAAGTCCGGGGGCAGCGAGGGCTGGGGGGGGAACAACGAGAGCCCCATCAAGGATGAAGTGAGGAAGATTTGATCGCGGCCATGGGCCCCGCACACCCCGCAGCCAAGGGCACGAGGCCAAGGGGCCACATCAGGGCCTGAGTGCCCTCCGGGAGCCCTGGTCCCACCTTGGAGCAGCAGCTGCGGTGCCCCAGGGCTGACCCCAGCGCCAGCACCCTCCGCAGGGCCATGGCGGGACGGGACAAGAACGGGAACATGGGAACTGCACAGGACCAGGACATTGCCCTCCCCCGCAGCCTGTCTGTCCCTCCCCCACACCAACACCTTAAGGTGGCTCCGGCCACAGCGAGGGACACGTGAGTGTGTCCCTGCCGGAGCGGGGGGGACTGGCACCACCAGTTCCCATGGTCATAGCCCTCCTCCGGACAGGGTCCCAAACCTGGGCGGGGTCACTGCATTCACCGTGGTACCTAACTTCCCAGGTGCCGCCATGCCTGCTCAAGTGTCCCTGCAGCTGGTCAGGGGTCCATGACCCCACGGGAGACCACAGGTTCCCCATGCCCCTCCCCTCCCAGCCAGGAGTCACCATGTCCCCTTGTCCATCTGTCCCCATTCCCAGGCAGGTGTCCCCATGACCCCCTGTCCCTCTGTTCCCATGCCCAGCCAGATTTCCCCATGCCACCATGTCCATCTGTCCCCATTCCCAGGCTGGCGTCCCCGTGACCCCCTGTCCCTCTGTTCCCATGCCCAGCCAGGTTTCCCAACTCTGGGCCAGGAGTTCCCATGCCCCTACGTCCATCTGTCCCCATTCCCAGCCAGGTATCCCTGTGCCTCCCAGCCCTCCTGGACAGGCGTCCCCACGACCAGAACTGCCCCCTGCCCACCGCATGCCCCCAGCCCCAGCCACGTGTCTCCCGGCCGCCCGCCTGCCCAGAGCCCCGCTCCCAGCGTGGTGACGAGGACACAGTGCTCAGGGGGTGGCAGCGTTTATTGCCGGCCTCAGTTGGCCTCCAGGATGGAGTCGATCCAGTCGCGGAGCGTGGTGACGCGGGCGTACACGCCGGGCGTCTGCGTGTCGCAGGTGCTGCTGCCCCAGGAGACGATGCCCACCAGGTTCCAGGCGCCGTCCTTCTGGCACACCAGCGGGCCGCCGGAGTCGCCCTGCGCGGGGCAGCGGGTGAGCGCCGGCGCGGGGCCCGGGGGGGCCGCGGGCAGCGGGGGCAGCGGGGGCCGGGGGCACGTACCATGCAGGAGGAGGCTCCGTCGGCGCCGGCACAGATCATCACGTCGCGGATGCGGAAGCCCCAGAACTCCTTGCACTGGACGTTGGTGAGCAGGGGCAGAGCCGCCTGCTGCAGCACCGCCGGCGTCTGCGAGGCTGCGGGGAGCGGGGGGCGTCAGCGCCGGCACCGGGACCGGAGCGGGAATGGGGACAAGGACGAGGATGGGGAGGCGGGAAGGAGGAGGAGGAGGAGGACAGGAACCGTACTGAGGGTGGAGATGGAGACAGGGTTGGGTCGGGCTGGGGATTGGGGATGGGCATAGGGGAATGGGGATTCGGTTTGGATGGGGATCTGGATGGGAGATTGCAATGGGCATTAGAATTCAGATGAGGACAGGGACTGTCAATATGGATGAGGAAGGGGACAGGGAAGAGAGAGGACAATGATGAGAACGAGGATGGGGATGGGGATTTGGATGAGGCAAGGGCCCCGAATGAGGATGGGGGTAGGGATGGGGACAAGGAAGTGCAGTTACCGCTGGGGTCAGTGAGCCCCCAGCCAGTGGTGACACAGGTCATTCCTCCTGGGAATTCGTCAGTGGCCTTGGGCAGGCAGACAGGGGACACGCGATCCGACAACTGCGCCGGTGTGGCCAGTTTGATCAGGGTGATGTCGTCGCGGATGGTCAGCAGGTTGAACTTGGGGTTCTTGAAGACCTGGAGCAGGCAGCACCGCTCTCAGCGCCTGCACCCTCTGCCAGGGTGCTGGGCACCGGGCACTCCACACAGGGACCCCGGGGACCAATGGTGACCCCAGGAAATGCCCCTGTGGCTCCCCTGCTGGCAGGGTGTCTGAGTTGCAGAGCCCAGCCCCTGGGACCCAGGGGAGCAGGGACACCCCAGGTCACATCACCCGCAGGGATGAAAGGGACCCTTGGGGCAGGACCCCCATCCCTTGGTGGTCCTGGTGACCTGACCTGAAGGATGAGAGAGAGCAGGGACACCCCAGGGGATTGCAGCTCAGAGATGCAGGACACCATGGACACCCCACAGAACCCAGATCCTCAGGATAAGGGGAAATAGGGACTCCTCGGGGACACAAACCCCAGGACAAGGGGGACCCAGACATAAACGCCCAAGCCCCCTGTGGTGGCCGTGGGACCCCCGCAGGCACACGGGCCCCGCCCTGGTAGTACCTTCTCGATTTTCAGTTCCTGCTGATCAGGGCCGGGTGCGCTCTGGTCGTAGGCGCCCACCACCACGGTGTCAGTTGTCCTGGGCACGGGCAGGCACTGAGCACAGGGCACCGAGCACGGGGATGGGGGGTTCCCTGGGCACCCTGTGCCCGTGCCCAGCCCTGGGCTGGCCGGCAGCAGAGCCGGTGCCTACCTGACGCCGCAGTGGGCAGCGGTGACCACCCAGTTCTCGCTGATCAGGGACCCCCCGCAGAAGTGGAAGCCGTTGTAGCGCTGCCGGGAAGAGCCGCCCTCAGCACCCGGCACCGCCGGCACTGCTGACCGGTGCTCTGTGCCCGGCCCCCCGCACAGTGTCCACCCCTGCTCCCGGCCCGCCTCGGGCTCTCACCTGGAGGGACACCTGCCACGGCCAGGACCCTGGCACCGCCGGCTCCCCGTTGACGATGCGGTTGTAGCCACGGATGACGGGTGTGATGGCGGGCACGCCGCAGTCTGCGGGGCGCAGGCAGCCGTGGGACAGTGGCTCCAGACACCCCGGCCCCATGTGCCCTCTCCACCGCTCCCGCCTGCCCATGTCCCGAGCCCACCCCACCAAGCCCCACGGCCCCACGCACCCTCAGGGAGGGCGGCACGGGCAAAGCCCGCCAGCGCCAGGCAGCTCAGCAGCCACAGCAGAGCCATTGCCACCCGTGAGGACACACCTGCCTGGCACCCGGCAGCTCTTATATGCTGCCCTGGGCACGTCCCTGCTGCTGCTGGCCTTGCCACCGAGGCCTTGGGAGATAGCGTGGCACGTGGTACGGCTCCAGGATACGGCCTGGGAGCATGGCACCTGGAGCCGGTATCCTTGGCTATAGCTGTGCAACAGCACTGGTCTGCTCTAAGTGCTGGCTTCAAGATATCCTTGGCCTGGTGCATGGGGTGAGCTGTCAYTTGGTCCTGGAATCAGAGTGGTTATGGTTGGAAGGGACATCACAGAACATCTTATCTATAAAGGTTCTGCTACCCTTTTTTTTTAATCTCTCGTGGAGGAAGGAGGTGAAAGAAGAAAGATCCCTGTTCCGAGGAATGATGAAACTCAGCCCAGACACCCACTATAATAGGACCAATGGGAATTACAGGCCCACAGGAACATCAGGGCAGTGAAAAAAGAGTTGGTAGAAACAGGCTATGAAAGGCATATGGGAAATGAATTCCAGCTCCAGGGCTGAAACTAGTCCATGCCAGCCTGGGCCTTTATCATAGAATCACAGAATGGTTTGGGTTGGA